>PIJX01000027.1:1217829-1590691 GCA_002927005.1 Aspergillus pseudoterreus
TTTTTTCCAAACATTCCGCAAGGCTTACGCGGAATCGCTGCCCAGAAATAGTGACCGTGGATTGGAGAATAAGTCCGTCAGATCTCTCCAATATCGCTAATGAAAGATCGGAATGGAACCACTCCGCGCACGGCATTGTCGACGAGGAGGGCTTTAAAGGTGCGGATAGTGCTGGTGACAGTTCCCCATGCTCTGTAAGCAAGACTCCATCCTTGAGAAATTCATGATACCTATTATTGTGTATGAGTCGCCCCTCCAGGAGCTCCATGCCTCGGTAGTGAAAGAGGTCTCCATGCCCAAGTGCAAGGCAAGGCGACGGGACAAGAGTCCCTTTCCCATCCGATACCACCACGGTGGATCGATCCCACCGTGGGAACAGTTGTCTCCAAACTGAGTTCGATAAGACATCGAAAAACGGTTGTGTGGGATCTCCCCAGTCACTAGGGCGAGTGCTGATTCCTTCATCTCCAAAATCAAAGTGCCGCCAGGTGGCATCCTCATGCCCTTTCACGAACAATGTCACAAACGTCAACCATATGGCGTCCATGATCTGCCCTTTAAAACCAAAAGGATCTTCATCGGGAGAAGTCCATTGGAATAATGCGTTTTCAGGAGATGCCATGATTGATGGCGTCATTGCCTCGTCGAGCCTTTTGAATGATTCAGGGTATGATGGCCACGTCTTTGGCAGCTGTGTTCTGAGAACCACCTCGCAACGTTTGTGTATAATGTTGTTGTGGTGCTCGCCTAGAAGGTGTTTCACAGGAAAATTTTCCATGTAAGTAACATCAGCAGCGGACAGAGCACACAATCCCACAGATTGGATCACGTCCTGTGAGCACATTAGATCCCATCGCTGAAAAATATTATGCAGCAGGTCTGAGACTAGTCCGTTCCATGCAAAATCCGCCTTGGTCGGCAACGGATCGCAGATGAAATACAAGTGGTCGCGTGGTAACCGGGAAGAGTGCAACAGTTCAGTTATTGAATCCACTTTACGCATGGAATGAACCTCGAGAGGCTGTTCTTCCAATGTCGACGTGATCTCCACAACGATGGAGGATGAACGATGACCCTGATGGATAACGACACCTTCAATTGCCACCAAACAATCGTTGGCGAACAAGGTGACGACAAGGGAGAGAATATACCCTATCCCACAAGACCCGCGAATCCGGATCATCCTTTTGTCTTCGCGCAAGGCAAGGGATAGCATCACCAGCACTTCCGACAGCCAGTCCTCATTCAACGGTTCCAAGAGACGGGTCGGCACTCGTTGCTGTAGGTGTTGATATGCCTTGTGGATCCGACAGACCTGCTCAGCAAAGATCGTTCCAAATGCTATCACGGCCAGTTTGTCAGCGAGCACTTGTGCCACTCGTTCGAGCATCTGTGGACTGCTGGAACATGCTGATAGTGGTAAAAGACCACGTGAAACGGAGTATAGGATATCCCCCGGCGATTTCGCGCCAATATTCTGCAGATAGACTGCCAGCAAAGCGATCGCCTGACCGCCGGTTGACTGAGCCATCAACGATGCAGCATCGCCTTTGCGCCAGCCCACAACTATCCCCACACGTTCGAGTCGAGTGCTGTGACAACGCTGGAGATAATCCGGCGCTTTGGTGGGGATCGGTCCACTGACAGGAAAGGCGGCACCCAGATTTTGCATCTGGATCATTGCGATGGGCTGGACGTCATCAGCCGAGAGTGCTGTCAACATGGTCGAGAATAGACCCAAGCTGGCAAGGGAGAGGTTCCCGATGTCGACCTGTGTGTTTAGAGGGCCCGACATCGTGTATAACCTGGAATCAACACCGGAAAGAGGCCAGTACTGAATATACAAAGCAATGTGGAAGGGAGGATGAGAGAAGAGGATACAAAGAAGCGCGAGGCGTCTATGAAGGAAAGCAGCTCCTTATGATCAACAGAATGACAGCCTCGCCATAGCTCCGCCCCCGGCGCTTAGCAGAGACAGCCTCGTGCTTCGCCAAGGGTGTACGTAATCTCCACATGGCGGCTACAAGCACCAGTCATCGTGCATTCTGTCGACGTCGGGCAGAGTACTTCGATACTGGCTGGCTGAAGCTCTATTACAGAGTTGTTGTATACAGAAACGGCATTGCTATAGGAGTTGGCTCGGATCGATCACGTGATGTCCGCGTGAAACCGGCGGCATCCGAATCAGGCAAGTCAACATCGTGTCGCCTCTCATCCCATTCCGTGGCTTCAACTATAATGCCTCACACGCCGTCCCTACCAGGGCGAGGCTCATTCCGTGTTCGCGCTGTACGTAACCAATTCCTCTTTGACAGTGGTTGATTGACCGTCGTCTAGTGTGACAACTGCCGACTACGCAAGGTACGGAGGACCGATCTGTGTCTTGGCCTGGGGTCCTTCATTGACGGATGATGCTAGATAAAATGTGACAAGGCGACTCCCTGCTCCAGCTGTACAGCTCTTGGGATTTCATGCAAACCAGCTGGGGTATCCTCTCCCGCCCCCGAACCCTCAGGAGATCAACCAACGCCACAGTGAGGATCCCCATGGACGCGTCAATGGCAATTACTCAGTATTTACTACAGGAATCGACGACTAGACGCTCTACAAGAGCAGTTGACGGTTATCCAGAAAACACTGGACCAACTCACGCGACCGTCAACATCAACCAACATTGGACCTGCCGTCGCGCAGCCGGTATCGTCGCCCCAGACAGGACCGACATTCGAAGGGCAGTCTTCCTTCCACCACCAGAGTCTCCTCGCAAAAGATGCCGTACTGTCTGCGGTGAATGGCTCGCAGAATGCCTGCCTTGATGACAATGTCTCGGCGGCTCTATCATCATTAAAAGACCGTCTTGACCGCCATCAAGAGCCACGCCAATCCCAGCGATCCCCAGAATTGCCACCCTCACTTTCCAAAGAACCACTATTACCAGTGGACCTGGTTGTTGCGATAGTAAAGAAAGTAAAAGGTATTTTGAGCTGTGAGACCTCACGAACTGCTCTAATTGTGACAGCCCAACCCCCGTTCTTCCTGGTTAGTCAGACCTGGAGGAACCCTCAGCAGCTGGAGACACTCTGTCAGTCGGTCTACTTCCCACTCGAACCAGTCACCGCTGGAGCATTGGCTCTACTACACGGTTTATTGTATTATATAATCCGGGACTATCTGCACGAACAACCTGCCGATCTCGCCCACTATGATCTATCGTCAAGTGCGGTGTTTTGCGAAAGGCAATTCTCCTCCGCCTTGCAACGCCACGACATGATAGTGAATCCAACTGTCGAAAAGATCCAAGCATTGCTGATTGGAGTACGTGTTGCCCGCCGGACTGTCGCAACTGCACTGACCATGCCAGGTTATCAAAGCTCAGGAAGAATCAGATCTGCAGCATTGCTGGACCTACTTGTCCCTAGCATCCAACATGTGTCAATCAATGGGCCTTCACCGGTCCTACACCTTGGCGAATGACAAATCTTCCATTGCAGAGTCAAAGCGGCATGCGTTCTGGTCGCTGTATACTATCGATAAAAACGTTTCGCTAAACATGGGGCTGACATCCCACTTCCCAGACCATGATATCGACGCGGATCTCATTACTCCCTCCAACGATCCCAAACGTCGCCCCTGGGATCTGATGAGCCTCGTCATTGTCGAGTTCGCATCAATTCAAGGCCGTGTGTATGATGAATTATACTCCGCAGCTGCATCAAAAGCATCCGACGAGCAGCGGTGGGCCGCTATTGATAAGCTCTCTTCCGATCTGGTCACCGTTCGTGACAAACTCCTCGCTGTATGTTTTATCTTTCATGCCTACCTACCTGCGATTAACCCTGTTGTAGATCGATGTCAGCTTAGGCTATTATGCGGAATCCTTGCATGGCATGGCTGCATGCGCCGATTTCATCGCTTACTCCGTGTTGACCGTCATCTACCGGGCACAAACGCGTCCTCGGGATGCCACAGCAATCTCTTCGCAATGCTATGAAGCCGCAGCGCTGGCCTTGCATAGTCATCTGAAATGCTTCACATATTTCCGTGACCGCCAAACGCACAAACAGACAGAATATGTCAACTGGTAGGTAATTATACCATCATCATCTGCATCTACTAAATTTCATCAGGATTCTATTATATCCATCCTTCGCACCGTTCGTCGTTGTCTTTACTCACGCCATCACCAGTTCTAATTCCAGCGACTTGGCTCTTCTTCAAGACACGGTCAGATCGCTAGATCTAGTGAAGGGGTTGTCGCGTGGTTCGATGCATCTCTACAGTATATGCGAAGCCTTTGCAAGAACAGCGGAGGTTCTCGTTGGCACACAGCAAACACTGACCGGGCTGGAGAAGGATTCAAATGGCTCCCTCATCATGCCGCCTGGTTTCGATGGTTCTACTAACATCGCGCTACCGGATGTCTCCTGGCCGGAAGACATGTTCGACTCGAGCATGAATCAAGAGGAGATATCTCTTTTCTTGAACGACTTCATTGGTACAAATCGGTCGGTCATGGATATATTAAATTCAAATTACATGAATGATCTTCCGCCCTGAGGAAAACCTGATCGATGGCATGGATTATTATCGACAGTCTATTCGCACGTCTATTTGTTCACAAGCCCTACTGATAATCACAGTTATACCACTCAAATAACATACTTATATTGCAGTTAGCTTCTTGTCACTTAACGGTGGAGGCGACTTACCGGGATGAACAAGTATGGGACCCGTCGCTCGTATTCCGTCCAAGCATCTCCATACCTCTCACGGCATCGCTCAATATCCCTCCTAGCCCGATGGATGATCATGACCGTGAAAAACACAGGATAGAACCAAGGGAACGGCGATTGAAATCCTGTGACCAGGCCCCAGGACATGGCGAAGAACCAGTCGCAGGTATAGTGGACCTTACGAGCCATGCCATCTACTGGTCGTCAGCATGGGTATAAATTCTCAAGGAATGAAGACAACTTACACCAACCACTACACAAAATGGAATCCCCAGTCTTGGTGCGAATGACCTCGGGATCCTTGACGAACTTCCATGGCAACTGAGGAAAGGACTTGCGGTCGACCGACACACCCCGCTCTTGCGCCCTGAAGAAGTTCTTCTGGCTGTTGCATGTATCCCAGACCCAGTAGACGAAGAGATATGCGATTGCCCACGCCAACAGCACGACCGGGTTCCATCTGTATGTGGACGGATGGTGGGAAGCAAGATACAGAGTGCAGTGGCAGTAACTCATGGGGACTCCAGCCAGATTCCAGAAAATCAACATGAATCCCCATTTCTCATAATACATATCCCTGGTGCTTGTTAGCCAATATTCGACAACCACCATCCCGGATAAACATACCAACTGGTGATGATCAGCTCCTCGCCCTTCGCACATGCATTGGCGTAGAGAAAGTGTGCCATCAACAAGAAGGCTACCTCTCCCGACACGAACCCAAAGTCTTCCCATTGCTTCAAGGCCGCCCCCAATGTCAAAAGGAACAGAATAAACCATGGGATGCGGACCTCGAAAAACATCTTCATATCAATCCAACGGAAAAGGCGTGGGTTGAGCTCTGCGCCCATGAAAAAGTCATACACATGGGACCCAGTCATGCGGTGTTGAGCACCTCGCACCAAGGCAGAGATATAGGCCAGCACGGAGACCGCGAAGCCAGAGCATATGGCGACGGACATCAACGGGCCGAACTCGGTAATCAGGGTATCCAGTCGAAAGAGCCCCGAGAAATGGAGGACAAGCGCCGCAACAATCGTCAGGTACCACGAGGACACCGCCGAGCAATAGTAGTCCAGCTGCTTTCCGTTCAGATGGGGTAGTCTCTTGCCTTTGCCGTACACCCCAGGCATATAGAGATATCCAGCTCCCTCCAGGATGAGGAATGTCCAGTATATCACCCACGCTTTCCGGTGGGGGAAGGCAGAGGTATATACAAGGTTTGCCAGATGTTGGAGGAATTGTGGGATGGTTTCGCCAGGGCCGGGCATGGGCGGTTTTCCGTCATAGAACGTGGCGCCAATGTACATGTAGTACATGAGCAGCGGAAATCCCACCATCAATGCTGTCACCCCCAGCGGTCCGCCAAACTCCATGGTTATGTCTTCGTCCGAGATCTCCGGTTTGTTAATGGAGATATCCCCCTGTTTGTTGGGACGGCGGTGTCGAGACATGTTCGCTGTTCGCAATGATGTTGACTAGGTCAGCTTCGAATGCTTAGGGAATATCGCGCTCAACTGACAATTCGACCGACCAAGCGGATCGGAGGCGCAATATGCTTGAGTCTTTTAACGGTGATTTGCTCCGAACCTCAGCGAAAGGGGCTGTTTTATCAGCCAAATCTACAGATCGCGGATATGGAAGGTTTCCTAATTGGGAATGCCGCGGTCTCCGCGGTCTCCACGGACGCCTCGCCACCCACGGAAGTCGACGCAATATCCCACATTAATGAGCCAGAAATCGTTTCATCGGGACTAGAAATGCCGCGTGGGACTTATCGCTGTCGGTTGCCATTTTCAGAACCGAGATTGCGGCCAAATCGAGACTCTCCATGCGTGGTCTGCTGTGCTCGGATGCCGGAAGAGAGCACAACATTAGAGGCCAAGACAGATCTCCCCCTTAAAGGTACCCTTCGGTTAATGACACTGGACTCAGTAGAGCCTGCAAAATCTTGTATGGAGTCGCACTATCCTGCTGGTTATGTGGACAACACGGTACCATTGTCAAGCATGACAGGACTCGACACGACACACTTGTTACCTACAGACTTCCACCATATATACGGACTTAGAACCTATTCTCCGGCAGTATCAAACGCCCAGCCACTTCTCCGTACGCTCCCTCGACTTCGGTAATAGTACCCCCCTGCACCCAGAACCCCTTTCCACTCGCATTCTCCTTCGCCGCCGCGACAGCCGCAACAATCGCCCAGGCGACATCTGTGGGCGAGCTTTTGAGGGTATTCTCCTGCGTCGTAGCAGCGATACCTTCAACCATCGAAGTAAGCGTCAACCACGGCGCAACCCATGAGATTGCAATGCCGGATTGCGCAACCTCCTCCATCATAGCGGTGCTGCGGACCAAACCCAGAACTGCGTGTTTGCTAGCGGTATACAGGGTCTGCGAGGGGACAGGGACGTAGGACGCGGCCGAGGCAACAACCACTATGCGGCCGCCTGTCAGTTTCATGTGGTGGATGCCCAGCTTCAGGCCAAAGATCACCAAGTTGATGTTCACGTCGAGCACCTGCGTAGAAGGGCGTTTCAAAGACGAGGCGTCGCCGTCGTTCCGCTCGTCAGCGAGGTAGTTGTATCGGACTTGGTTGTTCATCTTCTTGCGCTCCTCGTCGTCTTCCGTGGCCAGGAGAGAAATCTCGGGATTGATGGCTGCGTTGCAGACGATAAGGTCAATAGGACCGATATTTCTCACAACCCAGTCAAACAGAACGACTTGCTGGTCCCAGTCGCTCACATCGCACGTCTTGTACGTCGCCTGGATTCCAATAGTCTGGCATGCTTTTTGCAGGGCGTCCTCGTGCAGGTCGACAAGGACAACGCGGGTCCCATGTTGAGCGAGTAACGAGGCTGTCGCGTATCCAATACCTCTTGCAGCGCCAGTGACGATGGCGACCTTGTTGCTCACGGTGGAGGCGAGCGTCTCTGCGGATGGTCTGGTAATGGTGGTCATGGTGAAGACGGATGTGGTGGTGTCAGGACAAGTGATGAAGACAACGACAAGTCGACCCTGGGGAAGCCCTTTATATATCTACTCCCTGCAAATGCTTAGCTACAATCTCCACTGGTCCACTGATCCACATTTACGCCAGTTCCGCAGGATTGTGCTACGCTGTGCAAGGGCTCATTCTATGAACACTGCGGTGCATTTCTCGTCTCCCATTCTCTTCGGACCACGTAACAACGTACTTCTTTTCTAATCTAGAAACTCGTCATTGCACGCAGTCTATTCTCCACTGCCCGTTGGGTGACATCACTCGTTGGAGCCAGTCCCTCGAACCCATGTGGCAGCCCCGGATAAACATGCAACTCGGTAGGGATATTCGCAACCAAGAACCGCCGCGCGTATTCAGTACCCTCGTGCACAAACATATCCAACTGCGGCACATCCAGATACAGCGACGGCAAGCCTTCCACGCTCTCAACCCTCGCGGCCGCCGCATATGGAGACACTCGCTCTGTGCCACACACATCCTTGCCTAAAAACGCCGTCCAGCCGGTGACATTGTCATCAGCGTCCCAGAACGCCAGCTTCCCGGCATGGTTCACCACCGTGCGGTCGTCTAGCATCGGGTAAATGAGGATCTGCTTCGCTAACGGCGGGGAGAGCCCTCGGTCTCGTGCGAGGATGGCCAGACTTGCCGCGAGACCGCCACCGGCACTTTCGCCGTAGACTGCAATTCGACTGGGGTCGATAGACAAATTTTCTGCGTGCGCATTGAGCCATGTAAGCGCAGCCCATGCATCGTCCAGGGCTGCTGGGTACGGATGCTCCGGGGCTAGACGGTACTCGACGGAGAGCATCTGGACGCCGGAAGCCATCACCAAGCTGGCGACTGCCGTTTCATGCTGCGCGGCGCTGAGAGATATGTAGCCCCCACCGTGCAGGTGTATAATGGCTGGGACCTTTGCGGGGGTTCGCTCCTTGCGATAGTGGTAGATCGTCAGGGGCTCGTTATCGGGCGTCTGCACTTGATGGACGAGCTTTTCGATGCCGTCTGGGAGAGCCTGTTGCTGCCCATTCTGAGCTACAAACGCCTCCAGTGCGGCCCTTCGGCTGCTGATGTCGTGAGCAGCGGGCCGTGGGTACTGGCTTAGCTGGCTCAGCAGAGGCCCGGCGGCTGCAAGGAACTCAGGGTCGTATTGAAGAGTCATGGTGAAATGTGGCGGGTCTGTTATAACCCCTGCTACACGTGCTATACGAAATACCCCCCACATACTTATACCCGAGTCTGGTTCTTGTCGATGCATCAGTGTGTGACAACAGGGGCCGTTTGGGACTTGCCCCGCTCACGGCACGGAATACATGCCATCCGATCTTAGGCCTGTGACGATGGAACGGATGCTATGTAAATGATAGAGTGTATAAATGTTATCTGGTTATGTACTCGGATGTTCCTGCTGAACGGCACGGGATACGCAGCCAAGACAAGTCGGCGGTGAATTAGGAAGGCCACCGCGAGGATACTGCGGGGTTGGGTTAGCCAGTCTATCCATCTGTTTACGGACGGCATAACTCTATGCTAGAGCGGCACGCGCAGGACCTCGACTACTCACTGTCAGGGATCAAGTTACCGGACCTAATGGCCAATTTACCGGATTTTGACGACCTCCCGCCGGTTCCTGGCATGCCCCAGGGCTGTACATGGGGGATCTTTGATCAGGATGGCAAGAAGGACTTGTATGGCACGTTGAACCTGTTGACTCCGGAGGTGGTGAAAGCAGCCGCATCTGAGATCCGACATGGGGTGTCCGTTTCGCTGAAGTATGCGTTCCAATATGATTCTAATCTCATCAAGCTGACTCTTCCAGTTGGCCGATTGGGAGTGTCAAGATACCGGGGTACTTCCGGAAGAGCCTTGACCGCCAGGTCACCAAGATGGATGATCCTCGAACTGGGAAGATATTCGCATTTGATGACGAGGTACGCCAGCAGATACTATCAGAACAATATATTGACAGATAATGCATAGGTGCACTTCAATACTCAAGCCAGCAGCCAGTGGGACAGTTTATGTGCGTGGTTTCGCCCTCCATGTCAGCCATTTAGTAACCCCAGCAGGCCACGTCCAGCATCTCCCAACGGAATCAACCTACAATGGCTTCAAAGCCACCGTTGAAGGGCTCCAGAACCCTCAAGCGTCCGACCCACTGCCGACGTTGAATCGTACGCCGCTCCATCTGTAACCTAAGAGCACGCACTGACAGTCCAGACTGGCACAAACGCGGATGCATCACCGGAAGAGGAGTGTTAATCGACTTCAAAAGCTACGCCGATGCCAAAGGGATCCAATACTCCCCGTTCTCCGGTTTCCGAATCGGCCCTCAAGAGATCGAGGCCGTCGCAGAGTACCAGGGAACGACCTTCCAACATGGCGACATCTTGATCATCCGGTTCGGCTTCACGGAAGCAATGGGTGCTATGACAGGCGAGGAACAGGCCCAGGCCTTGGGCTCCTCCCATGCCGTCTGCGGTATGGAAGGCACCGTTGAGATGGCTCGGTGGTTGTGGAATCAGCACTTTGCGGCCATCGCCTGCGATAATACGGCTGTTGAAGCTATTCCGCCTATCATCAATGGCGAGGAGAGGCCGCCGTTCGAGCTTGGTATGTGTTCTACTACTGCGTGTTCCGAAGTGCTCGGTAGTCGTACTGAACTAACATGTCAGTCCTTCATCCCTGGTGCTTGAGTCTGATGGGCATGCCGCTGGGGGAGCTGTGGGATCTCAAGGCACTGGCGGAGGAGTGCAAGAAGGCCCAGAAGTATAGCTTTTTCCTCACTTCGTCGCCTTTGAATGTGCCGGGGGCTGTTGGGAGTCCACCTAATGCTATAGCCGTTCTATAGTCTTGGGGGGTTATCGTTACTCAGTCATTTGGAATAAACAGAGAATATATTTGCCTCGTTCTATAGCTTCAGACTTGCTAGCTAGGCCGTCGCAAACCCGTTCCAGTTCTCCAGCGCCTCGCTGCACTTAGCCCACCATCTCTGCATCCCTCCCAGGTAGATCAACGGCTCTCGCCTCTTTCCCGGGATATTGGCACCCATGTACCACGAGTCTGTCTTGGGGTACAGCGTATGCTCGCTGACCAGACGCACCTCGTCCTTCCACTGCTCCGCCGCCTCCCCGGTGGGTTCCATCGTAGACAGACCTGTCTCGCGCATTTTGGAAATCGCCCGGCATATCCAATCCACCTCCATTTCGATGAACGGCGGCCCATTAGCCAGCGACGTCGGTGCCTGCGGGCCGTAGACGAAGAAGAGGTTGGGGGCGTCCGGTGTCATCAGACCCAGATGCGTCGCGATGCCGGTCTCCCATTTCTTCCGCAGGGTGACGCCATTTTTATCCGTGATGCCCAGGTCCTGCAGACTGCCCGTGACGGCATCGTACCCCGTGGCGAAGATGACCACGTCCAGTTCTTGGTGGCCACCGTCTGCGCACTCCGTGCCATCCGGCGTGAACTTCACAATCGGCGCCTTCTTCAGATCGTGCAGAATCACGTTCGGCCGGTCAATCGTCTCGTAGTAGTCTTGCTCTAGACTGGGCCGCTTCGTGCCGATCCAGAAGCCCTGCTTCAGCGGCGCCACCAGGTCCATCTTGGCCGGGTCGGTCATCCGCTTCCGGACCTGTTGCACCCAGAAGTCGTAGAAGATGGAGTTGGCCTTCTCGTCCAGGAGGAAGTCGTAGTAGTTCGAGACGAGAAAGCTGTACCCGCCGCGCTTCCAGAGCTCGTCGAACAACGCCTTGCGCTCCTCGGGCGTGGCTGCATGCACCGACTGCAGCAGGGTGTTGTGTGGGAAGCCGGTGTTGGACTTGTAGCACTTGTCGAAGATGGCGTCGTAGTAGCCCTTGAGCATTTCTGACTCGTCCTCGGGCACGGCGCGCTGTTTCATGGGGATGGCGAAGCACGGCGTGCGGATGTAGACGTGGAGCTGGCAGTCTTGTTTGGCGAGTTCTTGCACGATCTGCAGCCCGGACGCCCCGTTGCCCACGACTCCGACTTTCTTGCCAGTGACGTCCAGATGCTCTGGGTAGGCGGCCGAGTGCACCAGCTGGCCCTTGTATTCTGCCAGGCCTGGGTACTCGGGGTAGTATTTCTTGTGCGAGGAGCCGGTCGCGGCGATCAGATACTTGCAGGTTGCGCGGCGGCCGTCGGTTCTCAGCACCGTCCACCGCTGCGTGCTGCTGTCGTAGCGGCATTCTGACACCACGGTGTGGAAGAGGGTGTCCTTGCTGAGGCCGAGCACGCCGTCGACGTGCTCAAAATACCGGCGCAGTTCGTCGTCGCCGGGAAACCGCTGGCTCCAGTTCCAGTCTTTCCACACGGCGGGGATATTGAACTGGTAGTTGGGCATCTCGGAGTCGACGCGAGCGCCGGGGTATCGATTCCAGTACCAGACGCCGCCGAATCCGCCACCGGCCTCGAGCAGCTTGGTGGTGAGACCGAGCTGGCGCAGACGGTAGAGGGCATAGCAGCCACCGAATCCGCCGCCGATGACGATGGCATCAACATGGAGATCTTCAACTGTCATTGCGATGGATGGAGGAGGGTCCTTGATTGCAGAATGGGCTGACAAGCGTGTACTAGCACGGGTATTTCCCCTTGCAGATGCGTCCCTTTATGTCTTCATGTCGACCGACTGATCACTCTTCATGACATTTCGGCCCTCAGCTCAACGGAATGGCAATCTGCGATACATGAGTATATTCCCAAAGAAGCAGTCAACGGCGAGCATCTACTTTCGGCATATATTGACAGGATCGACACTGACGCCCCACGTCCTTGGCAGCCAGGAGGTCCGGCGATTCCGTCTCGCACGGAGCACAGGAGAAAGGGGCTACCGTCAACGGCAACAGGATGGCCCGTGAGAATTGACTCCTGGCAGCTCGTTTAACGGCGGGCAATCGTCGGCCGCTGACTCTCTCCGTATCCGAGGGATTCATCCAAGACCCCGCTTCCCTCGACAGGCCTATTTATTGTTGTAGACGTTGAGAGCAAGAGCTGTTCTTGTGCGAGACAAAGAAAGAGCAGAAATACATCATGACGTGTCAAGTAACCGGAACGGCTTTTATCACTGGCGGTGGTTCAGGTAACGTACCGATATGCACGTCGCCGTGGCTGCATCGACGGCTAACACAGACTCGACAGGCATCGGAAAAGGAACAGCTTTCGTGCTGGCCAAGAATGGCGTCTCGGCCCTGGCTCTCCTGGATGTGCAAGTCGCTCAGTTGGAGGCCACGCGGACCGAGCTGCTCGAGCAGTTTCCCTCTGTCGCTGTTGAGATCCTGGAAGTCGATGTGACGAAGGAGGCGGCCGTTGATAAGGCCGTACAGAGGGTCGCAGAGAAGTTTGGCCGCATCGATATTGCCGTGCATGCGGCGGGCATCAGCGGAACACCTACGTTCACGCATGAACACGGTCTGGCCGAGTGGCAGAAGGTCATTGATATCAACCAGACGGGGGTGTGGTTGTGCCAGCGCGCTGTGATCCGCCAGATGATGAAGCAGGAGTGAGCATGACAGCTTGAAAATGTCTGGCAAGAGGGCTGATCTTATGTTGTAGGTCTCGGGGCAATCGCATCGGAAAGGGCGTTATTGTGAATCTCTCCTCGATGTTTGGGGTCGCTGTTCCACCTGCTGCGTTTCGCATTGCGCCGTATACAGCAGCAAAGCATGGTGAGAGACTCCGTCTATCATCTTTGACGTTAACAATACTAACAAATGGGTAGCCGTTGTGGCCATCACCAAGCTGGTCAGTGCAACGTCAACTACGGCCCCTGATAATGAGCTAACAGACACAGGACGCCAAAACGTACGCTAAAGAAGGCATCCGCATCAACGCCATCTGCCCAGGGTGAGTATCCCATATCTATACGTCGCTTCACTGCTAACCGGACTCCAGCTGGGTCAACACTCCCATGATCCGCAAGGGCATCGAGTCCGGCGCGATGGACGCCGTGTTCCAGAACACTCCGATCAGCCGTCCAGCGACCGTCGAGGAGATCGCCGACTCCATCCTCTTCATGGTGTCACCAATGAGCAGCTACATGTGTGGCACGGCCTTGGTGGTGGACGGGGGGTTCACGGCGTGACATCGTGGATATATTGCTGGCTGTATCATACAAGTCGTAGGTACATAGAACGACATGACACTAAACGCAAGCTCTACACAAGCATAATGTCAAAATCAGCCTCGCGGGCCACATCCTCCCAGTGGATATCAACCTGCGGCCCTGCAGCCTGTCGTCGCTGCCATAACGTCCGCACGATCTCACCCAGAGCCTGTATATTCTTGATCCCGTGACGCCGTTTGCTCTCAAACAAGGCCAGCGTCCGCACCTGTAGGTCGGGGTGCTCGCACTCGGCCGCGACCACGAAACTAGCCCAGTTATACGCACACCCGCCGTGGTGGTGCGTGAGCGCCTCTGCCGCTTCGAGGTCCTGCACGGCTTTTTCCACGAGATCTTGCACGTCGGCCAGCGTCGCGCGGCGCAGGGTGCGCCGGAAGTAGATCACCGTGGCGTAGTAGAAGGAGTTGAGCGCGTGCTGAATCACCGTCGTCTCAACATTCTCCGACACGGGTGCGCTGGGGAACTTCAAGTACAGCTGCAGCTCGAGGTGGTCGAGCTCTGCGGCGCTGACCGTATCGATCGAGTCTCGCAGGGCCGAGATGTGCCCTAGGAACTGCACCAGCGATGCATTGACACCGTGCGACCGTTCGAGATAGTAGCGGCACTCAGGGGGTCCGTTGAGCAGCGAGGCCAGTCGCGACGAGAGACGGAGGTTACAGAGAGAAGAGAGCGACAAGTAGCTTTGTAGCAGACGCATCGTCGTGGCGTTTTGTGTCCAGCCCACTCTGACAGCATCCTCGAGCAGTCCCAAGCCGCCGGCGACATGCGCCCGCCATCGTCCACGTCGGCCGGACATGGCCTCGGCCGTGATACAGGACAATACTGCGGTCAGTGTTGTCTCGTCCAGACGGCGTCCTGGGTGAAGCGTCTCGCGCAGATGCCGCAGGGCCTGTTGGTCGTGGCTGACTGCAAGAGACTGGAAGCGAGATTGGCCGGCCAGGTGGTATAAGCTGAATGCGGACGCGGCGCAGATGGCGTGGAAGACTGCCCGATGCATGTTTGCGGACTGGGGAGGTGCGTTTAGTCCTTCCAGTGCCAACGGCATGAATACAGTCCGGCAGGCGTTATCGGGAGTATCGATGAGGAGCATGTTGCCACTTAGGAAGACCACCCAGTGGTGGATCAGCTCGATCTCTGGGGCTGGGATGGGGGTCGGATTGAGCATTTGGGGAATTGACAACGCAGAGTCATTCAGCTCTGTTCGTTCCCAGGCGGCCGTATTCAACAGTGACCGGCTGAGACTGTCAGCACGAGGGAGAGATGGAGATGGGGAGATGGCAATGGGGAGATCTGGAGACGGAGCTGAGGATATTGATGATTCCAGCATGCCTAAGACAGTCTCTGTATCTGATATCGAAGCCGGAGACGATCTTTCTTCCTCTCCATCGTTTGGACCTTGTATATCAGCCGAGTATTCCCCTCTCAGGTCACAACGCCCAGACTTGTGAGAAAGCGACACAGCAAAGACAGAGAAAGGCCCTCGCTGCAAAGACCCCGTCGAGTTGGAGCATTGATCCAGGTCCGCCAATAGCCCTGTTAGGACTTCTGAAGAGATTTCCGGCAAGATTCTAATAGAAGAACGCAATTGTCGACGCTGCTGCGCCATAGTCACATCTGTATTCGTCCATCCCAACCGCACGCCGTACCCATGACACACTCGACCACCACGGCGACAACGCAGACACTCCGGCCGCTGCTCATCGCATTTCACGTGGCGCTTGCGACAGGTCCAGCAGCCAGTAAAGGTCTTGGTGCGTGGTCTGCTGGGAGGCATTGTGCTGCTCAGGGGGAGGGAGTTGGGACTGGATTTACCCCGTAGAAATCTCGTAGGATGGGCGGAAGGAGCCGGTCTTCTCCACTGCTCCCGTGCGTGGCAAGATTCCAAATGTATGTCTACAGCATCAGTAACCGCTCGGAGCAGGGCGTGTTTAGAGCGTTACTATGGCCTAATGGTGTATGTGATGCCACGTGATCAGCCACATCATCTCGAGCTGAGAGAATCATGGCCTGTTCTTCGTTCTGTCCTGTCGACTCGCGAAAGGATCAAGAAGCGTGGAAATGGGGACACGTTACCAAAAATCATTTATTCCATTGGAGTCCGACCCCGACATTTTCACCCCCTTGATACACGGCTTAGGGGTTTCCAAAAGTCTGGAATTTGTCGACGTTTATTCGCTTGATGAAGGGTGCGGCGATGCACTCGCGCTCATCCTCGTCCTGCCAGACAACCCCGTTTATCAGAAAGAACGCCCAGGCAGTCACGAAGGCGACAGCGAGGCTGGTCCTCTGTGGCTCAAGCAGACAATCGACAATGCTTGTGGTCTTTACGCCATCTTGCATGGTGTATGCAACATACCCGATATTATAGGTATCGTAGTCCACCGTTATCGAGACCTACTGTATACTAGGTATTGACCGAAGACAGAGAACGAGTCCATACTAGACCATCTTATCAAGTCAACTAACCCCGTCAAGCACTTGGAGAACAGTGAACAAATCGAACATCTCTACGAAGTAGCCGCAACGGCTGGAGGGACTGAGACTCGGCCTGCCGAAGCCGAAGTTGACCATCACTTCATATCGCTTGTCCAACACGCTGACCGACTATATTTGCTGGACGGTGAGAAGGACGGTCCCGTTTGCAAAGGCGAGCTAAACGGGACTCCGTGGACAGAGACCGCGTTTGCTGTGATTCGAGAGTATACAGACAGTCAGGTTAACAGTCCTTTCTCTTTATTGGCCCTGGTCAAGAGAGGTGATTTATAGTTGCAAAACAGTTCCATGGGCGACAGGTCGTCCAAGCTCTGGCTATCATTTACCAGAAGCTCCCAGTTTAGATTACGACATTCCAGTAATTCGCGAAGATCGTAGTGGCCCCAGAATATCGCAGTATAAAGCGACGTCTATCCCTCGTGATCTCGTGCATTCACGTCCACACCGGCTTGGATGAGGGCCTCATCGTCTTGCGATAGCTGGTAAGGCGACCCTGCTACAGCCAAATGCAGCTGTATGGTGTGGCCTTGCCGGCACATGATTCTTTGACATGGGTCTGCACACCGCAGTCCAACAGTATCTAGGTAGCCGTGGCTCAACCGAATCCGATCGCAGTCTAGGGGAAAGACAGAGAGTAAGAGAGAAGGAGAGTGTCTTGAACGAAAGGGCTCAAGCACTACCCCGTATCACTGAGCGCATCGTTGATATTGTCCTGAACAATGGGCCCAGACGCAGCCTTATAAATTCCATTGAAGGTAGCCACTACTGGCTGCCCGTTCATCTCAACCAAGTTAGTCGGATATTCCGTCCTCTGGATGATGCTATGTGGCTTCTATGTACGGTGCCTCGGCTGATCGGGCTCCTCCGCTGGTGTTGATATATATATATATATATATCCATGCCAACATGTTTACAACCAAGAAAATACTTTGCTAGAGTTGATTGTTGGGGCTATTAACTATGCTTATTTTTACCTGATTGAATGACTGGACTTGTGCAGAGCTGAGGCAGTTGTAATTCAATCCAGCTAGATGATAGCATAGGCAAAAAATAGCTACCTCCCGCGGGAAAAGGGGCGATCTAAGCACGAACTTCCTATTCTGTCTCGTGCCATTCTAGACTCATGACAAATCTAGGGCGATACGTAATAAAACACTAGTCCGTAGAAGGTGGCTATTGCGCCGTCGTCGCCTCCGCCCAGCCGATCTGCATCGCGCAATGCTCGACTTGACGACCGGACTCTTGTCGATCCCACGGGGATTGCGACTAGTATCGCACTTAGGCGACGCTATCATCCCGGGTGCTCGGGGTATGCAATTCCGGCAACTCGGTAGATGCTATCTGTGGCGGTGGTATAATGGACAAAGATATAAGGGTTAAGAATATCAACTGACGCCGAAGCTCCTTAGAGGCCAGATGCTTCAGCTTCAATATTGGGTGACGGCGGGACCATCCGAAGATCAACCAGTCCGAGCCGTTAAGATGATGATAATCGACTATCGGGAATGGCTCGGATCTAGATAGAATGCATAGTATAGTGCCTAGCGCCCCCTTCACCACGTTCCTGATAATGAAGCATGAGACCAACGTTGAGACTCGGGAGTATCCTCCGAAGAGGATGAGACCATTATCAAAAGATCGTCTAGTAGAGAGAAGATGCCATAAACGAGCAGGTAACTAACACCACAGGCACCAATTCTATCCATCCGTCTCAAACATGGATACATCACAACTACGGAGTACAAGGAGTCTCAATTTTGATACCACCTATCCAACCCGCGGTTACATTGTCCTCGAACTCGCCTCCCTTGACCCATCGATCTACTGGAGGTCACCCCTTAGGCCGACGCGCGGAGCCACGGATCAATAATATCTGCCGCCAACCTGACAGATGGAGCCCGGCCAAAAAGTGCATCCAGTAGGATGGTGATGAACCGAGGAAGGAGACTCCAAGTGGAGGCGGAATACAGTCCGGCGGGCCCGAAGCCATTGTGCTCGCGATGATACGGTCCAGGAACATGACTGTCCACCGTCGATCGAGCAGAGGTGGAGAGGACGGCTGCTTCGAGTCTGGGATTACCGAGGCGGATGTACATGGGGGATTATGATAGACCAGCAGACCGTTAGACAATCACCTCCCCTCACGAGGATTACCACGATGTCTGCACGTCTTCTCGTACTATCTTCGAATACGAGCCTGCCTGCCTCGGAGCAATATATGAAACCGAATTTAGTCATGAAAAATCCAGGCTGGTGGAGTCGAGCTAATCAGCCGGGTCCACCAGATCAAATTTTGGTGGCGCCTGGGCTTGCCGAGCGAACGCCATTACCCTTAAGCGAATCCTTCGACAATAGTCATTTGTCTGAATAGGTCGTTCTCCAGCCCAATCCCGAGGATGAACCGTAGCAAACCCTTTTCTCGACTCGACCCTTTCGGGGACCGCACGGTGATCTCGTTCCTGGCCGGATTCTCCGCCTGCTGGTTCTCCGTCAAGCTGGGGCCAAGGATTCCACAGAAAGTCTAGGAGCGGGTGGCGCAATAGGGTGTGGAATAGAGATCGGACGCTCGTGCTGGACAAGCGTAGAGCCTGCAGGATGGCAATGGTATGGCATGCCCTTGCATTGAGACCGGAGTCGAGTTGCCTGAAGTATAGTACTGACAATGCCAATCACATGCATACTGTACGGAGTACGCTCGGAGAAGGCAATCCGTTGTATTCCGGACCATGTCAGACTTATGACGAAACGAGTATGTCTTCCAGACGGACGGCAGAAACCTGTCACGGCCATCAGGAGACACCCACACCGGCTCTGGGCTGATGGATATCTTGACAGCCCCGGCTCACCAATGCACCAATGACCTTCGCCATTGATCAGGGAGACGCGGTTCTCGGCCTGAAACATCCGCTCGAGGTGTCTGGTACACAAGGTCGTGCGCCTATCATGATCTATGCAAGCCGTCTCCGTCCACCGCGGTTCATTCATTCTCTGCGGCCTCCCTTTCCATGCTTGGCTGCTGTCTCTGTGTCTCCAGAAAGCTCAGAATGCACTAGATCGGACCGTATGGGTCTGCATTTAAAGTTTTCTGTTATCATCCAAGCGGATCCAGTGTGGTCTTGGGCTCATTTCGTAGACGGCGGCTCCTCCCAGGATCATTAGTACTGTCTGGCCTCATGCAGGTCGAGACGATCGCACCAGGCCGAACCCACGGACTGGGACGCGATGCTTGACTGGAGAAGGAAGGGAACGACGGGGCCAACGGTTGACGGAGCACTCCAAGAAGTAGGGGCTCGCGATGTACTCCGTACTCCGTACGACGCTAGAATCGCGGGCAGATTAGAAATTGTAATAAATATCGAGGCGATCCATGGCCGGTTTCTATGTATATAATTCTGCGCCAGTCTCCTGCTGCCCACTTGGCCCTCCGGGACGTCGACCTTTCATCCTTCACTCGCTTGTCGAACCACCATGCTACGCTGATCCCTCACGATGACTGTTGAGCACCCCAAAGATGTGTTGAATACGGTCAACCTCGTTACGCAATGTCTATGTATCCCGATTTGTACGGTTTTTGTCGCCCTGCGGTTCGGCATTCGCGGGTGGTATAAGCAGTTTATTGCCGTGGAAGATTGTACGTCCACCATATGGAGCCGTTGAACAGGGCTAATTGAAACAGCATCATGTCTCGCCGCATGGGCAAGTAACGTCTGTACTATCGACAAACGCATCGACACTAACATTGCGAGCAGGCGCTGTTCATGGGCTACTGCGGCATCGCGATAGTCGGTATGGCTTCGTCAATCCCCCATTTCGACTTCCACTAACTCCTTCATTCTCAGTCGGAAAATATGGCGGAGGATACCACATCAAGGACGTCCCTGAAGCGCATCAGGTCCTCTTCCGGAAATTCTGCTACATCGCCACCGTGCTGTACTGCCCCATGGCCCTCCTGACCAAGGTCGCCCTGCTCTCCATCCTCATCCGCATCTTCTCGCCCTACAAGTCCAAAATCATCTTCATCTACGTCTTCCTCGGCTGCCTCACCGTCTACTACACCATCGCCGAAATCGTCAAGATCCGCATGTGCGATCCGGTCCCGGCATACTGGACCATGGCTCCGGGGGCCTCGTGTCTCGACCAGCGCGCCGCCCTCATCGCCGACTCGGTCATCAGCGTCGTCAGCGACCTGATCATTCTGATCTTGCCGCTGCCGCTGACGTGGTCGCTGCAGATGTCGCGCAACAAGAAGCTGCGTGTCGCGGGCATGCTGTCCGCTGGTGGGATTGCCACCGGGTTCAGTGTGTACCGGCTGGTGCTGGTGCTGCGCGATGGGTCCTCACTCGACCAGACCATGGTCTTTACCTGTGTCATTCTGTCTGGGTATGTGCCTATACTCCTACTCCCACTGTATCTCGACACATTCTAATGAATGTAGAAACGCCGAAGGAGGCATTGGGCTGATCTGCGCCTGCCTGCCCACCCTCAACATCGTCATCCGCAAGGTCCGCGACAAGGCCTACAGCTCCAACAAGTACTACCAGCAGGACTCGTCGGTGCACCTAAGCAAGATGAAGGGCGCCAGCGCCAAGGGGTTCTCGGCGTCGGGCAGCCGGACGGACCGCGAGACCGACTTTGCCAACGACCAGAGCCATCTCATCACGTACGCTGGCGCCGTGGACGTGTCCTCGACTAGCGACGGCATTGGAATTCATAAGACGGTGGATGTGTCGCAGACGGTGGAGATGTTAGACGAACATAGACAACGGTTTTAATGGGGATTGGGTTACGTACATAATGGATGCTTACATAGATATCATGGGGTGGCGGGGGGTTCTGTCGTTCGTTTCTTTTCTTTAGTATTTATACCACTACGCTCTTACTGTTACATGTTCTCTGCCTCTCCAATGGATATATCTAGGCTTGTAACGCTTGCCCAGCGAACCAGAAAGAATCCCGGTTTGAGTGTCTGCTTGACTTGCCTTCCTGGTAAACCATGAAGCTATACAACCACATCTCGACATCGGCAAACCGGAATAAATTAGGTTCTAGCTCGGCAATAGAGTTTGCCTGGCTGTTTCAGCTGCAAATGAACAGATGAACCCTTGCAGGCAAAAACTCCGCCGAATTCCGCCGTTCTCCAGCAGACGCAGAATCGGGGGTGGCCTGAAGTAATCCACGTTGGTTCATAAGTCTAGCAATATCAGTTGACTAATGGGCATAGACAGCTCCTATCAGAGGGCGGCAAAGGGCGCTCTTCCATGGAATCATCGAGACATCAGAGGGACATCTCCACAGTCCGGTCTATGGGAATTGTGCGATACCCTGTCAATAGAGCTCGTATCCAGGGACACACTCCACTCAGCAGCAATACCACGGAGTATTATACCGAGTACATCGTCTTCTCAAGGACGATCCCAACTCCCACAGCCGTGGATCTGTGACGCCTGTTGACTTCTCCTGGCGGTGGCGACGCGATGAGCCCCGCCGCCGCCGGGCCCGCTGTGGGTAATTACGAGGACGGGGGACTCCGTAAGCCTTTGCTACGGAGTACCGAGTAGGATTAGGATGCTACTCCACGTCGGGTTGATATTAATAGAATAGAGTGATGAACAACTAACAGGAGGATAGTCATTCGCATGACAATCCCATCCAGACATACACACTGCTCATGCTCGGTGTCGACGGAACATCTCACACCTGCTTCTCCGGGGTCACAGGGACCTCCTCCTTCGCCGCTGTCACCTTCAAATTGCCCTGTGCAATCTCCTCCTCCAGCTCCTCCAGACGGCTGCGCTTCTGGAGCTTGCGCCAGGCCGGCAGGCCGCTGTCAAAGACCTCGTCCATCTCCTCGAGCGTGTAGCCCTTGGTCTCGGGCGCCGTGAGGAACATGTGGATGAACGCCGCTGTGTTAAAGGCCGCAAACTAACAAACAGTTAGCCCTGATTATTAAACACTGACATCATAACGTACAATCATGTACATCTTCCAGTTGATCGACCACAGCAGCGGCGGCACAAACAGCGCAAGCAGACAGTTCCAGATCCAGTTGGACGCCGTCGCCAGCGACACAGCCTTCGCACGCACCTTGGCTGGGTAGATTTCGGCCGGGTACGTCCAGCTGGTCGGGCCGATGGTCGTCGCAAATGAGCACACGAACAGGTACGACATCGCGATGATCGCCTTACCCACCGCTGGGTGCGAGGCCACCGTCCAGGAAATGGCGTCCAGCGCCGGATCGGTGTGTGGGTTGGGCTCGCCATAGCCCGCCTGCAGGCCCCCCTCGATGTAGAGGAACACGGCCTGGCAGGCGAAGCCGATCAGGATCGCGGGGCGCCGGCCGAAGCGGTCCAGGTAGATAATGGCCGGGAGAGTCAGGGCCGTGTTGAGGATGTATTGGATCGATGCCGTGAGGAGAGGGGAGCCGGTTCCGGTACTCTGCATTATATATACTATGTAATACATCATAACGTTCATCCCGCACAGCTGCGACCACATCTGCAAGCTCATGCCGAGAATGACTCGTTTGGCGATGCGTGGCTTGATCAGCTCCTGGTAGGAGGTCGAGGCCTGCTCCCGTTCGAGGGCGAGCGCCTCTTCGATTTCGCGGTACTGCGCCAGCACCTTGGGGTGATTCGGGTCGCCTTTGCCATGTAGATTGGCCAGGACAAGCATGGCCTCGTCCCAGCGGTCCTTGCTTGCCAGCCAACGCGGCGACTTGGGGAAGAAGAACAGGCCAACGAAGAGGATGAAACCGGGCACCATCTGGATACCCCAGGGAATACGGAAGGCCGCTGTGCTCTGAGTAGGGTTATTGGGGCCGCCGTCGACGTTGCTGGCGCCGTATTGCTGCGTTTGTTAGTATTATGACGAAGGACAGTGCTGGGTTGTGGTATGGTCCAGGAGCGACAGGGCTGTGTTGCTGTTCGGGAGAGGGATAGGGCGGTGTTATGACCGGCAGTGTTGGTAGGCACTCACGATAAAGTACTGGATCAGGATACCCCAGGTAATTGCCCACTGCTGGAGCGAAATGACACGCCCACGGATCTCCTTGGGCGCCACCTCTGCCTGGTAGACGGGCACCATGGCCGACGCGATACCGACACACAGGCCGGCAATGACACGACCGACGACGAGCAGAGCGATTCCATTTGAGGCGGTCATAAAGCTAACAGGATGAGACAGGTCGCAACCTCAACGGCGGACGACTTACATGGAACCGATGGTCCACAGGATGGTCGAAAACTGGATGGCAGTCACACGCGAGTATTTGTCGGCCAGGAAACTAGAGCACAGCGCACCGACGAGAGAGCCAAAGGGCATGGCACAGGTGATGGCGCCCTGGGAAGTGTCAGGGTGTGAAGGTGTATTTATTCCAAGCTATAAGACTGACCTGTTTGTAATTGCCCCCTCCGACTTGGAAGTAGTTGGTATAGGCTTGGGTTCCGAGCACGCCTGGAGTATGTTAGCATTGATAACCGGCATTCAATAGAGGGAAAGAGCATACCACTCATAGACGAGATATCGAAACCAAACAAGCCACCACCTGCACGATAGATTAGACACATTCTAGCTAGACAGGCTGCTGGTCTCACCGAGGGTGATGAAGGAGCACAGGAAGTAGACATTGTAGCTCTTTGGAAGATTCATCTTGACGGCCAGAGAGATGAGACAACCCCGGAAACGACCATGTCAAGCAAAGCAAAGAACAGAAAAGGAACAAAAAGAACAGTCCGCCAAGGGTACCCTGTTTACGGCTTAAATAGAAGCAGTCTGCGGGGGCTATCAACACCGCAGCATGTGTCTCCTATTACTTTTGTCCACTGGTCAGTCGCACGGCAGCTCACAATGGAAACATCCAACAGATTCGACTGTACGACCACCTGATGCCATTCCTCTCGTGCCGTCCCAGGGCCTGATTGGATCCAGCGAGGGCATCGTCGACGCCACCAACCTCGAAGCCGTCTTGGTACCAAGAAATTTGAAGCCTAGCCAAGCCCTCGTATTCCTTCCGGATCATGGGGAGTGTCCACAAAGCTTCCCCGCAATGTGGCTTGGGGTTTTATTGACATGACTAGGGCCAGAGTTTTGTGATATGTGATGGATCATGTATGCATCTGGGAGGGTGGTGAGCTGGAGTGTCTCCACGTGGTGAGCATCCTGATAGAACAGTGAATGGCGATAGGGGTAGGACAAGGTGAGCTCGGAGAAATCTTAGCAAACGACAAGAAGCCGCAAGAAGTCTACTTCGTGCGGCGATCTATCCTCATCTTGTGACAGGGTCCCTGTCAGATTCAGGATAGTCCAACTAGTCCAGCCAGTCGACTGCTCCCTGTCGCCTCGAGGCCATAAACAGACATCAGCACAGATGGGGGGTTTGATAGGCGGAAGATCCCTGATGAAACCTGAAGTTACATCGGGAATCCTACATCCAGTGAGTCCTTGAAGTTCGAAATCTGACTGGTTGCTGCTGTGTAGCCAGACTAGCCCTCGGGGAGATGCACCGATGCCACCATGACCAGGATTCGCTTCCTCGGTTGTAGCTGCGTTGCATGCTACCAGAGTCATATTTGACTGGCCTGGTTTATTCGATTGACGATGGCTGTCTTAAGTTGGCTGTGATATATGGTCCATCCTGCTGTAGTATCAGCATCACATCAACTTGCACAAAGAGAAGTCTCGCTAGATACAAGTACTAGCTACCAAATCATACCTGATGCGACGCTATGTCTACGCTGCTAGCATGTGGCTGCCACTAAGCTGATCGACTCTTGCACATGATGCTAGACTAATTCCTCATGCTTCAACGACATGCACTTGCTCTACTCACAAAACAGACCTCAATTTGGAAAGCAGATATGTCCTGCTCACGGAGCTGAACCATGAGAAGACGGTGACATCATTGCCACTCACCGCTAGAAATACCCGGCGCATCGCAGGAATGCGTCGCAAAACAACATTCTCGATGCTCCGACATCCTCTCTGCTCGGACCGTGACCATGTCGAAACGAATCCAATCCTTCTTCTCAGTAGACACCGCCGCCAAAAGACCAAAGTATGATGCAGATAGCCTTCCGACGAGTCATCATGCGACGTATCCCTTCCCCATCCGCAATCTGCCGTCGCACATCGCAAAACCGCTGTCGAATCTGGCCTCCCAAACCCCTCCCAAGAAAATCGACAACAGACCTCACCTCGATCTGCTCTATTTCCAGCCATTGATCCCTTCTCCTCTCGCGCGCGACTTGTTTTGCTTTCTCCGAAACGAATTGCCCTTTTACCGTGTGCAATATGCCATCCGCCGCGGTCCAACCGAGTCGCAAATCACCACCCCACGATTTACAACTGTATTCGGCGTCGATGAGACGGCATATTTTGTCCCTGATCCCGGAGTGTCACCCGGCGACGCAGTGTCTATGCTTTTGGTCGATCGCAAGTCCGACAAACCCGTCCCCAGCGACAAGTACCAGTATGCGCCGCGCCCGCTGCCCGCCTGTCTGGAAGTCCTGCGACAATGCGTTGAAGCAGCAACAGCCGATGGAACAACGTATAATTTCTGCTTGGTGAACTACTATGCGTCGGGCGATGACAGTATCTCGTATCACTCGGACGATGAGCGTTTCCTCGGACCGCAACCCACAATCGCATCGTTGTCGCTGGGCGCATCGCGCGATTTTCTGCTGAAGCATAAGCCTGTCGCAGGGGAGGCCAAAGAGAAGGTGGATACAACACCGCTGAAGTTCAACCTGGCTGCCGGGGATCTGGTAGTCATGAGAGGCGAGACGCAGGCAAATTGGCTGCATAGCATCCCCAAGCGCAAAGGTAGCCATGCACCTCAGGGTCGTATCAACATTACGTTTCGCAAGGCCGTCGTGCCAGGGGGTACTAACAATTACTATAATTATAATGTTGGGAAGGGGCCGGTTTACAGGTGGAATCAGGATCGAGGAGAGATGGTGAAAGTTGGGACTGACTAGACCTACACCACGTATATACATACCTTTATCACGGACTGAAGATGAGTTCATTGCATTCGCAGCAGATATCCTGCGAGCCGACACTATTGTCTTTCCAGGATATCATTGCTGTGATAGTATCATGTCCAGTGGGAGACATATATCCACAAATAAACTGGCTCTACTGAGAAGCATATTCAATGTGCTTCTTCATATCACGACCATGCATTATTACATTTTGCTTAGAATCCACTTGAAATCTTCATCCATGCTCCTTCATATCGGGAATGTGAATATCGATATCAATCACTGGGATGTGCTTGAAAAAGTCGACCAACATCGAAACTAACTGCCACCAATTAGCATGGCATCTCACCATCTATGCAAGATCTTACCTTGGATGTATTGCTGATCAGGTTTCGTGTGAGATTAACCCTCTCCTCCGTGAGTAGCTCGCTAGCATTCTTGAGCAGTGCCTGAACCTCGTCCAGAAGATCAGGCGTAACCATCGGCGCCACGGCCTCCAACAAGTCGCTAATATGCTGCACGCCTGCCTCTGTCAGGAGACCGCCAACATTGTTCAACAGCGATAGAAGTGTTCCCAGCTTGGGAGTCAAGTTAGTAGCGATGCCGCCCAACAGATCGCCAATCTGCTTGGTACGCTTTTCTGTTAGCAAGCTCTCAGCCGTCGTCAGCAGCGTCTTCACCCGCTCCAGCATGTCGGGAGCCAAGCCGGTCGAGACAGTGTGCATCAGACGGCGGATGTCGCGGGCACCTGCTGGCGTCAAAAGCACAATGCCATTCGCAATCAAATTCATAATCTCCTTCCGCGACTTTGACTCGAGAATCGGAGCAGCTCTCTTGAGCAAGTCTTGCACCTGGTCCATCAGCTCGGGTATATCCTTGACCAGTGACCCAGCCGCGTTGATCAATGCCCCGACGTCCTTGCTGAACTCTGGCATCAACAAAGCATATCCATTCTGCACCAGAGGATTGATCTTTGGCAAAGAGCCGTCTTGAACCAGGTAACCCGCGTTGCCCATCAAACCGCGGATTTGGTCCACCGAGTCTTCGGTCAGTAGGGAGCTACCGATGTCCAGGAGGTCGGGGAGTGTCTTTAGTCGATCCATATCTAGGTCGCCCACCTCATCCAGCGCAGTCTTCAGCTGTCGAACCGTCTGGGCTGTGACCAGCCCCCGTCAAGAGACTCTCAATCTTGTCCAGGTTGTCGGTCGTCACCAATTTCCCAGCTCTGCTGATGAGGCCCTGGATCTCCTGCACCATGTCCTGCGTCGGGAGTGCCTTTGCATTCTCCAGTAAGGCGCTAATCTGTTTGATCCCGTCTGGGAGAAGCGCCTCGTTAGCAGCATGGAACAGCGCTTTGAGGTCATCGATCTTGTCCGCCGGCAACGCCTCCTCGACACTCCCAATCAACACCTTGACCTCCTTGTTGAACTCGGGTGTGAGAAGCGTGTTTACATTCTCCACAAGACCCGTAATCTTCTTCATGTTGGTCTCCGTTATCAACGGTCTAATCCCATCAAGCAACACGTTGGCGTCGTCGACAACCTCCGGAGTCAGTAACTTCGACGCATTATCCAACAAGCCCATTACCTCATCGAGGAGCCCTTGATTGCGCAGGTCAAACCCAACCTGGATCAGGTGCTTGGTCTGCGGGCTCGTCGGTGGCTCTCCCGGGGACGTCATGTGGTGGACGACAGACAGGGCGTCCTTAATGAGCGTTGGCGACAGCGTCCCCGTCACACCCTGTAGCAGGCTTCCCAGGTCTGTAAACGGGCTTCTCCTCACGCTCTCGATAGGGCCTATTTTGAAGGCCCTCCAGTCCGAGGTGTCATGCTTTCCGGCTCGCAACACGGCCGCGTGCCGGAGATTGCTTAATTGGGTGAGAAGCTGGGCAGCTTTTGCGTTCAACTGCTCCTCTGTTGTGGCGATGACCGGGCTGAAGAACCAGAGGGACAGAAGAGCAGGGACAAAGACCATCCGGTAGAGCAGCATATTGGATGTTACGGCCAGCAGCGCAACCATCCCAGGGGACATGGTCCTGTCTTGCTCCACGGGTTGCTCCAGCGAGCTGCGTACTCTTAACCAGCCCTCATCGCGCTGTCTGATCTACATCTCCCTCCCCAGACCGTCCTTGCGGGGAGGATCGACTGTTACCCCACAGGGTCCAAGCTGCTGACAGGTCCTTGGTGTGTTTATCAAGGGTTCGACTCTGTTGGTGCTTTGCCCGTAGAGGGTATCTAGGTCCGACATGTACCGAGCCGTTCGGATCTCGGACAACGCGGGCATGTGAGGACGAGGGCAGATAGACTTGATGCATCTCCACAAACGCCTGGAGAAGCTCCAATGAGCTGGTGCTACTGTGCATGGTCCTATTCTGTACTATGCGATCCCATCGCGACTGATCTGCGAACACAAGAGGATCGGAGGATCGGCAGTTGAGATACGGCATTGACTCCATCAAGCAGACTATCCACACGAACGACCTAGCTAATAACTCCAAGACTCCGGATGCCCCGCCAGCTATCGCTATCCTGCCTAGTTTAAATACATCTTTTAGCTGTCCAGAATAATCGCCCCGTCCCTATCCATTCCCGTATGCCGCGGACTGCCATGTCCTTCGCCAAAGAATTCCTGCACCCACGAACTGATCAACGGGTCAAACGACGCTGTCGTCTCCCTCAATTGCCATTTCTCCGCCTCAGTCTCATGCACCGGTCCATACGACAACGCCTGGTCTCCAGGAGGAGCATACTCGCCGTACCCACCTATCGCTGGGGCCGCGGGAGAGTCCACGGGGATGGCGTCCAGGTATAGGTAGTCCAGATTGACCTGGTCATTCGGGGGAGGATGTTCCTGGGCGCTTGCGCGGGCTGCATCCCCATACGAGTTGTTGGAGCCCGTCATCCCCGTGTTGTTCGCGTCGCCTGGCACCGGAACATCATGCTGCACCGGCCGAGCGTCCAGGAAACCCTGCTCAACGCCCGTCGAGCTGGACGGGGTGAGCGTCTTCACGGCGGGCGAGCGCCCGTCTGCATCATTCTCCGTGTTCCGGCGAACCCGCGACCCCAGTCGGAGCCGCTGTTTCGGCGCCTCGACGGCATCAATTGTCCAGGGAAGCCGGATGCCCATGCCAATCGGCGGAATACACCGGACCAGCTCCGGCAACGCGCTGTCGTACGGCAACCGGCCCACGGCCAGGCTATAGTCCACCGAGGTGGAGATGAGAAGATACGCGCGCGGGTACCGCAAGAACGCATCGAGCCAGCAGTTCGCCCGGCCGGCCACGGTGCCCGTCTGCGCGGGGACTACTTCGCCGGTGCTGGGTTTGTACGCAGCCTGGCTGGAGACGGAGTCAGCGCGTGCCGGTGCCGGAGACGCGGGGTCCTGGTCCCAGCGCATGAAGAGGTGCTGGGCTGTCATGTATGCCAGCTGCAGGATTTGGTTTGTGCCTGCACTGACGAAGTCCGTGACGTCGTATACTCGTCCTGAATGGCGGATGATCTCGCCCAGTGCATCGAGACGTCGGCGACGGACGTCCATCTCGGAGCTTGATGGCGACAGCTTGAGGTCGATTGCTGTGAGGACGAGGGGCATGCCGACGTAGGCCAGTCTGGCGCTCACATTAGGGACAGGTCACGACGGATGTGATATGGAAGACATACACGCTTAGGGGGAGGTTCTGGGCCCGGCCTTCGCGGCTAAAGTATTCCATGATGTCTGTCAAACGGTCCATCGCATCGCGAAGGGTGTTGCCTATCTCCCACACCTGCTTGATGTAGTTTTCGCCCGCGAACATCAGATGGTTCTCGACCAGCAGGGCTTCATAGTGAGCCAGGTCGATCCGTGCCGTGCTGCCCGTCTTGTTACTCATGGATCAACTAGGTGAACGTGACTAGGACTTACTGGTAGTACATATAGGTAAAGTTCGTGAACAGCGTCACGGCCTCAGGCACGCTACTCTCCAGTAGCGCTCCCAACTGCGAACACATCTCCCATTGCTTGAGCGACGCTCGAATCCGACTCACCGTGGTCAGGGACTCGTGAAATTGCTCCAAGGAGAGTGTCGGCGCAGACAAGCCGTGAGACGCAAACACAAAGGAGATCATCTCGGTCAACATCACCGCCAACCGGCACTGCTCCTGGAAGACTTTCAGCAGCATGCGCTTCGTCTCGGGGTCGTACACCCGCGAGAACTGAATCTCGTCTTCCATGTCGGCCTCCTCCAGGAGATCGGCGGCCATGCCGAAATGGATGGAGGTCACTTGCGGACGGCGTCGCAGGCCCAGACAGAGACTACGGTCGCGCAGGATGATGGACCACCAGAGCCTCTTTTTCCGCGAGGGCTCGACGTCTTCGCAGGGCCCTGGCTGACAGCCAACAATCATGGCGTTCTGAATCGCTCGCGTCAGCCAGAGACTGCCCGCCTGGGGCTCTTCTGCCGTTGTATGAAGCGAGAGGAGGGCCGCGCCTTGCGCCAGGAAAAACGGACGGTCTTCGCCTTGCAGATCGAACAGGTACTGACAGTATAATTAGCCGAGATCGCCTGCTATACTGTCGCGGCGCTCACTAACCTTCGTCCGTTTGTACAGCGTGTTCCGCGCGTTCCGTTTATCTTCAAATCCACATCTCTGTAGCGTCTCCTGCGATACATACTATGCACTGTCAGCAAGCTCCAACCAAAGGGGCCATGCCACTTACCGGACAGCTGGCAAATAACAGGGCCTGGAAGACAAATAGCGAGATGCGCCCTGCGTCAGTCTCCCCGTCCCGTTGTTCGTAGATATCCCAGACCTCCGCCTCGTCCAGCACCGGCATGGACGGATGTATCTGTAAGAAGTATTGCCGGATGAACTCGTTGAGCAGGCTCTTCTCCGGCACCGCCAGCGAGCCCTTGGAACTGAGAAAGGCGACATCATCGCGCGGCAGCGTCGACGCGCCCTTGAACTCGATGAACTTGTACAACGTGTGGTTTACATGTCCGCGCGGCAGCGCCGGCGCATCGCGAAGGTCGAGGTCGGGAAAGAGTGAGCGGATGTGTTCGATTTGGGAGTGCGAGTTGGTGGTGATGGATTCGAGGCGGCCTCGTGTGACATTGGCGTCGTCGTCGGGGTTCTGTGGGACGAAGCCGCCAAAACTATGATCGCAAACATGTCAGACGTGTCTTATACTACCGTATCTCAATCTGCGCCTTGCTTGTATTTCTCTAGCCCGCCTCCATTCGCGCTACCTCCATCCGAAATGATATGGGTTCCGACTTACTTCCGCGGCAACTTCCCTCTCAGCACACATTCCGGCCGTCCATCCTGTCGACACCGCGTGCAGGGACACCCGCGGATGGAGGCATCACAGCGCACCTTGCGGTGATGGCACCACGAGCATGCCTTGGGGGCTCTCCGTGTGCGTCGTAGCATGAGCGCAAACAGATCGGATCTCAGTGGGCAGAATCGCAGTCGGGCGGGATCGATCGACGATAGTGGACTGGCTTGGATGAGGCCAGGAGATGCAATCGAACTGCGGGGATGTCAAAGGATGTGCCTGTCAATGCTGGGCTAGGACCGTCCTCTCGACTCGTGACGAGTCCCCACTAGAGCCGGCCAAGGAGTGAACGAGCCCTGGTTCTCTGCTCCTGGCGGAGTGTGATAGGCCATTGGGAGGGATCAACGCTGCTGCACCACCCAGCTCTACTGCTTCGGGTTAGAATGTGTCCCGGCTAGGTATTTCCGAGATGGTCCTCGTCTACAGGGGCTCGTTCAGAGGGAGTATCTGAAATGGGTTGGTCTGATGCTTCTGGTCGGCTCTGGTCTACTCTGGTCTGCTTGTTGGTGGCACATGCACACTCCCTTTCCTAGACTGCTCGTCCAGTTCAGGCTCGTTCGGTCCAAAGTCCGCACTGAGCTAGTGCTGGCCATGTTCCGCCCATGATCATCCTAACCCCGCGCAGATGCGGTGGAGAGGAAGCTTGGCTCCCGCGGTAACTCGGCTGTCGTGTGGAGACATGGTGCTACTCCGATGAAGCCAACGACATAATCAGTCGTATTGTGGTAGGTGGAATTACGCCACCAGCAGTCCGGGGTATCTAATTAACAAAGCCTAAGCATACAAAAGCGGTATCCAGCCCGATCCAATACCAGACGACCATCCAGTCGGGGTACCTAGGTAACAGGTTCATGCATCTACATCACCTTGTCCATGCTCTGCAGCCGACGGCGCATGTCCTTGAGATAGTACCGCTTGGGGAACGTGCGCACAAACTTGGGCATGAATGGATACGTCGCACGCGCAAGACTCACCGTGGCCTTGTAGGCGGCGCGCCGGGTCTTGTTCGTTTTCAATCCGTAGGCGTCGCGGATACGAGCGGGCACGAGCCCGGCGGTGATGAGGCGCACCCAGGGCATGAGCACACGGAAGTACAGAGGCAGGTGTTTATTGTAGAGGAGCTCGGCGGCGACGCGCTTCGCGCTGTCGGTGATCTCCATCGTCGCGATCTTCTCGTCCCAGTACACCCAGAAGGCCCTGCGATCCGCCGGCCACTGCTCGGGGCGCACGCGCAGCGCGACCGCGAGCACGGCGTACTCGCGGTAGATGCGTTCCGCCGTGGCGGCGTCCATCGCGCCAAAAATCTCCTCGTACATCTCGATGGCCACCGCGTAGAGCGTGGCGGCGACCCACAGCTGGAGGTCTGGGTCATTCGCGTCGTAGTCGGAGCCCTTGACGACGGCGTGGGCGCGGTGCACCATCTCGACGACCCGGCGCTTTTCTTCCGGCGTGCCAAACGTCATGCAGTAGACGAATGTCATGGTGGTGCGCAGCCGGTCGAGCGGTCGGTAGGCAAAGTTGCTATGGTTGTCCACGCCTTTGCCTACGCCTGGGTTGGCGACCTGCAGGAGAATGGCTGCAGCGCCGCCGCCGAGGAGAACACCCTCTTGGACAATCTTTTGGATCAGCTCTGGGTGCTGAAGCTGGGGAGTGGGCGCAGTAGCAGCTTTCTCCTGCACCGGGGATGTGGAGGAGGCTGACACCATGGTGACTGATGATGGATTAAACATGAACAGATTGACAAGACGGGACTCGACCAGGCGGTTATCTTAGCAGCTCTGTGGGTGGGAATCTCATGCTTGAGATTCTTTGCATCTCCAGAGCCAGGTTATTATACCAACTGCCGCATATGCCCTGACATGTCCCACGGCGACCACCCCAGTCGACCCCGGATCATATTCACAGGATGCCACAATCATATGTTTAATGACGAACGAGCCGCGGACCGGACGGCACCAGGATAAAGCCACCGTATCTGGCGAATAACATTAAGCCCGCAAGTTGGATCGTCGCGCCCTGCGTTCGCCCATCATGATGGAATCGAGGGGATGGCGGGGTTTGGCAGATCCTCCACATTTTGATAGCCTGATCTCCGTCGATGCTACTCCAGAGGAGCCCGTTTGAGGGAACTTAATTTATATTAGCGAGGAGGATGTTGCTTGTCGTCCGGGCCAGCTCTGTATAAGAGGGGAGGCAAGGGAATGTAGGGGGAGGGAAGAAAGGGGCTTGTCGGTACCCTCCAGTCATTCTCGGGCCATTTTAGATAGAATCATACTCCAATCATTTGCCAATTCCTCTTGGTCTTCTATCAGAGCTACTCCATGGCGGTAGGGGATTTCTACAAGGCCTCCCAGCGGGCCCTCGGCTCCAACAGAGGTGCTATGGACCCGTCCGAGGAGAAGAAGAGCAAGGGGATAGCTAGGTCTGCAGGGGTCGATGTCGAACATCTTGAATCTGTGAGCGTGGACGAGAAGCCAGGGCGAATTCGTGCCACGAACCAAAAGGTGAAGCGACATCTACGGCGCTTCTGGTGCTGCTATCTCATTGGAGGCATTGTCTTTCTGGCCATCTTCCTGCCACTCTTGTACGCTACCATTCCATTGACAGTGTTTGGAATGGAAGGATTTTATGGCTGACAATCTAGTTTCATTTATGCCATTCCGGCAATCGCACAGCGAATCGTCGACGATACCTCCCTGCCTGTCTACTCGGCCAACATCATCGATCCGACGCCGGACACGGTCACCTTCAGCATCGACACTGCGTTGACGGTGCCTGCAGGTCTGAAAGTCAAGACGCAGCCCATTGCACTGAACTTGTTTAACCGCGCCGTGAAGCCGATGGTGACCTATCTCACCGTGAATCTGCCGAGCTACACGCTGGATGGACACACCAAGATGCACGTCACGCAGGCCGACACTAAAATTCAAGACATGGACCAGTGGGTGGACGCGCTGAACACTGCCGTGTATAACAAGAACTTCACACTGTCGGCCAAGGGGTCTACGGTTGCGCATCTGGGGGCGTTGAAGGCGGATCTCACCCTCGACAAGGACATCAAGCTCGCAGGTGGGTGCATCGGCTCGATCGCAGAGATGAGGACAGCGCTAATTCTACACAGGACTTGACCAACTGAGCGGTTTTTCCATCCCCAGTGCCCGTCTTGTCATCCCTGCTGAGGATGATGGCACGAATCTGCGTGGCACGGCTGTCCTGCCGAACCACTCGGTGGTGACCTTTGCCCTGGGCAACGTCACGCTCAATCTGCAAAGCAAAGACTTGGTGATCGGCCACGCCCTCATCCAAAATGTCGTGCTCAGGCCTGGTAACAACACCGTGGACCTGTCTGGTCGACTGGAGATTTCCACTGTCCTGAGCAATCTAGGCCAGATCCTGGAGAACAGCGCCGAAGCTATCAGAGAAGGAAATATTGAACTCTCCGCCACTGGAAACCAAACCATCTATAACGGACAGCACATCCCCTACTTTGAGCGGGTGTTGAACAATCTGACGCTGACGACCCGCGTGTCCATTATGAAGCTGTTGCTCGATACTGTTCAGGGGTTCCTGTCAGGAAATGGGGCGTCCTTGCTATCCCACATTGGGTCCATGGGCAACGACTTATCGAACATTACGAACATATTAGGAAACTCAACGTCGTAACAGTGCCTATATACCCCTTGACATATATGAATCCATGTTTAGTATCTCAGCCGACTACGCAGTAGACTAGTACCTAGACTAACATGCGAAAAGATTATGTTGGGTACACTGCTGAATCTGCCACGGCACGGCTTGTAGAGCCGAACCCCGCTTAAGGAACTATAAGACCATCGCTATCACGAGGGATTCAATACAGGGTCCTGCTAAGTCCTGGATGCCTCACCTCTCATCGTCATGTCGACTGCGGTTTCTGAAAAGCCTCTGACCCTTTACTCTCGCGAGCAAGTCGCCGAGCACAACAAGGCTGGCGACTTCTGGATGATCATCAACCAGGAGGTGTACGATGTGACTGAATTTGAATCAGAGCATCCTGGGGGAGGGAAGGGTATGTTGATAGAGATTCACAACCAGCGCAAGTGTCGGGCATTAATCGATTGAGCAGTACTGCTCAAGGTCGCCGGCAAAGATGCCACCAGAGAGTTCCAGAAATACCACCGCAATGCCATCCTGCAACGATACAAAGAACGCCTGCTAATCGGGGTGGTGAATTCGGAGCCTCCGGCAAAGAAGGGGTTCCTGAGGAGATTGTTCAGATAGAACCAGATACATTGCACTCTTCTTCTGAGCCAGATGGATATGCCCGCGTACTTCAGTTTGTTCTCAAGTCGACGGCTTCCCTTCCCGTTGGAATGCTCACTCCTGACTGCTGAGTGCTGCTCAGTTAGGACCGGGCCTCCCTGCGAGCTATGACAGCGAGTAGCCAAATTAGAAGAAATACCGGGTAAATATCGTACTTGTATAGAAATATGAGCAACTGATATTATCCCACTTGCTACCGACAGACTGTAGAAGGTTGAACTGTTGGTGTCGCCTCGCAACGGGATTCCGCAGCCTTTTTGCTCCGAACTGTAAAGTCGGGATGTGGACCTCCTATAGTTCTTCCATTAATGCAATCGGATCTTCGTATTGAAATGCATTGTCTACTTGAAGACCCCCTAGCACCGCTTCATTTCCCATCCTTTAGTCTGCAAGACTCAGTAATCTCCTTTACTGAATACACTGACATACCATGGCTTCTCCACAATGGCGCCCCGGTAAACGAGTCGCGATCGTGGGAGGAGGTCCTGGATCCATCTCGGCTGGCCTAGCCTTCATCCAACGTGGCTTCGACGTGCGCATCTTCGAGCGACAGCCGGAATGCAAGGCCATCGGAGGCGGTGTCCTCTTGTCAACGCCGGTCTTGTCAATCCTTCGGTCTTACGGCTTGAGCCTGGACAACGTGGGCTCATACACCGTCACCTATTTCAAGAACAAGGCGGGGAGAGAGCGCGTCAAATTACCGTTCAATCCGGTGGTTGAAAAGCGCATGGGGATCAAAGGCTGGCACTATGGAGTCCTTCGCTCATCCATATTCAAGAAGATGCTCGACCTTGTTCCCGAGGGTGTGATCTACGCCGGCCACGAGTTTACCTCTTACACCGAGATGGACGATGGCATCCAACTCCATTTTGCAAACGGACACCAAATCACCGCCGATATCCTTGTCGGCGCGGACGGCATTCGATCAAAGGTGTCTCAGCAGGCCTTTGGAGATCCGCACCTGTTCCACACTGGCATTCGTCTCTGGCTCGCCTGGTGCGATCACATCCCCGACATCCCTCCGAACTACGGCGTCCTCTCACACGACTGGAAACATCAAGCGAGCTTCTTCCCCATGCTTCACGACGGCAAGCCCGGATTCGAGTGGTGGGTTGTCGAGCCGTCGTGGGACGGGAAACCTGTCCCCGAGGATCCCAAGGCGCACCTCACTAAAATCCTCCGAGATTGGGCACAGCCGATGCCTCGCTTCTTGGACGCCACCGACTTTGACACTCAGGTGTATCGCTGGGAAGTCTACAATCGGCCGTCAATGAAAAAATGGTCTGCGGGACGGGTGGTGTGCGTGGGCGACGCTGTGCACCCGGTGTCGCCGTATGCTGCCTACGGCATGGGCATGGCCATTGAGGACGGATATTACCTTGCCAGAGCGTTGGATGGCGTCGACTTACGGAACTTGTTCGCGCTGCAAGCCGGATGTGAAATCTATGAGAAACAGCGCGTCGACTATGTCAATCACAACATGGAGTTTGCTCGCTTCATGGGGAGAATGTTTCACTCGCTGCCTTGGCCTCTTACCAGCATTCGCGATTTTATCTTCGACTATACGCCGTTTCTGAGCAAGCATCTGGGAGAGGGATATCTGAAAAAGGCCGAGGAGGAGACGCTTAGTTTGAAGGAGCTTCAAGTTGCTCCGTGAACATTTTATGGGCTTTGGGACCTGTCAATGCTCACCTCTACTTGCTTATTCTTTTGTCTGTTCAGGACCACATTGTTGAACCATTAGAGCTGTTTGTAAGACCTAGAAAGGTAGGTAGCAGCAACAATGAGCAAAACAGCGAACATAGGGCCAACATAAAGTATACTATAACAAGTATTCGGACACAGCACAGGCATCAAACTTCTCCGCCCATTAAGGGACTAGCACGGTCGTCCGACGTATCGAGATTATTCCCCTTCTCCGCAGGTGCATAGCCATCAGTAGCATCAGCCCACGCGCGGAACATTTCTCCCTTATCGGTAACCGGCACAGCTGCAGTATACCCATGCCAATGGCCGACTCGAGCCCCTTCAAAAGCCATGCGCTGAAGCTGCAGCTTATCGTCCAGCGCCCAGTTCAGGCGCCGGTATGCGCTACCCGGGAACCACTTGGAACCAACACGGGCCATGATAGGTTCCAGTGCCACGTTGAACAGGACAATGAGGCCGCCCACTGCAAGAAGACAGGCAATTCCCAGGACAGAGAAAGATGCCCTCCCGGCGGGGCAGCGCACCTTCTGCGCCTTACACAGGGGCGTCTGATCCGTCAGCGCCAGTCGATGTTTTCCCTCACGGGAGCCGCGAGGCCCAGTAGCAAACTGCACGCTGCGCTCCTGCAGGCTGGCCAGGTTGGTCTCGACCCACGATTGCACCTCGATTTGCCACTGATTGCTCGGCAGCTGTGCAGTCTGGCTCAGTCCAGACAGGGTCTCTTGGGCGCGCAACGCGTACGACGGCCGCCCGTAGATACTGTTGTGTATATTGTTCACCGAAAGGTAGTTTATGAGCAGCCCGAAGATGTCGGTCTGTAACAGGCTGAGGTTGTAGGTTTCAGCGAAGGCCAGCAATTTGTCCACACCAACGTATGCTTGGATACCCTGCAGCTCGGAGCAGCCCTCTGTCCGCGCATTGCAGAACTGGAACTGGTCTGTGCATCCGAGGACGGTCGTGACGGCGTCTGCGGTGTACCAGTTGTCAAATTCGGCGATGGAGGTGTTTCCCCCATACGCGATGAGATCGCTGAGCGCAGACTGGTGCGCGCTAAACATCGGGTCATCGGTGGGATACTCGTAAGTAACGCTGTTGGAATTGAGGAAGAAGAGGGAAACGTCTGCGTCGGTGCGGTTGAGCTCTTCGCGCGGCGCCCAGAGCCCCGCCGATCCTGCGGTGGCCCAAGAAGCCCTGAGAAATTCACGGATTTAGATCGCGCCCGATAGATGAGCGGGAAAGCAGCGGGCTAGGACTGGGTACTCACTGGACCTTATACCCCAGCTGGGCGCGCCATGTCACGGTGTCATAGTAGTAAGTGTAGTTCTGCGTCCCGTTGCCGCTAAATGCCGATCCATAATGGTATGCAGCCACCCAGTAGTCTAAGTAGTCTGAGTATGGGAGGCCGGGCAATGGGTTCGTTTCATTATGAACAGTAACATATCCGGCCCTGGTCAAGGGCGCACAGCTCACGAATTTGCGGAAGAACAATCGATCGTCGTCCGGGGTGTTAATGCCGAGGTCATCTCGACTATCGAGAAGACCTGTATCCATCGCAAATGCCGCGGTGTCTCCTTCCAGACACATGCCACTCTGGAACGGGCAGGAGGCGTTGGTTGTGGTGTGCAAGGCGAGACGAGGCTGGGCGTAGCTGTTACACTGTGGGAGTCTGTCTGCATCAGGCTCGTAGCAGGCCCGTGCATAGGACGTCGCGGTGTTCGTTTCTAGTAGCTGGGTGGCGTCAAATGTGTCGAGTTGATTGGGGTCACTGGTGTTAGATTCTGCGCCGCCAGCCATATAGATCCCGCAATGAGGACTCATTATCAGGCAGTGCGAGCCGGCTGGCTTGGTAATTTTAGCAGAGAGGATAGCGGCGCTGCCAGTGATTACTAGCCAGATGATAGCCAGGACGATGTAGAGGAGATTGCGAAGAATAGGTTGCTGGGCCCTCCCGCGCCATGCCCATGCTAGAAGGGTAAACTCCCAAATTAGCGAGGCCGGCGAGGTGGTGTTCTTGAAGACAACTTGTTGCTGATGGTGCAATGCGTCTGTAGGCTTCTGAGATGAGTGAAGCTGGTGCACGACGAAGCTGATAATCCGCCACAGATGGCCGGCCGAGATGCTCACGAACAAGGCCAGGAAGGCCGTCAAAAAGCCGGCGTTCTGGGCACTGAGGGTGATGGTTGCTCCATGGATGCGACCATGCGACCAATCGGTCCAAACTCCAGTGTAGATATACTCACTGTTGTTGGAATTCACTTCCATGATGCTGTGGGATGATAATTGACAGCGACAGAGAGGGTTGTACGCAGGCGCGATGCCCGGCTAGGAGCGAACACATTTATACATACTACGCCTTATTTGATTTACAAGTATCTCACACATCTCCTCCATTCGACAAAATTTGCCTACGAAGGCTGCCAAGCGCAGAAGGCTGCAGGGCCAGGTCACGGCGTCAGACCCATTCACAGAGCCAAGCGTCAGATGAGGCGATGTGTAGCGACGTTCCCACTGGGGTCAAACAGGTGAGACAGCAAGATGGTTCCCAGCGTACCTCAGGAGCCATCATTCTTCTCTCTGAGCACCAGCCGTCTGCAGATGTGTAATGTATTTTTGAAGTTGAATCCAGGTCCACTAGCTCACACAAGGCTGCTCAGAGCATGGGTGGGAAAGTCTCACGGATTCGAGGCTGATATGATTTGGGAGGATGGCATCTCGTATTTGAGATCGGTGGCTTGTGTAAGCGCAGCCAGAGAACGCTGCATTCGTGTTCGGTCACATACGACCCGTAAATCCTGCCAGGCAGTACTAGGACTTGAATTCGGGATGGTAAGAAGCCGAGGATCCTTGTAAGCTGCGCCTAGGTGGGTTCGTCGCACTGTGTGATTCAGGGTTTGCCGAGTTGCTCGTGTAGTTACCGAGCACGAGGGACTGATTGTTCCAGCCTGAGTTGATACTTATCGTGATGTGGAGATATGCCTGTTCAGCTGGCTGATGGCCCAAACCTAGGACGAAGGATGTAATTGATATACCACCGGAGAGAAGCAAACCATGTAGATATGTAGATCTATCTTGTCAGGACAATATGGACGGACTAAAGAGCTGCTGAACATGGACAAGACTCAGGCCATGTCTGTTGCAGCACCAGTGCCCCACCATAGCTGTGGTCTTCCTAGGGTTCAAGTACACCGGAGATATAAGAGCATATATGCAGTCACAGCTTCGGTCTCATACCTGCCTCAATCTCCTTCTGGCTCTCCTCCCTCAACACCCTCTTAAGAATCTTCCCACTAGCATTCTTCGGAATCGCAGACACAAACTTCACACCCCCCGTCAGCGCCTTGTACTTGGCCAGCCGCTCGCCCATGTACGCCTGCACCTCCTTCTCGGTCAAGCCGTCGCCTGACCCCGGCCGCCGAACCACATACGCCCGCGGCAGCTCGCTGTCCGGCAGCACGCCGCGCAGGCCGATGACCGCGGCGTCGATGATCTGCGGGTGCGCCAGCAGGACCGCCTCGAGCTCCGGCGGCGCGACCTGGAACCCGCGCACCTTGATCAGCTCCTTCTTGCGGTCGACAATGTACCACTTCTTGGTGGCATCGTCGCAGTACGCGATGTCGCCGGTGTGGAACCAGCCGTCACGGTCGAAGGACTCCGCGTTTGCCTGCGGGTTGTTGAAGTAGCCCGGTGTAACGGTGGGACCGCGCACGCACAGCTCGCCGCGGACGCCGAAGGCGGAGATGTTGTTTCCTGCGTCGTCAACAAGCCTAGCGTTCTGTTAGTATGTTTCGTTCGATTGGGTACTCTGGGGCGGAATGGTGGCACGAACTTCGCCTCGAGATTGGGAATCAGCCGCCCAACACTCCCGGTATCGTCCTGCTCGGGGTAGGGGAACATCGTCGCGATACAGCATGTCTCGGTCATGCCCCAGACCTGTGTGCAGGGCGCACCGTCGCCCATGAGAGCTTGGAACTTCGCCTGGGCGTCTTTGTCGAGAGGAGCGGCGCCGACGGACGCCGTACGGATGGATTTTAACCAGGGCTGCTTGTGCGAGATGGGGGTCATCAGGATGGCGATGACGATTGGCGGCACCACGGCGAGATCCGTAATTTGGTACTTTTGCGTCGTGCTCAGGAAGAGTGGCAGGTCGAAGCGGCGCATCATGTAGATGCGGTGGCCGGCTTTGAGGGCGCTGAAATGCGTGGACGGCGCGGCGGCGGCGTGGAAGATGGGGATGGCGACGATGCGGGATACCTTCAAGACGTTTCAGTACTAGCTCTTGTCCTTTTCACTTAAGTCAGGCACAATTGGACTCACCTGATGAGGTCTCGGATGGATCTCAAACACCAAATGGTGCTGCGCTATCAGGTTGCGATGCGTGATAGTCACTGCCTTGGGCAATCCGGTCGTCCCACTGCTGAATAGTCTGGCAGCAGTTGTCTCGCTTGACGTCTTGACGTCGTCGAACCGCACCCAGTCCTGTTCGCCCGCCGCGAGCAGATCCGTCCAGGAGCGCATGCCCGCGGGCACCTTTTGCTCCGGCTGAGTGTTGAAGATGCGCAAGTTGATCTCGGGGATGTTTGCTTCCTTCAGCGCGGCGCCGAGCGGACCCAGGAGTTCGGGTTCTGCAATTACAAAGCGCGTCTGCGAGGCCTTGAAGTGGTGGGCGAGCTCCATTGTGGTGTAGGCCGGGTTGGTGCCGGTAAAGACGCCGCCTGCGCCGACGATGGCGAGGACCAGCATGCAGTAGTAAATCTATTCCTGCATGTTAAGATTGGGGGCTTGTAAAGTACTGGGCTATGCGTACATCATTGAACGAATGGATTGCGACGCAATCGCCCTTCTTTACTCCCCAGGCGCGAAGACCGCCGACTAGTCTGCGCACGATGCTCTGCGCCTGGTTGTAGGAGATGGAGCGGGAAGGGTTGTGCACATCGACATAGATCTGCACCGTGTCAGTGCTTTCCCATGCTATTAACAATTCCATGTTCATAGTTCATACCGGCTCGTCATGGTTATACTTCGGATTGGAGAAGATGTACGAGATCGCATCGGTGGTGGGCACCGGCACCCGAGACGCAGGTTCGAAGATCATGCTGAAGGCTCTGCAGAGGAATGCAAGATAAAGAAACCGGACTGACTGGGTCTGAAGCAAATAAGTAAAGAATCGAGCCACTCGACCCCGCTGACAAGCTAAGACACTAGCCGGCACGCCAGCTGTTAGTTAGCAGCTCTAACGGCGACTAGCGGTATCTCGGAACTCGGTCTGAAGCGGTGAATACTAGTGAAGTCCCGTGAACGGAGAGATTGGAAAACTGCTTATCAGCCGAGTAGTGATGGTCATTACTGTTTTGATGATGGGAGTTGTCACTTTGTTTCATGCAATGCAGTGCTCATTCGCTCTATTATGTATGTATGCTATGCCAATGCAACGCTCAATGAAACTCCAAGTCCGAAACAAGTCTCCTTTTAGATCCACCGTGACGCATGCAAGTCCATTAGTCCGATTATGCAAGTTGATCCCATCACAGATTAATCTGGAACCGCGGATTCGTCCGGATCTTCTCGCCGTACTTCCAGAACAACAACGGACAAACACACATCGCCAGCGCGATAAACGCCAGCAAGGAGTTACCCCAGCCCAGTCCCAGCGAGTCATACATGGCCGGTCCCGCGAGAGGCAGCACCGCCCCGACCAGAGAGCGGATAGCGGTGTTGGCCGCCGTCACCGAGGCGGCATACCGGAGGTACGAGTCGACCAGGTACGTGTTTGCCGCCATGAAAACAGTCATCAATCCCACGGCGAACACGCCGGTGCCGAGAATAGGCACAATCCAATGGGTCTGGGCCTTGGCTGACCAGCCATACCAGAACAGTCCGATCGGAATCAACCAGCAGCCCACTATCATGGGAGGCAGACGGGATTCTGGCCGGAAGCAGCCCTTGGCTGAGTGCGTGACGGCGATGTGGTTCGCAACGGCGCCACACACGACCAGTCCGATCACCGACCCGATGCCGAATCCCAGATATGCGAGGCCGGCGATGCCCGGGGAGAAGCCGTAGTTGTTCTCGAAGATAGGCGTGAGAGTGGTGAACATCAGATACAGGTAGCCGTACGTGACGGCCGCAAACATGGCCATCATGAACACAATCGGCGACAGGAAGAGCAGTTTTACAGGACGCGCCAGCGTGAACCAGAAGAGCTCTTTGGTCGATAAACCGCGGTCGTAGATGGAGCGCAGGTTTTCATTGCCGGTCTCTTTGCGCAGACGCGCCACCTTGCGCTCGAGGATCACAGGAGCGTACGATTCACGGTAGGCCAGAGCGCACCCTATGGTCATGACGGCGCTCTATAAAGCAGTCAGCGTAGCTCGTTGTTTTCCTCGTGTCCTTGACACTTACCGCAATTGCAATCACCCAGAACACCCAGCGCCAGCCCTCGTTTTCCGCCAGAAACCCACCGCAGACAGGTCCGATGACCGGGCCCATGATAGGTCCCAGAGCCCAGATGGCCATGATACCGGCTCGTTTCTCCTTGGGCACCATGTCGGCGACGGTGCCGGATCCGATGGTGAGCGGAGAGACCCCAGCAATGCCCGCGAGCAGACGGAACACGATCAGCTGGGGCAGCGTTTGTGCCACCGCGCAGGCGATGGTGAAGATCAGGAAGAGCACGTTGCACGCGTGGTACAGCGGGACCCGACCATACAGCTCAGACAACGGCGCAATAATGAACGGGCCAACCATGTATCCCAGGACAAAGACAGACACCACGAATGAGGCCAGCATCTGGTCGGTCGAGTGAAAGTCGCGCATCACGTCGCCCACTCCAGGCGCAAACATCGACGACGCCAGTGGCCTAATCCGCACATGATCAGTCTCGGGTGTTTGTTCACTAATCAGCTTACGGGGGCGTCTCCATCGGATGTGACCTACGTTATGAACGTGTTAAAAGCCATCAGCACCAGTTGGCGCACTTTCTTGCGGGTGGGCCAGTTCATCGCATTTTCCGGGTCATCGGGGCCCTCAAAGTCGACAATATCAGGGTCCCGCTCCTTCTCATCATCCTGCAGATGCTCCTCCTCTTTCGGCCCTTTTTCGAGAGCGCTTGGGGTCGGTTCGGCCATGGGGAGGAAGTCCGTATGGCGCAGTCCTCGATCGAGATGGTAAAAACGGCCAGCCAAAGGAGGGGGCAGCCATGCCGGGGAGAGTGTATTAGTTATATACGGCTGACTCCGACATCGTTCTCAGGCTAGTAGCATCCACCCAGGCTGGCTAAATTGAGGCCAAAGTCCATGCCCGGCCCCTACCGCCAATCATGCCCAGTAGCCGAGTATTTGCCATCTCCACCGAGTCGGCTTAACCGAAGACCGAAGACCATTTCTCACGGCCACGAAGCGTTATGCGAAGGTTTATGCACTGGTTATACGGAGTGGAGGAGGTTATGTGGCCGGCTACTTATCCGCGCCACGGGGCTAATTTTCAGGGTTCAGGGATACGAGACCAAGCTTTGGTGAACGGTTTGCAAGAGATCTTCGTTTGGAATTCCATGAGGGCCCTCTTCGTCTTCTATCGAGTAGACGCCTTCTGAAGGGAGGGTTCAAGGGAGAATGACCTTTAGAGCACTTGAGAGTTGCATGCTGGCAGTCCTCGTTTACTTGAATCATGAGAAGAATCTGGAAAACGCCACCTGGTGGACCTCGGGCTTGGCGATGTCGGATGTTTTTTATCCGGCGAGAGCATAAGCTTGGATAACCTTGAAGATAACTATTTAGAAGCCTTCTACCGGTTGGTGTTGTACTGCGAGGTCTTGATTTGAGTTGTTGGTCTTCATGGGGAAGTTAGGGCATGTTAATCAGGTGATGCTCCCTCAACTATATATCTTCCTCCCTCGCACGTCTACAAACATATACTGCTCGCATATTATCTATCCATTCAAATACTTGGATTCAGGCACTCGTAATGAACAGCCTGTTAGATATTCAATTTGTCACATCACCCATCCTCTTCAGCTCCTACTGTGGCGTAGGACAAGCAGCCCTAGCCCAACGGTGCTGCATGACATGTATGACATGCCAAGCAGGAGGCGAAGCCAAGAGCACGGTGGACTATGTCAACAGTACCCAGATGTTGTTTCCACTGTAATGCCCCAGATTAATTGTACGCTGGGGTGGGTGGGCCGTGTGGCCCACTCGACCATGTCGTTGTTAGACTTGGTGAGATCAACCAGGTCTGAGCTATTCTCAAGGCTCTTGTCGATTCCCCATATCTCATGGAGCATTGGCCTAGAGGATGATAACACTGCCCCACGGTCAATGTTGTCACTTGCAGCGCCGAGACATGAGCGTGTCTAGCAGCCAAACTCCGCACTGAACATCGCAACTACCGACAGTATCGCCGCTCAACACGCCAGTCAAGAGCCAGCGGGTCCTTGGCAGGTGTTGATGATGTTGGTCGCACATACAGAGTAACAAGGAGACTTGTTCGAGGTAGATGTTAAGGGGTGATCTCCATGTTTTCATTGGTGCTCTGTCTATACAAACCGGTAGCATGACTTTATAACGAACTTTAACATCATCTATGTGGAATCTCACTCAAAGTCTGCTCGACGTCCTCACATATACTCAACATCTCCGCAGGACGGAGGCGGCCGGTGACGGCTTGGCTGTCCACAGTTGAAACGAATAGACCCTCCAGAGCATGAGGCCCATGGTCTAATCTATTTCGTGAGGCACAGAAGACTCGGCAAGGGTATGAAGCGGCTTAAGACCCATGGACCAGTCGTTGTCATAGGGACTCGTCGTATCTACTTTTCAAGTCTACTTCTAGAGCATCCGTTACCATGAAATTCACAATTGGTGCCATCTCTTCTCTTCTTACCACCTCTGTGGTCACCGCATCAGGCTCTAACTTCAGCTACGATGAGCTGAAGGGACCATTGAACTGGTACAGTCTCGACAAGGACAACAATGCTGCCTGCGTCCACAGCCACTTTCAATCCCCTATCAACATCGACACTCACCATATCGGCTACGTCCCGGAAGGCTTCCTCGAGATAGACATTCCAGAGACCAACGGCACTATCTTCAAGAATAAGGGAACAACTCTGGAAGTGGACCGGCCCCAGGGCTCCTTGACGGCTGGCAATACCAGCTACACACTCAGTCAATTCCACTTCCACACCCCCAGCGAGCACCGAGTCGACTCTCAGTACTTTCCGCTGGAGGTTCACTTTGTCTTCCAGAACACCGGTATGTCGCAAGCCCGTCCCAATCTCAAACACATGCTAACCATCCGCAGCCGGCAACACAGCCGTTCTAGGCTTCCTCTTCGAGCTCTCCGAGTCCAACGAATCCTCCCCTCTATTCCACTCCCTCTTCAGCCACGTCCCCGAGATTGCCCTCGCCGGCTCGTCGACCACCGCCGGGCCCATGGACTTTACCACGTTGGCGGAGTTTCTCGACTGCCACCCCGTCTACCAGTATCGGGGCTCACTTACCACGCCTCCCTGTACTGAAGGTGTGAACTGGTACGTCAGTGCGGGATACCTCCCGCTCGACGTGCGCAGCTACAACCTCCTCAAAAAGGTGATCAAGTTCAATGCGCGGTATACGCAGAACCAGCCTGGCGGCGAGAATCTTCTTATGCATGAGGCGAATGCTCTGAGGGCTTCCCGCTTCTCGCGCTAATTCGGGCAAGCGCCGACGCATGTTGCAGATAGATGATTAGAAGCCGTGTCTGCGGCACAATGTATATACAAGCTTATAGATTTTGTACAAACAATGCGCTTGGACTGGTGCTACAATTGCTACTTCCGACATTAATACAGTCTATTGCCCATATCTCTGAGCGACGGTAGAGTCGCCATCACAGGGCACAATAAAGAATCCCCAACACTGTTCCTCAGTCTACTGCAGCTAACACTGCCCCCACGCCAAGCAGCAAAATTCGCCCAGCCGTCCCTTCCACGGGCGCCTCCGCCTGGGTCTACTTGGCACCAACAGCACGAATATGAATGGCGGGGGCTTCCTCGAGATGCGGCAGGTTTCCCGCTGTCAGGGGCGGCCATGTCATCCTGCTGCCCGAAATGAATGCTTGCCGCTGGGATGAAGGCCGCTACGGAGCGTTGCCAAGAGGTAGGATAGGAGTACTCCGGATTTGAGGGGTGCCAGAGGAAGTCTGTTATTACAGAGGATTTGCTGCATTCGTGGCATGACCTATAGCAGAGCGGGTGTGCGTGGCGGATGAAGCATGCGGGATGCGGGTAGATGATATGGAATGGAATTTAATGGAGTTGTTCTAGAGTCCTCCATTCATCCTGCGTTTCTGATATATTTGGCATCTATCGACAACTATAGTCATGTCTATGATGGAGACAGTTCTTTATGTAGCCAAAATAGACTACGTAACCTACGATCTTATGGGGATATGGTCTAGTGGTATGACGTTCCATTTGCATTGGAAAGGTGCTGGGTTCGATTCCCAGTTTCTCCACATAAGTTTTTGCCTCCTTATTATATTATTCACATAATATGAATTGAATGTATGCATATCAGCACACCTTTTAGTATAGGTTCGCTCTATATACTGTCTGCTAGATGATCACGTCTCAGGCGGATACACCACAATGCGATCCAAGTCGGCCCCCTTATAGTCAACCCCGTTGTACAGCCCCCCAACCGTGATCGTGTTGTGTCTTCCTTTCTCCAGAGTCAGCTGGAGAGGCGTCGACAGGATGATTCCTTTATGCGTGTCACGCTGGTAGAGCGTCTCGACGTTCTCGGTCTTGCCATTGACGACTACGCTGCTGATGCGACGGAGCTGCCAGGAGCCGCCGATCCGATCCGGCTTGCCTTCAGCTGTGGATAATTAGAACAGTCGGTAGTATAAGATGGAGATGTGTCGACTTACGCTGGTCACCGAATCCCATGTCATCAATGTCTGCCGTATACTGGTTAGTATCAGATCACCAGTTTGAAAGATAGAACATACTTTGATAATAGAAAGACACCCATTGCGGCTTTCCGGTTCCCTCGACTCCTTCAAACGTGACTGTGCTGTCGTTGCCATAGATGCCAGTCAGGATCACCCCGTCCGTTGCGAAGTTCTGGCACAATCAGTACGCTGCATACATCTTAGTGTCCGCCACACTCACAGCTTCTTGCTTGTATGCGGAGCCGTTGGTCTTTGCACTCTTGGCCGAGTACGTCTTGCCCTGGATTGGTTTCCACTCTCCGGTTTTTCTATGCTGATCAGAGAGGTCCTTTCATCGACAAGGTCTACTCACACGTTCAGATCATAGACATCGTGCCAGACCAGCTCCAGCGTCTTTTTCCTCTCGTCAATCTCCATCGGAAGCCAGATATACCGGCTCTCCCACAGGGAGTTCATATCCCACTGATCGGGTTAGCAGTGCATCCCCAACCGGCTAGAAACCATACCTGATCGCCAATGTACAAATAAGTCGTCTTCTTGCTCCCCTTGATGCGCAGCGAGAACCCAGACTGCGAGTTGAACGTACGTGTGTTCAAAGGCGCAACGATAAACGGCTGAGACCAGGGACCACTGAGAGAGTCTGCTCGGAACGCAACCACATCTGCTGCCGTCAGATCCGATTCCTGCTAATAATGCCGTCTACACAACTCACTGTTCGGTCTGTAGCCCGTCTTGTGACTCATCAACGCCCAGTAGCTCTTCTCCGTCTGGATGATGGTGGGCGCCTCAAGATCGAACTTGGGGAACCGGTAAACAACTTCATCCAGCGCCGTGACGTTCTCATTATACGCAGTCAGGTAGACGTCGCGGCCCTCGACCCTGTCGCCGTTGGAGTACAGCGCGTACGACCGCCCGTCCTTGTAGTCCGTGAACAGCCCAAAGTCCTGCGACCAGTTGCCCAGCGGCGCGGTGGCGTCGACAAACGTGTATGGACCAGCTGGGGTATTGGCCGTGGCGAAGCCCTGGAGAAGCCATCCGTACGTGGAGTTGTCTGCGTGCCACCACATCTACTGCGGTTAGCGGGTGAAAAGGCCATGACAGTCAACCGGTGACATACGTGGTATTGGCCCGCCTCTTCGCTGTAGACCACCTTGGGCCGTTGGATGATATGTTCCGGGGAGATGTAGGGGTGGCCTTCTATGGGCTCTGCATCTCTATAAGCCGTTGGTCACGTAACATGAAAGGAAATGTAGCGACATACCGAGGGCTTTGCCGTGTGCCTCCCACGTCGCCAGATCCTCCGAACTATACACCGACACGCCGCCGCCCTCTTCCTGGCCCTCAGTCTTGTACTCGCCAAACCACCAGAACTTCTCCGATTTCTCGTCGAAGAGGATTCCTCCGGCGTGCGCGTTGACTAGGTTGCCGTCCGTGTCGCGCCATCGCCCTCCGGGGACAATGTACTTCCCCTGCGCGGTCAGGGCCAGGACGATAGTTGACAGGGCTTTGATGCCGAGCATGGTAAAGAGAGCTGCGTGGAGAGACTTCAATGGCACCCGGGCGCAATGTTAGTGGCACTCCGTCGTGATTTATATTGCCAGCAATCGACGTCCGGCCAAGACTTGTCGGTCGATACTATGCCGAGATTGCGGGGTCGCGAAATGAAGCTGTCCTCTATTTTTCCGTCTGTCGTCTTGTTATGTGGCTGGCCATGATTAGCGTCCGGAGGATTGGGCTTGGGGCATGCGTGCCCAGATCATGGTCATTGCATGACGTCTTGCTATCAACCCGAGGTGCACAGAGCACAATGTCGGGTTTTTTCTAGCCTACGCTTTGGTAATTGAGTCTCTAGGAAGAGAAAGATAGATTCAAACAGCCAGTGTTATTGCTAGGTCCGCAATCGTCCGTCCATGATGGTCGAACCGTTCAAATGCACAGCGTAATAACGAAAGCAAGGTACAAGACATGTCAAAAGGTGTGGTAGCGTCCGTTCAAAATCCCGAGGCCAGAGCAGAGAGGCGGTCTAGAGCATCCCTGAGAGTATTTCCATTCTGCAGGGGATTCTTGAGGATGCCTATATGAGACGAACATTAGTATCCGACTTGACAGAGGCGGAACTGACGTACCCAGCAAGTCGCCACCAAGCGCGTTATCACCATCCCCCAAACGCGAGAAGATCCTCATGATATCCGCAAAGATACCCGCGTAGAACTTCAGAATCGGACAGAACACATCTGTCTCCTCGTTGAAGATAAAGGTCGCTTCGGTCTGTTTGTCCAGCGAGAGCTGCACTTCGGACCGGGCTGTTCCAATCCTGTCAGTCTAGACACAATCAGCCATAGAAGATCCACCTACTCAAAGGTTTGAACTTCGGCCACCTAAACTCGCTGCTTAGCCCAGTAGCAGGGTTCTTCGCAAACGTCGCCCACGCGTTCCGCATATACGCGGCCGCCTCCGCCTCGTACCAGGTATCCTTCACGCCAGTGACAGTCGGCGCCGTACCGAACAGCGGAAGCAACTCAGACGTATGGTATGCGGATCCGACGGGCACGATGTACGTGTTGCTATAGTTCCCCCCGTAGTACCGATACCGCCAGGCCGGCACGCGATGTGCGAGGCGGTATCCCGCTGCCTCAGCGGCAGGACAGGTGAACCCCGCGAGCGTCAGGATGTTGCCCAGAGGCCGGATCAGGTTCATGGGGATGGCGGCCACCTGCTCCGCGGTGAGGTTCGTGTAGGCCAACGCGGTGATGAGGAAGAATCCGGATTCGTTGTCGGTGTTGCCGGTCATGAACGGGATCCGGGCAAAGTTCCCAGCATCACCGGCACCGGCGATGTCTTTGGGTATCACCTGGCCGTCGCCGACGGGCGTGAAGCCGCCGACCATGCCGCCTGTGGTGAGGGGCTCGATGGCGGCTAGGAGTTCGTCCTGGCTTTTGGACCGCATGCAGGCCACTGTTTGTTCACCTGCTTCGGCGCCACCGCAGCCGAGGCCGCTCGAGACGTTGTACCACGTCTTCTGGAGGTCGGATTTCTTCGGGGCGATACTCAGCGAGGAGCTTGCGACGCCCGAGTGGGCGATCAGTGCATGCGCAATCGGGTCGTCTGGGTAGCTGTAGGCCATGAAGTCGGTGGAGAGGCCGCCGGCCGACTGGCCAAAGACAGTGATGCGTGCTGGATCGCCACCAAACCGAGCGATATTGTCTCTGGTCCATTCCAGCGCGAGACGTTGATCCAGCAAGCCCACGTTCCATGGCTGGCCCGGCGCGCCGGAGAACCCGAAGATGTTCAGTCGGTAGTTGAATGAGACAACGACGACATCGTTCTCGTCTGCGAGGATTGAGCCGTCATAAACGGGGCTTGATGCACTGCCGATGGCGAAGCCTGTTGGAGGTTAGAAAGGCCTGTGTAATTCGGGTCATCTTACCTCCGCCGTAGATCCAGAACAAGACAGCTTTCTTCTTTTCGCCTTGCTGGGGCTTGGACCAGACATTGATGGTCAGGCAGTCCTCGTCTAGGATACTGTCCTCCTGAGATAGGGCTCGTGTGATCTTTTCACCCACAGGGCCCCCTAGCGCGGCTTGACGCATGGGGATGCGGTTGCAGGGACAGTCACTGGCCAGTGAGCTAGGAACCAGATGAAAATGAGGGTTGCTTACGGGCTCTGTGGCATCAATCAGCAGTTGCGCATAAAGAGGAGGAGGTTGGGACATACATAAGACGTTGCATTCAAGACTGTAGGAGACTTGTCGGCAGGCACAGGAGCAGCAAAGCGCAAATCGCCCTTGGGTGCCTTTGCATACGGGATGCCCAGATACTCCGAGACATCAGGACGCAAAGAGGATGCTTTACCTCTCACTGTGCCGCTCGTGGTGTTGACCGGGCCTCCCACCAGGAAGGCATCGGCGGTCGACCATGACAAAAAGACCAAGTATACGACGGAGTAGAAGGCAATCATTCGGTACATTTTGAAGAGTTGTAGAGATTCTATGAGCCTGATACCCCTCAGTCCACAGAGGAGATGGGCGTCTTTATAGTGGAGGATACTGCAGCCGCGGTAGTAAACCTCATCAACCGAACGCCTGTCGAAGGTCACCCAAAGCCGAGCATCGCGATGAGAAGGCTGCTTGTATTGGTCAAGCTTCATGGCCCGGTCAATGGCATCGCTTCTCGTACGCCATCGAATCGCAGGGTGATAGATTTCAATCAAACATGGCACATCTGCGACAGAAACAGTTTCTGCTATACGACGCTATCTCGCTGTTCAAGTCCGAAATAGCCAACAGCATTCATTCAAGCATTCAAGTGCCGGTCGTAACGCTTTCTCATCCAATAGTCCATAGAGCGACCTTTCAGAGACCTCGGCGGGCGTTGTAGGTGCAGGAACCCTAGTCTTGACAACCAGTCTTAATCAAGATTCCAAGAGATCAATCCCTACGAGCGTTCTAAAGGCTTCCGAGGCATGCCATCAATTCCCGCTAACCTTGGCTTAATTTCATCCATGCGGGGATGGACGTGCAGGCCTGGAGAATGCCGAACGGTAGTTGCTCGGTGTTTCAGCTTCAACTGTCTGATCCCATTAGTGTCATTACTTGGACACTCCTTGCTCTACCTCTGCAGTGAAAGCAATTTGTAGGCCTCGGTGCGGTGATACATCCGTGGTATACCTCACATTCAACGCTCCACGCACCATGTATGCAGGGAATCATGCGCCCTCCTCGTCGTCGTCGATCTTTCTTTTTTTACTCCCAGTGCCTGTTGATCCCTGTTTGGAGAACATGCGATCGAGCTTCTGCTGGCCCTTTTCGTGCTTCTCAACCTTGACCTTCTCGGATGCCAACACAGGCGGCAGCCCTTGCACCCGCTGTCGGGCGTCCTCCAGCAGCTCGATTTCTCGGTCGCGTTGCTTCTTCACCGTCGGGATCGACCATGCGTTCGACGAGGCGGACTTGTACGCCAGTTTGTATTTGGAGCCCGTAAGGTTGGTCTCGTAGGTATTGGCGTCGATCTTCTTAACGAACTGTCGGGCGCGTGAGCATGTGTCTGGAGGGACCTGCATCGGCCCCAGCCAACCACTCTGACTACACCTTGGACGGAGTCTGTCAACCTACCTGATGACCGACAATCAGCCAGTGGTACTCTGTCCCGACGGGCGCACCACTGCCCTCGGGGGCATTCTTCGCCCGCCGCTTGTTCGTCCGGTAGTTGATCCTCCACAGATCCGGTTCTTCCTTCGTCTCCTTCCAGACGCCTGAATCGTAGTTCCACGTGTGGGAGCCGCCGACCGCCATTCCGGAGTAGACCTGGCCTTTGTACGATTTGAGACTGTTGTAGCCGCCAGCCCCTGCGGCGTAGCCTGCACGCGGCAAGGGTTTCTCGCTGTCAACAGTATGCGTCGTCTCTTCTGGCATCTCCTCGTCCTCGTCCCAGCCCGGCGATGGCTGAAGGGGGTCGGTAGGACGAGGACTAGCCGAAGAGCGGGCTGGAGAAGTCGTCACTGGCGGTGGTCCATGCTGCTGCTGGTCGGCGACCGATCCGTTCTTCTCAGACCAAGGAGGAGACGGTGGATTGTCGGCGGCTGAGGTATTTTTAGGTCGACGGCTGCGGGGCATGATTGTGTCAGTCACAGATGACCGCGTGTATCGCGACAAGTGCGTTGGAAATGGAAGAGACGATGGAGGAGCGCAATGCAATGGAGATGCTCGTCATCGGCGGAGACCCTTAGGGCTATGACGTCAGCTCGTGGCAACCATCAGTCCTCTACACCTCTGTTTACACCACCACCACTATGCAGAGTACTGCTTCTCTCGATTTCCTCCATATACACACTATCATGCGATTCGTCTTGATATGCCTGAAGGTATTCATCGGTGGTGGCTGTACCCTCGGTATGATATCACATTCTTCGCCGCAGTCACCTACATTAGTCGTCTTGGGAGGCCCATGCACGCCCTGACGAACTGCTTCTGCTCCATCATCCCCACGATACACACCGCCTCGACAGGCTCATTCGCGACAAGACATGATCGAGCTTCCACTGCAACGTCAGCTCGTTTGGGATGGAGATGGTGGAGTGAGTGGAGATTGGCCCAGCCCTATCTCCATACTATTGTTTGGCTGAACTTACTAACTGCTTAGTAGATCCTACTCCACCCGATCCAGCATCACGAACAGACCAAATCAGGGAAGACAGTGTATCAACAGTTCCTCAGAGTGATCCCTGAAGACCTTGAATACATACAGTACAAGCACCCCACGGATCCGCGCTCACACTCGCCCCTCTCCGGCTGACCACGGACGAACCATCGTTGGACCCCGTCCTCCCTGGCGATCCTGGATGAGCCCTCTCCGTCAATCAGAGCCGATCGGGGTCGAGCTTGCGAACTCACGATGGAGAGACTCCGTATGGAGTAACTCCATACATACGAACCGAGTCGTGCAAGTGGCGGGTCCAGAGGCCTGACCCTACAGGTGATCCATTCCGGTGCACGGCCAGGATGCCCATCCTGGCGCATTATTTTTTCTTTCTCGATTCGGATGATTGCGCTGTTCTATTTCGGTCGTGACCCAGTCGACTGAGGTTATTAAACTCTGTCATGCTGCTGTGCGCATGCAGAAATCTGCCAAAGAATCATAAATCTCTCCATCCCGCCATCTGTCCCTTCGCTCTACGCCATTTACTCCCCACGAACTACTCTTCCAATCCCAGTGACTGTCTTGGTCATCTCTTCTGCACCTGAAACCGTCTAGCTCCTGGTGCGGCCGCTACTGCATCCTCCAACGCCGCTGACCTCGTCGTGGAGACCTCGATCCGCGCGCCGCTTCCCGATTTTTAGTCCGGCCTTCGTATCTCTTGCTTCGGCCCATCGTCCTCGCTCTCCATACTTTTCCGTACACTGCCCTACGGAAATTATATCCGGGATAGCCCCTCGTCCGTCATCCGACCCGATGATTTATTACCTGTCCGGCTTCTCCGCTCGGGACGTTCACTGCTTTCTCGTCGTCCCTTGGGTCTTGTGACGCCTCACACGACACTGTTACCTGCGTCTTCTACTACACTTCTACTTCTACCATCGTCTGATCCACCAAGCCAACAAATATGCGCGATATGCCCTCCAGGTTCATCGAAATCCTAGACACAAAAGACTCCCCGCTCCGCATGTCCGAGTCGGACGTCCGTCTCGAAGACGTCCTGGCGGACCACGAGGCCCTCGGCAGCCGACCGCGCTCCTCCACCCAGTCCTCCTGCAAGGCCACCATGGACAAAGACCGCCTCGAGCGGGATACCGCGTCGCCGGCGCAGCAGCGCTGGAAGCGGCTCAGCAATATACTGGTCGCCACGCGGCGGTCGTCGTGACCGCCAGACGGAGCTGAGAATACGGACGGCGCCGCGAATACGAACGGTTATGTTGCGACGACTATGAGCGACGCTGGGTACGATTTACGGTGAATGCGTGCGTTTTCGAAGCGGGTGCCTTTTTCCGATTGCATCGCGATATGTACGGCCTGTGTATTGATTTACTGATGTGGATATATATATTCATGATGCCATCTTTTGTCTTTCCTTGATACCCCCCTGCACTGTGCCCGGTTGTACTTCTACTTTCAGTTGATACAGTTCCAGTTCCCTCGGATAGACCTCGACTGATACAATGGACGATCTCTGCAACTGACGTTTCAACTCGTAGTTCTTCTCGCCGCCCCGTTTAAAGTTGCACCGTGCCCCGGAAATCGACAGCTCCAGCGGCATGTATACTCCTCCAACTTGGAAAATCACGAGGACAGAAGCGATGGACTCGACGAATGGTTCCTGGTATACAGCGATAGGCACTCCTCTCGTCAGGCCGCTGTTCACCAGGGCTTGTCTACGCGTCAAAGAAGCTCACTATACGTGGCCACCGCACCACTGGCTTCTCTTGTGGCCGTCAAATAGCCATCGTCCTTGGTAATAGAGTCGAAGCGATGCGAAATAGTTATCGCAGTGCATGACACACCCTGTCCGAGCTCGCAAGCTCTGTTTATATCAACCACCTGGAACTTCCCTCGGCTCCCTATGGTGCTGTCGGGTGTCGCACGAAATTCTTGGTGGATATCATCATACCCGTGCGCGAGAATTCGAGTCCCCGTTTCCCCATAGAGTGATGGGGATGACATCGATCATGAAGTCATAGCTGAGCTATGCGATGTCCCAACTGTCCAAAATCCGTGCGGCAGCCTCCGAAGGGACCACCGGACTCTGAGGCAAGTCGGTAGTCCAACAACGCCTGGAGCACAGGACTGTGAACCGGGGACCGCGAACGCCGCAGCTCATTGAGTAACAGGAAATGTTGGGGACAGTCCTAGCTCGTATTCCGCATTGCTCCTGTGACAGCGGCGAATATCATGTCTTGATGGACCTGAAAACGAATAGGCACTAGGTTGGTGTACGGGCCAACGCAATTATGCTTCTCAGAATCCCAACGGGCTGCATATCCTGTCCCAATGCAAAGGTCCTGTACTCCAAGGAAGCGGAAAAGAAGCACCTGAAAAGCGGCAAGGTACAGGGACGGGATATAGTAGGTCTCGCCAATATATATGTGCCGCAACGTCTGCCTAATACAACCTCACATGTTATCAACAGCCAAACCATACGTTCCATCTATGATATAGGCGACAGCTGTTGTTACCTCTATCGGGCCATACACTGCTTGCGGAAGGTGTTAATACTGATGGTACATGGATTAGTCGTAATGGATAGACTACTAATGAGATAGATCTTCTAGACTGCAGCAGGCAATTGGATCCATCTGATAACCAGTGATCAACCTATCATTTTATGCCCTGGATTTAAAGGCCTATTCGATTAAGCCAAGCTGCTTCTTTCCCAGACGTATGATATGTGGAGCAGGCAAGAGCTTACAGGCCATTCCAGATTGACATATCTTTAGCTATCCTGTTATTCTAATTCTTCTTCCTTGCTCGATCTGCTGATTTACAGACTTCCAGCCTTGGCTGAAGCTGGATTGTAGTAAACCGTCAAATACACGCCCGCCTCGGAATAAGCGTATGCAGCCCATTTTGTGATTTTCTTGTTGTCCTTCCATAATGGGGATGGCCTAATCGCAGTTAGCCAGTCCGTAATATATAGCCGGTCAAGCATTGGATCACTTACATATTTGAAATCAGAGAATCCTTGAAGTTGGAGGCGATACCTTGCCACCCCAGATAGTCAAAGAAGCGTGTCAGGATATCCGCTGCGGTCTCGTCGTCTATCTTGTGCAACGGGAAATAGATCTGTGGCTTTGGATGCGGAGAGCCGATCTTGAGCTCATAGTTGGCGAGTAGAGCGGAAAAGCTCGGCTCCACGTTCGTTTGCTCCGGGGTATAGTTCAACAGGCCCAGAAAGTATTGGGCGATTTCCAAGCCCTTGGCGGCCAACGGGGTATCGACCCTGCCCCCGATGGTCCAGAGATCTCGCAGGCCCGCGGAGGTAAACCAAGGGGCCCTGACGTAGAGTTTGATACGGGACTTGGTGGACTCGATGCAGTCCGTCCCGACGAGAAAGGGCTCGATACCGGTTGAAGTGAAGAATCCCTCGAGGGCCGAGACGGCAGTAGAATACTTCGGGTCACTGCTGTAGGAGTCGATGGTGCGCAGGGTCTTAAAGACGAGACTCGTCTTGGAGACGCCTTGGATGGCTGCTTTCGCACCAAAGGCATAGTACGCCTTCGGGACAATGTCGCCCGTTCGCTGGAAGTTGAACCCGGCGAATCGCGCTTGCGTATTGCCTTCGGTCCGAGGAAGGGAGATGGCAACCTTATACTCTTCAGGGGAGAGGCTGAGACATGACTCAAAGTGATTCACCAAAAGCAGGTCGAGGTGGGGGAAGTGGATGGCGAGTTCGCGGAGAAACAGTAGGAGGGCGGCTTGATTTAGGGGGTCGGCAGATGTACCGGCGTGGACACTGAGTGGTTCCATGCCGATGCGAACCAATCTCCCATTAGAGCTGTGGTTGGTGCTCATTTCCAACGGATAGATGTCCGAGGAGAGGCTGCGGAATGCACTGGCCGAGTCATGGTCAAAATTGCCTAGTGCGGGGACGAGGTACTGCTGGAAAAAGCTAAGGAAACTGTATTGATGGTGAATGCTGTACCCGGCTTGTTCCAGGAGGCTGTTGAGAAACGGGGCCGTATGGAGCCACCACTTCCTTTGCTGTTCCGATGGGAACTTCAGCGACTGTGCTAGCACTCTCCACGGTCTCAGAGCAACATGGTCCGTGGGGGCTTGCGAGGAGAGGGTCATTGCGTGGACTGAGCTCTAAGATGAAAGTGGCAGTGGCAGCAGAGAAGCAGGGCCTGCAAATGAAGTCCAAACACAAAGGGAAGGCATCACAAGGTAAAGTTTTATATACTCATCTGGTCCCATAGATCTGCATTCTCCTCTTCTTCTCAGCTCCTAAACCATCCAAAAAGAGACGACTGGGCTAGCGCCCTCAGTCGATGCAAGGAGGCTATGGAGGTGCATCGGGTGTGACCGGAGACTGACAAGGTGCACAGCATTGCCAAATCGGAACCGCAGGAATATACAAGTCAGGTAGCATGCGGCAGGGGTATTCGGATCCCCTTGCACATTCTATACCGGACGTCTTGCGTTGCCCTTTGACCAAGACAGCTGCACGAAGACATATGTTGTAGAACATACCACCTGTACAGTGCATCAAGGAGGCGGTCTAATTGGCCCAGGGGATATGGACACGTACATGAAAGGCTGTCCTAGCGGCATTCTCAACACGGGCTTCGCAGCGGATACTGTTTGTTTCGTATGAACAAGATCTGCCTAGAAAAGCATTGTAGTCTGTTTAATAAGCATTCGCTATACCCACAGAGGGAAATGGATCGAAAACTATCTCCGTTAAGCAGCAATAAGGAGCGGTCAGCTTCTTGATTATGCGGCCAGGGGACGCGAGATCCTGCATCAGCATGGCTTTCGCCTATCAAGAGATGTACCCGTACTTCATTGTATCCCCATGGTTCGACATGGAAGAGTTCGAGACCCAGAAGTGTGACACGAATTGAGGGCTTCGTATGTTCACGAAGCGGAAGGGGGTGCTGAAGATTCGGATCTAGGGGAGGTCTTTGAATTTTGCCTGAAGCGGACTATATTCAAGGCCCATGGGCATAAGTGTCACCATTAACACGTAAGAATGCCATTCTGAAATGAACTGCCACGTCCTACACGATTTGATAAATCCGGCCTCAGCCCCGAATCACGACATCGAGCAGGTCATGTCATGTATATCGGGCCACCTTTGTCCGTCCATGGTTCCCCATTACACGGCATCTGGGGCAACATTATCTGCGAATACTGGCGATGTACTCCTCCCTCCATTGCCAGCCAACTGCAAACGCGACGCCAGGCCCGCCCAGAACTGTAGCTCCAGCCAAGACAGCCAACACTTTTAACATGGGAATGCTGACCCCATAGACCTGGAGGTCATGGAACGATAGGCAAGTCCAAATCATACAACTCAGCATGGCGAATAGCTGGTCATATTGCAGAAACCCGAGGTCACTCAACGGAACCTCTGGAACACGTAGCCGTGCATATGGGAATGAAATGCCCGAGACGCCGATTAGCGCCATGATAGTCCAGCGAATGTAAGACATATCTGGTCTCTTTTCTTTGGCGGGTGTGGTCGAAGAGATAGCAGCGAGGGGGAGCTGGAGACTCGGGACCAGAACGCCAAAAAAGGACCACATGAGAGAAGCCATGCGCCTATCGGCCGGTAACAGGGGGCTGAAACTTGCCCATAGAGGCAAATAGTAACCCAGCAAGAGTGCTGGCAGCAAGGTCTTCGCGGCGGGAAGTCGAACAGAAGCGTAGTTTGATACCAGAATTTGCTCTAGCGGCGATTGAAGGTAGTCTAGAAGGAAGTAAAGGCTTCATAGCCTACTTGCAGTCTCGGAACGGAGAGGAAGATTGCCTTTTCTGGGAGGGGGAACTAAAAGGCATCCACCCATGCCTCTTCCCATCACTCACGGATTACCAGCCTGGAGACGTGGACGAGTGTTCGTCCTTGACCGTTCAGCTCCAACACAGCGAAGAGATCTTCGCCTATTGCCGCGCACGGAGTGTCACCCCGGCCAACATATTTTGTCTGGCATGGTCCCTTGTACTTCGATCGTACGTGGGTTCAGATGATATTTGCTTTGGCGTTCTTGCTTCTGGCCGCGAACTGCCGTTTGCTGGTGCGCAAGACGTTGTTGGGCCTCTTATCAATGTCCTCACCTTTCGCAACCGTTTGAATCATGACTTGTCTGTCAGCGAATGCCTGCAGCAGGTACATAGCAATTACCTTCGCTATCTGCATCACCAGACCTACTCTCTGGCGGACATCTCTCACCAGAAGGGCGATGCGGCCCTCTTTAATACAGTGTTGTCGATACAGCGGATCATGGCATCCGCTCCAACATCGACTTCTTTGAATCTTGTCCATCGCCGCGACCCAGTCGAGTATGCGATTGCAGTCAATATTGACATGGAACCAAGCCGTATTGCCGTGTATCTGCGCTATTGGTGGTCATCACTTTCTAGTGAACAGGCCTCGCTCATAGCATCTTCGTTTGAACAAGCTGTGCATCAAATCATCACAAACGATCACCTCTATCCGGCTCAGCTCGATCTGGTTTCACCGGAGCACAAACGCCTTCTGCATCGCTGGAACCATGAATTGCCACCCTTTTATGATGCACCTATCCATGAAACCATCCAGCAACTTGTGCGGAAAACTCCAGATGCCCCGGCAGTGCGCTGGACCAAGGGCTTATTTACATACCGCGAGTTAGGCTTATTATCGGACCAGCTAGTCCTCCATTTAAGGCGACAGGGCCTTGCCCCAGGAGCTCTCGTTCCGCTGTGCTTTGATAAGAGCCCCTGGACCGTAGTTGCTGTTCTGGCGGTTATCAAGAGCGGTGCAGCTTTTGCCCTTTGCGACGTCACTCATCCGGACTCACGACTGCGATCGATCTGCCAAGATCTTCAAAGCAGAATCATTCTGTGCTCGCCAGATCAGGAAAACCGGTGCAAAATGATTGCGGAGAAAGCAATCGTTGTGGGGGAGCATAACAACGGCTGGAAGAAGGATGATGTCGGGACCCTGACGCCCCAGCTGCCAGTGAGTGGTACGAAAAATCCGCTCTTCGTCGTTTATACATCAGGATCAACCGGAAAGCCAAAAGGGGTTGTGATTGAGCATCGGTCTTTTTGCGCCCTCGTTCACTATCAGGTCTCGGTGTGGAGAATAAGTCCGGCCGCACGGGTAATGCAATTTGCCTCCTACGCCTTTGACGTCAGTGTGTTTGAGATCCTGTTCCCGCTGATGTGTGGCGCCTGCACATGCATTCTGGAGGAGGTGGAGAGACGTGATTATCTCGATGTGACTATGAAGCGTTTGCAGGTCACACATGCTTTTCTGACCCCGTCCGTAGCCCGCCAGCTCTCGCCGGCAGCGGTCCCCGATCTTCAGGTCCTGGTCTGCGGCGGCGAGCCTCTTAGGCACCAGGATCTCCATCAATGGGCCGCCAATGTTCGCTTGGTAGATGGATATGGCCCAGCAGAGTGCACCGTCTTCAGTGTCTCCCATCCTTCTCTAACCCGTACCTCACGACCGAGTGACGTCGGTCGTCCTGTTGGGTGTGTCGTCTGGCTGGTGGATCCAAGTGACACCGAACGTCTTGTGCCTGTCGGTAGTCTAGGAGAGATATTGATCGAAGGCCCTATCGTCGGCAGAGGGTATATCAACAATCTACAGGCTACCGAGTCCGCTTTCATAAAGCCTCCAGCTTGGCTTCTTGCCGTGCGCCCCGATCTTGACCCGACAACCAGGCTCTATAAAACCGGGGATCTCGCGCGCCACTTCCCCGATGGACGGCTAGATATCCACGGCAGGAAGGATTCGCAGATCAAAATCCGCGGCCAAAGGATCGAGCTGGGCGAAGTGGAGTTTCAGGTCCAGTCTTGTTTCCCGTCAGCGGCCGGGGGGGGGGGGGGGGTTGGGGGGGGGGGAGGGGGGGGTGGGTGGGGGGGGGGGGGCGGGGGCGGCGAAGAGGGGGGGGGGGGTGGGGGGGGGGGGGGTATGGCGGGGGGGGGGGGGGTGGGCCGGCGGGGGGGGGGGGGTGTTGTTGTTGGGGGGGGGGGTGTGGAGCGGGGGGGGGGGCGGGGGCCGGGGGGGAAGCGGCGGAGGGTGGGCGTGGCGCCCGCGCGACGGGGGGGGGGGGGGGGGGGGGGGGGTTGTCGTGGACGTGGCACCCACCGGCCTGGATGATGGAAACCTTGCCCTTTTCGCCTTTATCTGCTTTAGGGGCCCTGTATCCTCTTCGGATGTGGACAGGTAAGTGCTCCGAGCTGCGGATGAGGACTTTATGGCAGAAGCGGCCTCGGCTTCCTCAGTGCTGTTTGAACGTCTGCCAGCTTATATGGTGCCTTCGTATTTCCTTCCACTCGCCAATCTGCCGATAAATCCATCCGGAAAAGCCGATCGAAGGTATCTTAAGTCCTTGCTGGATATACCTGCCGAGACGTTGCACCAATACCGACCCTTGAGCAAACGACAGCGCGCGCCCTCGTCGGCGGAAGAACGGCTGTTGCACCACATTTGGTCCACTGCCCTGGGCCTTGATGAAAAGCTGATCGGAGCAGACGATAATTTCTTCCAAGTCGGCGGAGACTCTGTGAGTGCCATGAAGGTTGCTGCGGTGGCCCGGCAACAGGGGCTCGATATCTCCGTTGCGGATATCTTCGCTCATCCAAGGCTCTCTGCTCTGGCGGCCACATCTAGCAATAAGGATGCTTCTGATCCAGGCTTCGAGCCCACGCCATTTGCGCTCTGTCCGCCAGATGCTACAGTGCTCTTACCTACTCTGTTAAGAGCTCGAAACATGCTTCATCCCAAGACAACAATAACTGATATCTTGCCCGTCTCGGATGGCCAGGGCTTCTTCCTCACACGAGTTACTCTACACCATTTCTCCTTTGCGATTGAAGGGAAAGTAGACGTCGAACGCCTCCGCCACGCCTGTGAGACAGTGTATCAGTTCTTTGCGATTCTCCGGACAATTTTCATCCACTGGCGCGGTCAAATCCTTCAGCTGGTGCTTGATAATATCGACGTTCCTTTCCATCACGTCGTGACCGATTCTGATCCTGCTGAAGCCCATCGCGAGTTGCGAGATCTAGATCGCAGAGTGGCTTCTGTGCTGGATGAGCAGCCTCCTTGCGCGTTCATACTGATCTCTGACCGTAGTGGCACGCAGCATGAACTCACCTTCCGCTTGTCGCACGCCCAGTGGGATGGACTGTCCCTAGCAGAACTGTTCAGCGCCTTTGGGAACGCCTATCATGATCGAGCAATCCCACCCACGACGCAGCTCACCACAGTCGTCTATCATCGCCGGATGCGCGACAAAACCCAATCCCTGTCGTTTTGGAGGGACTATCTTCAGGGCTCTACAATGACTTCGCTCATTCCCCCTGCACCTGAAACAACAGACCTCAGCCCTGGCACCACCATCTGGGAGAACACCAATCTCCAGCCCGCTCCCGAGCCCCCCTCGGGGATGACCATGGCAAGTGTGGTCAAGGCCGCGTGGGCGCTGCTGATCGCTCAGGAACAGGGCCGGGGCTGCCGAGATATCGTCTTCGGCCAGACCGTCAACGGGCGGAGTTCCGCGCTGCCCAACATCGAGCGCATCTTTGGTTGTTGCCTCAATTTCATACCCGTTCGCATCCGGCTCCGCGACGAAATGACCGTATACGATCTTTTTGCACCACACGCAGACCCAGTACCAGAAGACCGTTGCCCACGACGATGTCGGCTTCCAAAACATCGTGGACGCATCGACCGATTGGCCTCGCGGCACGTATCTGAATTCGATTGTGCAGCACCAGAATATCCCGTTGCACCATTTGATGCCCCTGGAGGGCCTGAAAACCCACTTCAGCCTTAACGGGTATTTCAGGCCGGGGAGAGAAGTGTTTATTTTCACCGAGCCCGACGGCGATATCCTCAGTGTGCAATTCTGCGCAAACCCGAACGTTATTGAGTTGTCTTATGCTCAGAATGCTGGTGGATAATATTGTGCGCTTGTGTCGCTCCCAGAATGACCTGGTGTCAACCTTGCTCGCGACATAGTAGCGTAAAAAAAGAAAAAAAGCACAACATATTCTTTAGTTAGTTAGCTGCCATCAGAATGGATACAATATCGTGCGTGCCCTGCCATCTCTTCCCCTTCGGCCTTGTCGTTTCAGTCGTGGCTTGCCATACCACCTGGAGCTGGGAGTGGAAAACATTGACCTTGTTCTCAGGGATAGGCCATGTCTTCACTTCAATTCAGGTGATCTCTTGTAAGCATCCGAGTCAAGAAACGAGTCACAGCAAGTTCCCAACATAGACACATGTGTAGAAGGCAAACCAAACAAGAATCTGAATATAACAAGTACAAGAAGTACATCCTGTTGGGCCGGACTCCACAGGCGGCCACCAGTGCGGTCAGCCAAAGTCCGGCAGAATGCCACGTGCACCCACACAAACAACCGTTATCGATAGCTACATCCCCTCGACATCTCTACCTGACGTTTTCCACGAGGCGGATCAAGCTACCATCTGCTTCTAAAATGTCGGTCACACCCGGTCCCAAATCTCGCTCAGGCACTCCCACGGTCTTTGAACAGCAGCGCGAGGAGCTGGTCCGAGAGATCGCAGTCGTGAGTCCCCATCCTCATCCCGCTCCACCATACAATCGTGACCTAATCGGCGTAAAGGGCATGGAACAAGTCCTCCAAAACATCAACCGGCTGAATCGGAATCTCGAAAGTATCATTTCGGTGGGTTGACTACCCCCGCACCCCTCCCATCTGGCGTACTGACAATCCCAGGTCGGCAACGAATTCAGCTCCGTCGAAGCTCTCTGGTCCCAATTCGAAAACTTCATGGGCCGCTCCGAGGAGGAAGACCCAGCCGGTGGGGGCAAAGCCAAGGAAAGTCCTCAGGCAGAAGATGCCGGCGATCAGCACGAGCATGAATTATAAGCTTATGGGGCGAGACATGACGGTAAATGATATAGACGTTCATCGGAGTTGGGATTGTCGCATTCTACGCTGTGCTTGCACTATTTTCTTTGGTTCTATTTATATTACGGGCATTGATACCAGAATTCAGTTTGATTCAATTCAGTCTGCGTTGGACAGGATGGCAATCTCTGTATCCAGATACATGGATCTTCACTTGCGCCAGTAAACACCCCACTCCATGCATGCGAGGTGGCCTCAGACCGGGTCATCAAGGACATCAAGAACATACCAAGAAAGTCAAACAGAGATCAAAGGCGGCAAAGAAGAAGGGAAGATAATAGTCATTTATGAGGACAATCATCAGGCTAAACAGGCATAACAACATCAAAGAGGGTAAATCAAAAAGCCGCCGTTACACAAGTCGGGAGGGACACCGCACGAGCATGGTCTGAAGCAATCAAAGCTTGGGGGAAAGACCATAGCTGCCCAAGCTATCCAGCTCCGGTCAAAGGTCATATACAAGGAGACGCTGAGATCCGCCAAAGCAGCCAGGCTTTGGTCGGAAAGACATCAAAACAGGCGCAAGGTCCAAGAGGGGAATAATGCTTTACAGGATCTTGCAGGTACGCTTCTTCACCTTCTTCGGACCACTGCGTCCACCACCGCCGGTCGGCTTCCCGCTAGCGCTCGTACTCGGGACGCTCCAGGTGGTCTGTTCTTCAAAGCCCACGACGGTATCGACGGCCATCTGGAAGACCTCATCGACGCCGCGCATCTCTTTGCTGCTGCATTCGACATAAGCGGCATTCATCCGTCGAGCCACGGTCTCCCCTTGTTCTGGTGTAACCGGCGTGAGACCTTGCGTTTTAAGCAGCTCGATACACGTTCTCTTATTGCGCAGATCCGACTTCAATCCGACCAGAATGAGGGGGGTCGTGGGACAAAAATGCAAAACTTCGGGGTACCACTGCCAATATCTGTCAGCACTCGACTCGAGAATCTCAGAGTGGGACTCTTACCTTGTCCATGACATTTTCTAGGGAGGCGGGGCAATCGATAGCGAAACACACAAACAGCAAATCGGTCTCTGGATATGAAAGGGGCCGCAATCGATCGTATTCTTCCTGACCAGCAGTATCCCAGAGGGCGAGTTCGACCGTTTTCCCCGAGGCTCGGTGGACGGTTTGTGTGATGTAGTTTTCAAAGACAGTGGGGACGTATTTCTAGTAATCTGGCGTCAGAAGGCGCTGGAGAACAGAAAATCAAGGACTCCGGCTGCAAAGAAGACGACTCACCTCGGGGAAGTATCCTTGGGAATAGCTGATCAACAGACACGTTTTTCCACATCCGCCGTCACCCACCACGACGAACTTTTTCGAATATGCTGGCGGCTGTGTGATGTTGGTGGCCTCGGACATGCGGCCACTGGAGATGCTCGTGTTTGTGCTGATGGTTCCATTGCTGACTCGCACGCTGTGACTGCGTCCTCGAGAATGCCGAGGAGTCATCGAAGGGGGCGGCGTGACGAGGGAATGGCGGCGTGTGGCCGCATAAAGCTGGTCATCGTACATCGAACCTGACATAATCGATGGGGTGAGGGCGTCTGATGAGTCTGATGAGTCGGAAGAGGAGAACGTGTTGGCGAGACAGATGGAGATTTAATGGGAATTATTGGATATAGATCCACCGACAGGTCAATAGCACCGGAGAGTTAACGTGCAGAGCGCCTGCAGATGATGTTGAGAGCACGAAGCAGGCAGAACGAGGGATGCGAAAAAAGAAATGAGCTGGTAAACGAGGTTGTCGAGAAGAACGTGGAGATGGTAGAGTGAGGAAGGTGGATGGATGGAAGGATGGAAGAAGGGGAGGGATGGATGAGTCTGTTGCGGCTGAGAGAGGAGGGTCTGGGTCGCTGTTGACGAGGATACCAGCCTCCTTCAGCTGATCACCTCTTGCTCTGCCTTACTAGCGTGGATTCAGCCTGTCTGGTACCTGAGAGGGCGTCTGACAGGCTTGCGTGAAGATGGTGCGCATCATTGTTTACAAGGAAGGTACCCCCCGTGGCTGCCATGGCAACCCCCGCCGCGATGACGTCCGGGCGGGTGTTGATTGGCCGGGTTATTTATAGGCGCTTGCATCCTTGCTTGATGCTGCATATATTAGGTAATCCACTTATTCCCCCAATTCGTAGTGCTCTAGGTACATAACTAGTTAGTGTTCTACTCTATATGAGATCCGATCCATTCCTCGATCGATCCCATTGCCTTGGCTGGTGGATCATGCTCCCTCCGTCGGTCTTCTCCGGGTCTGGAGTGCTCTTCAAGGGATCAAGCGGAGTGGAGTATCGTTCTCTGCCCTCTAGGTATCTTCCTAACACGACGGAGTATGTAAGGATCATGTCATGGAGTCTCAACTAGCCTCTCTGGCTGAATATATGATATTTGAATCTATATCATAGTATTTTAATGGTTAGTTAGTATGGATACCATCACTCTACCTACCTTAGCATGTCAACTCTTTGAAACCGATGTTTGTTGTATGTATGTAGTGCTTAGCCGAGGCACAAATATATTTTGTTCATCCCGCACGTGGACGAAGTACTATATACATCTTGAATTAAACCAGGATAGTTGTCGCTAGTCAACCTAGGTATCATCTTACACTTGATAATAACTATACTCATATTATTTATACACCATTATCAGTAATATCCCATAAGAACAATGGACTTTGTATCTTTTACTTTGGACCAAGACTGTCGACTTCTCGCCAAGACTCAGAATTCCCCCTCCCGATTGGCTGCAGGGCTAACAGGCTGTGCCGGCACCAAACGGACGTGCGGTGCGAGCACACCTCTTCCATTATTCTTGTTAAACTCGGGTTGACTGGCGAACTTCAAATCCTCTGACTGCCCTCCCGGATCCTCCGAATACCTTCATGGATTGATCCCATTCGAGCCCCTCAACTCTCCTCTCAGTCAATCCCCCCCTCGTTCGGTGCCAATTCTCTCATGGGGAAATCCTACTCCCTCGCTCCCATCATCGCAAGCGCCTACAATGGTTAAAGGCGCAAATGGCACCCCCGATGCTGGGCTCCGGAGCCTCAACCATTGTACGTCTTCGATGACCCCTTTCTTTCTCCCTCTCTCCATTGACCATGTCCAACTTCGAGACTGACTCGTCCCTCCCCGCGCAGACCGCAACCAACTCCCCAGCTGGCGGTATTGGCCACGACAGAAACTTCTCCCGCTGATTCGATATGAGACCCCTTATCTGGCTTGGTGTCAGGAGAAGGTCCGCACCCCGGCTCTCGACTCCTACTTCGCCTTTACCGCCAATCTCGGTACTCATACCTTCTTCATGGTCTTCTTGCCCATTCTGTTCTGGTGTGGATATCCCAATCTAGGTCGCGGGTAGGTTGCCGCACCCCGTTCGTCCCACATGCATCCACCGTGGCCCAGCTGACGGGTGTCGCATAACCATAGAATGGTCGATCTTCTGGCGTCCGGTGTGTTCTTCAGTGGTTTCATCAAGGATTTGCTGTGTCTCCCACGTCCCCTGTCCCCTCCGTTACAGCGCATCACCATGTCCGGTTCGGCCGCCTTGGAATATGGCTTCCCGTCCACCCACTCCACCAACGCCGTGTCCGTCGCCGTGTACGTCCTCGCTCTGCTGAATGCCCCCGATTCGACCTTCACCCCCGGCGTCAACGTTGTGCTGCAAGGGATCACCTACCTCTACGTGGGGTCTATCGTCCTGGGCCGGTTGTACTGTGGAATGCATGGTTTCTTCGACGTCATCGTTGGATGCTTTCTAGGCACTGTAATCGCGGCCGTCCATTACCTCAATGACGCCGAAATCCACGAATTTGCCCATTCCGGTACGGGGATGCAAGTGATGGTGATGGTGTTGATCATCGTGGCTCTGGTCCGCATTCACCCAGAACCAGCGGACGACTGTCCCTGCTTTGATGATAGCGTCGCCTTTGCCGGGGTGCTTCTGGGGGCGCAAGTGGGGTACTGGCACGCGTCGCAGAGGGAGGCGGTGGGAGACTATCGGGTGAACCTGAATTATCGATTGGAGCACCTGGGGCTTTTCAAGATGTCCTTGCGTCTGATCTCGGGAGTGTTATTACTTTTCGTGTGGAGAGCGATCTCAAAGCCGTTCCTCCTGCGCATGCTTCCCCCGGTGTTTCGTGGGTTGGAGAAGGTCGGCCTGATTCTGCCGCGGCGGTTTTTCACCAAAGCTTCGTAAGTTCTCACGTTCATCCGCCGAAAATGACTGTTCAACGACGACTGACCGACCATCCTGTGGACAGGCAATACACCAAAGTACCCGCGCACCTCAAAGATAAGGAAATCCTGCCCAGCTTCTCCGACATCCCCTCGATCCTCACGGGAATCCGACACCCCCGTCGGCGCGCCATCTCTGTTGGACCACAGTCGGAAGCGGACGCCTACGAGACTCTTGCCTATCGTGAAAAGCGCCGTCGTGAGAGCATATCCAGTAATTCTGCGTCTCCTGACGTGAATCACGGTTTGCCGTCAGAAGGTCCGACACAGAAGCTGTCGCGCAAACAATCCAAGCTGCACGAGTACGAGCATATGATGGGGACAGGCAGCCCACGGATTGCAACAGCGGTGGATGCGGGCGCAGGGGCTCCGTTGTTGACCGAACCGTTCCCGGCATTAGAACCGGAGGAACCAGGTGAGGAAGAGGTGTTTGCGCAGATCAAACGGCCCCGTGTGCGATATGATGTGGAAGTGATTACAAAACTGGTTGTATATTCTGGTGAGTCTCGCATGGATATTCGGATGGATTTCCGGTCTATGACTTTACTGATACGCAGTAGGCATCGCGTGGATTGTAGTGGAAGGGGCGCCGATTCTCTTCGATATGGTTGAACTTGTGCCACGGTAGACAATAAAGTTGATGGATGTATGGATGTACATGTGGAGGACCCTTTGTAGTTTTCTTTCTTGTTGCTCCTGCATTTGCTTTGACTTTTATGATATTGTTTGAGGTTCAGCAGGCTGGGCTGCCATGAAGCATTTTTGTACCATAGCTAGCTTTCTTGTACATAGTGATGTTTTTAAACAGTATAGTTTCTTCATTGCACTCTTCAGGTGAATTGTTTATACGCGGTGGTGCGTGGAGATCACGTGATCGGCGCGTCCCGTTCCAATTCCGCATTCGGCATCTCCAAACCTCCGTCAATCTTCATCTTATCAACTTCTTCTGTTCCTCTCTCACCATCGCCTCTGTGGTCGGGGAAGGCATTCGCTCTGTCTGTTCGCTTTTCTCTGTCCATGGAGACCTTCCTCACTCCTGCGACCACCACTCTCGGCAACACAACTCACCACAACAATCACCGGCTGCGCCATGGCAACCACCCATGGCCTTTGAAATCGCGTCTTTCACCTCTACTTTCTTCTCCTTCCACCCTCTTGTTTCCCTCTTTGTTTTCTTCCTCACCATCTCTCTCCTACCACTCTACTTTGTCCTCTCTTCCCGTTCCACCAGACACACTTCTTTGTATTGCGCGACCTCATCCTCGAACTCTCCAGCCTCACAACGCCTCTCCAGTTCTACGCCTCTGAACTTCTCGAAGCGTCGTGATTCCACTTCGACCTCACCTTCCATCATGGCTGGTGTCTTTGCGACCCAGCAGTCAGAGATGGAGGACGTGATCATGCAGGATGCGAGCCTGCTGTCCGCTAACTCTCCTCGCGCTGGGATGGACGACTCCAGCTACGTTTACGATCCCATGGACATTAGTCCCATTCCCACTCAACCTCGACCTCGCATTAGCCCTCGATTCGGGTTTGCCTCCAGCTCGATTAATGCACATGCTCCCCCCTCTCGCGTCGGTTTCGCCGCTCGCTCCTCCCACCAACTAGGTGCCCCGCGCGCCCCAGTCCCTCCCATCCGCAGTACCTTCATCAAACCGCTCCAGCGCTTCTCTCCCAACTCGCGCGCGCGCACCACCACCGGTCATTTTGGCCTCAATAACCAGACGAACTCGTGGGCTAAGCCTGCGATCTTGAATACTCGCCTTCCGTCCACTCGCGACTCGTCTTTTACCAGTCTCAATACCAATCACTCTACCTTTGATCGCAAATCTTTCAGCTTCGATTCCTTTACCACATTCGGCACTGCCGACGCAACTTCGCGCAAGAGATCGATCGATGAAGACATCCAGATCAGAAGCCCTACCTCGGAAGAAGACAACAGACTATCCACAAAATACCGTCGCGTTAGCATCAACGAATTCCCCGATTCAGCTATCCTAGCTCAGTCGACTGAAGTCGTCGAGTCTCGTCCCGCCGAACCCGCATTGCCTGTTCATGTCTCTCCTCCTTCCACCGATCTTTCTGCCGCCGCCCCATCCTCGAGCTTACAATTTGTTGCACCTGTCACTTTGCATTCGCCAGGTCATGTGGCCTATGGCAATATCCCGGGCATGTGGCCGGAACAGTCTCCCATGCCTTTGAATAGTCATCTCACCTCCACGGCGAATCCTGGAGATTCGGCCCATACTTCTAATGCACTTGCGCCTGCCATTTCACCTGCTTTTGCCCCTGTCGCGCGCAATGATGCCGAAGTTCCCCCTACCACAACCTCTACATTAGCAAAGCTCTTCAGCGCCTGCGAGAAATACTCCATGGCCATTGTCAAACATTTCAAATCCGTTACCGAAACTGTCTCTACATATGCTGGCTCGGTTGGCCGCCGTGCCGCCGGCCTCTTTCAACGCCGCGTCCCTCGTCCAGCCCGTCGCTCGCCCCATGCTTCTCCCACCCGCGTGAATCTTCATGCTTTGCCGGCCGAACAGCGTCGCCAGATCCGCGATAACCAGAGGCGTCGAGAGAGAGGCTCCCCAGCGGTCGAAGAGTATCCCTTCCCGGACCTAACGATCGACTTTCCTACATTCCCTGTTGGTGGCCCATCTTCGACCACTGCGGCCGGGCCGTCCCCGCCTTCTAACACTCCACCTTCTCATCGCCGCATTTCCACCGGATTTTCCAAGGAGCGTCGCCAACATCGGGGCACCACACGTACCGGCGTGATGAAACATGGCCAACTTAAGCAATCCAGCCGTCGCGAACAGAAATCGTCAGTTCTCGGTCCCGTGAGCCCGAAGAAGAAGAGGTCCAATGTCAATCCCAAAGTCAGCCCGAACCTCAAACGTCGCATCGGATTAATCAATAGAAGAAACCCTGAGCAAGCGCGACGTGCGATTATGCTGCAGAAGGCTCTTCGCACCAGCAAATTCGACCCTTCGACGACGCTGCGCACCAGAGCTATTGCTGCGTCCGCCCTTCAAAAGGAATCTCTCGCTCGCCCTCCTGCCTCTGAGCCCCTGGAACAGGTTGCCCAGCCTACTCCTGTCCAGACCGAACAGAAGGCGCCGAAGCGCAAGAAGGTCCAGTTTGACTCTCCTCTCGTTCGGATTATTCCTGAATCGGATCTGGTTCCGGAAATCGCTCCGTTCCTGCACCCATCTCCAGACTCGAAACATGCGGGCGACGAACAGAAGCCTTCCGATGTATCGGCCGAACAAAAAGAAAACGTACCCCCTGCGGAGATCAAAGTCGAAATTGAACCTGAGGACGCCTCTACTGTGGACCCGTGGCTGAATCCTGACTTTCTTCCCCTTGGACGACCGGTCTCGGCTGTGCGTCTTTTCTCAGCCCCGAAGCCTCTTCCCCCGGGCCGCACCGAGTCGGTCTATGCCAAAGAATGGAAAAAGATCGAAGAGGAGATCAAGAAGGAGCAGCGCCCCGCTCGAATTCGCCCCGAGGGCCCTGCCGTCCGCCCTCTTCCTGGGAACTGGGCCAGGCGCGTTGCCGATGCGATGGCTCAACCGAGCAACCGACAGATTGCGACCACTCTTGCAGGCGATCCCCTAACGAAGAGAGATCTTGCGACCTGCTATACTCCGATGGCCTGGCTGAACGACGAGGTCATTAACGCGTATATGGCTCTGATTGTTGACTACCTGCGACGGACGCATGGCAACTCTGGACGTCATGACAAGCCTCGCTTCCACGCATTCAACTCCTTCTTCTTCTCGAGCCTCCGCGATAAGGGCTACCAGGGGGTGCGTCGCTGGGCTTCGCGGGCCAAGATCGGTGGCGAGCATCTGTTGAATGTCGATGTGGTGTTTGTTCCGGTCCACAACAGCGCGCACTGGACGTTGATTGTGGTCAAGCCGTCGGAACGCACGATCGAGCACTTTGACTCCCTGGGATCTCTCTCCCTACGCCATGTGAAGTTGATCAAAGACTGGCTGAAGAATGAGCTGGGGGGGCGATACGTGGAGGAGGAGTGGGCCGTCCTCCCCTCCGTATCCCCCCAACAAGACAACGGGAGCGACTGCGGGGCCTTCCTTTTGTCGACGGCAAAGGCCGTGGCCATCGGCATCGAGCCACTATCCTACGGCGCGGCAGACATCCCGCTGCTGCGCCGTAAGATAGTGGCCGAGCTGATGGCCGGGGGGCTGGAGGGGGATTTCGACCCCGCCTCCAGCGGGGAGGTGTTGCTTTAGTTTTTTGTTTGTTTGTTTTTGGGATTTCCATTTGGAAAAGCCAAAAGAAAATATTGGTGTTTTGGCGTTGGAGGAGGAGGAGGGTGTATGAGTATGAGAGCATCAGCATGGCGTTTTTGTTTGTGATACCCCGTCAGTGGAAGCTTCAGCTCCTGACACGTTATGCCGTTGGATTTGCATAGCCGTGGCCTTGATTGTCCCATCCTTGGCCGTTGATGATGTCAGGGTCGTTGTTTGATGTAGATATGAAGAGTATTTGGCGTTGACAAAGACGCCCAGCTCAATGAATACACTTTGATAAGTCCGACATTCTGAAGTAAGTCATTGACGCTGATCCCCTCCATGATCTCGACAAATTCTATACACTATATCAAGAAGTCCAAGGGCTACAAAGAGGGTTCTGATCATGACCTAAGGACGCAAATAGTAGTTTCCCAGTGGCTGTCCAAATTCTCCTGGGTCGCCTTTCTATATAGTTTCATATCCCTGAGTGATGACTATTGCGAAAGAAGCCCCATCAACTCAACAAAAAAAGTGCCAACACTCCACGCTGTATCCCAACTGAAAAGGGACTTAGCAGCAACCACAACTCCTAGAGACGTGATCACGACAAACTGCAACTTTATCCAACGGGTGTTCAATGCCCAGCCCTCGCTGATCGCTATGCCTTTGAACTTGAGTTCTCTCAACTCTGGGCAGTGCCATGTTTGCCGACTGTCTAGTTGACTAGAGATATCTCTTCCATATGAATTAGCACGTTTTCTTCTGAAGATTTCTCGTTCCCATCGCCCTGTATCACTCACCGCTGGCTATACACGAGCCCCTCCTTCTCGAGAAAGTCATTGGGGGCAGCGAGATTAGGGTCGCAAAAGATGTGTTTCATCAGATTGAGTGTGCATAAGTGGGAGAGTTTCCGTTTGGCATCTATGTTGACTCTGGATATGCATGGCTCAAACTTATCGGAAGCTGGGGAGCTATCAGGGCAACAGCACTCAACTGATCCTGTGTAGCGATCATAGGGACAGGGTTCGACCGGAGTATTGATGTCTATAGTATTTTGCAGTCTTCTTCGCTCACTGGGTATATCGATAGCTGTATACATTCCAATGTATTCATTTCCTTCACGGTTTTCTGGGGTCGTTTTCAACCCCAGAATCGATATCTTAATGTGCTGATCAGTTATTGCTCGTCAGAATAAAGGTGAATGTGCCGTAACAAACCTCGACAACGTCAACGCGTGTGACGCACAACCCGGGAAGGAATTTTCTCCAATACCCCCTGCGTGTATACCATGCTTTGTTCAACGCTTCCCATATGGCCACTTCATCTCCGGAACTCGAAACAGGAACTGGTAAAATGGAGCTGGCGGACTCTTCACCCCAGCACAATAACACCACGGGAGATCCATCTTCCGGATACATTGCCTCTAACTTCGTTTTCAACTCTCTTATCCGGTTTTGGTGTCTCTCCTTGTAGTGATTAATCACCCATCGACGGCGACCTACTTTGCCCTGTTTTTCATCTCCTCTGGCCCGTTCATCTTGTCCATCAGCAGTAGAGGGTCCATTCTTACTTTGTAGCTGATTGGGGTCTCGTGTACGAGGACGCGCAGCTTGCGAACCGTTGGCTGTGTTGCTGCGGAGGGGGTTTGTATCCGCAGAACGAGGGCTTAAAGTTGAAGCATCGTTCGAAACAGGCAGCAATTGATCATCGTGAAAGAGAAAGGTGGAAATCCTGGTCATCAACTGCTGTCTAGAATAGAGATGCTGTTGTCGTTCAGGATCGTAGTCTGTTTGCACTTGTGATTCGGAATCCATAGCTCCTTGTCTTGGTAGCAACGCACTGGGGGGAGGGCGAGGAGGGTACATTTTATTGATAGTAGAAAGCTCCAAGAACGGAGGATTGGTCAAATGTATATGTTTGATAGTTATCCAGCTGCGCTGAGGCTGAAAACCCCGAGGCTGTGCAAGAGGTGTTTGCTAAGTGCATTTAGGTATAATTGGGTGTTCTTCGCATGGATGTGAGCGATGTCTGCCTTACTCTAGATTGTTCAGTCTACTCTGTTGTCACCTAGTTAGCCTTCGGCGCTTAAGGTATACCTTAGTAGTATACCTTTGCATCGTGAAACCAAGCAGATTTATCGAGACGTGATTTTATTTTCTTTCCTCAGCTATGTTGATTAGGTATCACTGATAAGATGAGAGACATAAATTGGGGTGATAAAGCAATGAGGCTCTTTGGGCATTGACTCTAGAGTGGTGATGATGTGAGATATTCTGTATGCTGAAGTCCGAAATGGCCCACTTTGTATGCGAGGAAAGTCCCCCCCGAACGACTTTGGGACACCAGAACGATTGCACGCTAGAAGAGAGACCAAAAAGGGTCGGATAGTATATGGGGATGTGGACGATGACTTATGGGTATCTTGTCCAAGTCGAAGGCGAAGGTCTATCAACTGGTGGCCTCATCCTGAGGTAGTACTCCGTAGAGCGCCTGATATTAAAAATAACAATACCGTCACAATACCAACATGCACGGTACCAGCTGACTGCGTTGGACCAACCACAGGGCACAGTCCCCCTCCCTCTCGTGCCCCTCTTCCCACTATGATTGGGCGATGAAAATAACCATCTGCTGAGAGGGTCGAGCGCGTATTCACCATACCAAAATACATCCCTCCCATCCATCTCTCTTTTCTCTGGCCGTAGGGATTTCTGTATAGGAGGTTAATGAATTAAGGATAAAGTGAAGGGAAGATGAAGATCATCAAAATACAAGCGTCAACTAAATAACCGCTCAAGAATGAAAAGACAGGGGAAGAGAGGAAAGAAAAGAAAGATGGGGTCGTGTTACTGTCCAATGTACGAGGGAGGGAGGGGGCCAACAGAATGAGGGAGAGATCCCGTTCCCGTCCGCCCCCCTTCGTTTCTTTCTCACCTCCTCGTCGTCACTTGCCATCATCATCACCTCTTCACCCAAATCCTGACCATCACCACCACCACCATTCTTATCACTACCATCGCAGATTTACCACCAAAATGCTCCTCGGACTCCACTGAATCAGTCACTGCCCTCTAAGGACCATCCCCCCCTAAGTGACTCCCGTTACCGCCCTCCAAATGTCGGAGTCCTCCACCATGACCGCGACTCTCGACCGGAGCCTCTCGCGCGCGTCGAGCATGTCCATCCCCATCTCTAGTCCCCGGCTCTCTCTCCGCCATGAAACCACCTCTCCGAGTCTTTCGTCCGATCCATCCATCGCCCATCCATCTATCTCTCACCTTCACGACCGCCTCACCATCCTCGACTCTCACCTCCTGGAGCTTCGCTCGACCGTTCTTACCAAGGACGGCTATGTCGACCGGAGAAACCGCGAAGACGAACACCTCAGACGCGAGTTCGAGGCCCATCGTTCCATCTCCAACCGGATCGATCTGAACGTCGTCGCCCTGCGCACCGATGTCGACCAACTCAAGACCGGCGTCTTCCAGCTCAAGTCCAGTATCTCCAACAACGAGACTGTTTTCCTTCGCAGTGATATCGATCGTCTCTCCAAGAATGTCGACCAGATCCAGGCGGATCTCGAGCATTTGCAGACTGATGTCTTCGGATGTCGCATGGAGATCAGCAAGTTGCACACCACAATCAGTCAGTTGAGAACTGATCTCATCACCCTCCAACACGAGACATCGCGTCATCTCAACTCGGTTTTCGATCGGTTCACCCTGATCGAGTCTCGGATGAAGCATTCCGAGCGTGTCCGTTTCAACTCACTCGCCCACACAACACACGCCCCAATCACCCCGGTTCCCTATGTCGAGGAAGACGGTTCCCTGCAGTGGCCCGAATACTTCCCTCGCACCGTTTGGTGGTTCTGGTGTTTAAAGAAGCGCAGTCGCAGTAAGTGGCGTACGAAGTAAATGATCCACCCATCCACACTAACACAGCCCTTAGTCAATCGGCTTGTACAGCTGGCTGAATTCTACCGACTGGGTGGTTACCAGTACTGGAGTCGCATGCATCAGACTGATGCTTTCACTGACAGTGATTCGAGTGATTCAAGCGAATCACCCTCGAACCTGACTCGAGCAGAGGCCGTCCGCATGTACCCGGAGGCTGCTCATCAGGCCCTGGCTGCCACACTGGGATTGGTGTACTACAAAATCCGTAACGAGGTGGGCGAAGGCCCTAATATGCCCATCCAACGGCCGCCGAAAAGGCTGCCGGAGGAGGCTGCCTCCGTCTCCACGGGCTCAAAGCAAAAGCCCGTGAAGATGGCCCGTCGGCCCAATGCGTCGCCTACCCATGTGTCCCCCAAGAATGTGTCTCCCACCACGCTGCACAAGCTGATCACTGGACCGTCCTTGGAGTCCAAGTCGATGGTCTCCGAGGAATCGGATAAACTGGGATGGAACGCGCACTCCGAAGCCTCCGACGAGGCTATGAGCAAGTTGCGCGGGATCGTCTCAGAAGAGATTAGCACGCTGTTGCGAGCGTTGGAAAGGGGCCGTCTCAAGCTCAAGCCCAGTCGGGCTGAGCGCCTGAACATGTCGCCGACAGAGTCGAAGGCGAGCCTGAGCCGCAAGGTCGGCGGTACCCTGGCGCAGGAGGATGAGGTTCCGACACAGCCAAACACTATTCCAACAGAGATCTTGTCTATGTCGGAGAAGATTACGACACATTTGGAGGACCATGATCTCCCTGATACTGCCTCCGAGTCTACTGGTCCATTGACTTGATCAACAAGTCGATCTTGGATTATGGACCATTCGAGCCCCTGGGTGTCTATCAGCCAGATAAGCCTTTAATTGGCGTTTTATCACCTGTTTCAGCCATGGGGCACACAGGCCCGGACCATCGGACTTGCTTCTGGTGAGCTCAATAGACTTGTGCCGCCATGATAGCTGGGGTTGAGCTTAGGGGCATTCAGATCGAGATCTATTCTCGGGACGCAGATGGAAGATAATCGCTTCATTTCTGTGTCAGAGTCCACCGGATCATCCAGTGACCGGTGGCCTCAATTTTTGTGGGTTCTGTCCATCAGCTGATAGGCAGTTCACCTAGACCTACACTGCTCCAGTCGTCTTTCAGGTTAAGGCGACTGATTGCTCATCGCCTCCGGTCCAGCTAGGTCCATATTTTATGGCCTGTGCATTTTAACGGAGAGACGATGGTCAAACAGATGGATGAGGGATCCTTAAGAGTTACTACCTTGTCAAGTGAGTTGACAGTGAGTAGTACAACCCACGATGAGTTCTCGTGGTTTCCACATTCTAGCATTTGCATTCGAGGCGTTTTGTGTATTTTGGTTATTATATTCTTCAAGATACCCTTTTGGTTGGGACCGCATAGGAGTTGATTTGGCTATCTATTAGTGAGCAATCGAGCAGTGATATTGACTACCTTACTACTCCAGTCTCGGGTCGACAATCGAGTCGCCTATTCTGCCGGGCCCTGACGTACCGGCACGTTGAGTGCACCAGTAATGGCGAATATCCGCTCGTTGCTCGAACCGACAAGTTCTACCCAATATTGATTCTAGAAACGCTGCCATAGACTAACTGCCGGTTCTTCGGCTCCAAGAGGCGCATAAACCGAACGAGCGTTTAGATGTTCCATGCAAGTGGAGGCTATATGCAAAACGCCCAACAATAGGTAACCCCAAATATCCCCTTAAATCCGAAACAAATCATATCCAAGGTCATGGCGTTGCTGCCGCAGAAACAGGTTCAAAGAGATCCTTCTTCAACACCTCCAAGACCTTGTTCTCATCCACGTTTGTAATGTCCACCGAGCCCAGTGCATGTGCACCCTCGACTGTGTCCTCGGCCGTCGTGTCGTCCTGTTCTTGCTCAGCCTGTGGTTGCGACTGTAGATACACCTCTTCGAGGAGGAACGGGGGATTGTCTATTGTCGTGCGTAGTGTCTCAGGTGAGTCTGGAAGTACATAGATCGAGGGGAACTCGAGCACCGTGCGGTCCCGAAGAGCGGAGGCTAGAGTGGCTTGGGGATCCACGGGAATGAGCACTGGCTGTTTCGTGGCCGTGCGGGGTCGATGGAGATAGAAGTAGAGATCGCGATGGGACGAGATCCCGTCAGGCGGCGTAGACGTGCGGTCTGGTTGGGCATCCTCTGCATCGGGTGCGGTATTCTCAGCGTTGGTCGACGTGAACGGAGGCGCGGACTCGTCTTGGACCTGGGGTTCTGTCTCAGACACCGTTTGCTCGCGCTCCTGCTTCGACAGAGGAAAAGCGCGGTCGTAGGCTTCTGCAATAGAGCATGATTCCAAACAAGATCTGTTCCTCCTTTCCCCACCAGGGCCAATCCACTCCACTGTCCAATTCAAGCATTTGTGTCTGTAAAGAACCCGTCAGCCACACCCCCTAACCAAGCAAAAACCAAAATCAAACCACATACTTCGGATGCCACCGCGTCGCATTCGCCTTATTTCGACTCATGCCCCTAGGCGCCCGGACAACCCTCACGCCGGCATTCTCAGCCCCGCGCAGAAACCCAGCTTCCCCTTTCACCAGCCCTGGCCCCTCCGCACCTGGGCCACGTTTCCGCTTTTTATCCCCCGGCCCGGACTCGTAGCTCTCGACCTCATGCTCCAGGCCCACGGCGGCGGGGTCCAGCACCCCGGAGCGTCCGCGGATCCCGCGATTCTCGACGTCGCGCTCGGCGCGCTCCAGCCCGCGCTCGATGCCCGTGATGAAGTTGAAGTCGCGGTCAAAGGCGGACTCGGTGGCGAGCTCGCTGCGGCGGAGGTAGGCGGCCGGATCACGGATGCCGGAACATTGGGACCAGAGCTTGTGCCGGCGCGAGCAGGGGAGGGAACAGGTGCGGGTTGAGCAGCGTGGACAGCGGTATTTGGGGGCGTTGATGTGGCTGGTGCTGTTAGTGGTTGGGTGAATGAGGGAGGGGTTGGGGGTGTACCATATTGTGCAGAGCTCGGAGAGGAGGGAGTCTTCAGATGACATGTTGTGGATAAAAATATAAGGAGTGAGTGGGTGAATGTGAGAGAAAATGAAGTCGAATTGGGGAAAAGTTTGGAGCTTAACGTTTTCAACCACCGAGCCGCGCCTACCACCGAGCCGCGCCCTTTCCACCAAAACTCCTACTTCCTAGGGCTTTTCAACCACCAACGCCATTAAATCTAACTAACTAAATACATGAAATTATAGCCATCTACTAGGGCAATTTCTAATTGTATGGCCGATTGTTCCACACCCACTACAGCGCTGCGGAGCTCGTCGACGAGGCGCTGGAGTAGATTCCGCAGGCTGCTCATTAAGCTGCGTATCAAGCTGCTGAACGCGATTTTCACCTTCCTGTACATTAAGAAGGCGGTCTTTTCCTATTTCGGCACGTTTTCTTGCCTTCTTCTGACGTTGTCGTCCATTTTCAGCGCGTATAGCCCTAATTTCTTGCTCTAAAAGCAGCTGGGTTTGCATTGCCATTTGCGCTGCTTTCTCAAGATGTTGAATATGAGCAATAGGGCTGCTAGAAAGCTGCCGCTTCCTATTAAGACTATTCTGCAGGCTTCGGACCTTTCGATCTAGCTGACGAGTATTCTGCGGAGTCTGAAAAGCAGAGGAATTCGAGCTTTCAACTAGTGATGGTGCAGGTGTAGGCGTACGGAGTCGAAAGGTAAGCTTTAAAAGAACATGCTCTGGATTAAGCGGCTTAAGCCCTGTTCCTCTAAAACCGCTGCAGATATTGGCCGAAGTAAAGACTTCCTTGTGTGCATCCGGATATAGCGATAGAAAGTCTTCTTTATCGATAGAGTTGTTGCCGACTTTCATACGATGTTCAAGAAGCTTTCCGTACGCCTTTTTAAGCGGACTAAAGACACCCACATCAAGCGGTTGAAGAAGATGCGAAGCATGGGCAGGCATGCAAAGACAGACTATTGCATTCTGCTTGCAGAAATCATCGAATTCAGCAGTCAAATGACTACTATGGCCGTCAAGAATAAGCAAGCGCTTTACACCAGTCATATAGCGCTTAGAAAGCGGTTCAAAGACATTTTTCAGCCAGAGAAGGCCTATTTCATCAGTCGTCCAGCCATTCTGACTAGTAGAAATCCACCAGTCGCGAGGCAGCTTAGGTTCTTGGAACCAGGCAGCCTGTTGGACGCTTGCTTTCAATATAATGACTGGCGGTAGATATACGCCTTTTGACCCGATTATCTCGATAGCTGTGACCCATTCACGATTGCCTTGGATAACTCTGCGTGGCCGCTCGCTTCGGTCAACTGCAGTAATTACTTTTGAACTAGAACAGACCCCCATTGCAAAGCCAGTCTCGTCGAAGTTCCAGATATCGTCTTCATGTATGCCGTGTTCTTGAATAGTTGCTCGTACAGTCTCAAACCACGGGCTTATAATCTTTGGATCTTCCTGCTTTGCGCGCTGATAGGTAATGCGTCTATTATATCGCGTACGAAGCTCAGGATAGCGCTTAACAAATTTATAAGGCCAGTTGATTCCGATAGCTGCAGTAGAGTCTTTTAACCGGCTGCAAAGCAGTACTTAGGCCATTCCACGCAGAAATTCAGGCCGAATTGGAAATCCTCGCGTATCTGCATCTAATAATCGCTTTAAAAGCAATTGCTCTTCGAATTCGGTTAATTTATGGCTGTTGGCGCGTGTTTCCGATCGTGATTTAACTCCATAAAGTCGGTCGCGTAGGGTGCTTTCAGGAATAGCGAAAAGGGCCGCAGCGCGTTTAATTGATTTAACCTGCCCTTTCTGATAGGCAGAAACAGCCATCTGAATGCGCGATTCTTTAGAAAGATGCATATTGAATTGTGGTGATGAGAAAAGACGCGTTGAATGAAGGAAGTAGATGTTTTGGTGGAAAGGGCGCGGTTCGGTGGTAGGCGCGGCTCGGTGGTTGAAAACGTTATCGGAGCTAGCTTATCTTATCGTTGGTGCCTTAGGCTGCCGTGGCATCTCGACCTACTTCTACTACTCTCGCAAACACACCTAAGTTCCTTTGTCTGATGCGTTAGAAGCCCAGGTCCTTCTCATACTCCTTGTACCTCTGTCCGATCGGCTGGATCAGAGTATAGCTGGCCGGACTGTCGAACTCCTGCACTCCATTGATCAGATACATCGGCGTCATCTCACCATCATCGCTGAAATAGAGCTTCGGCCGCTCTCTGCGATAATACTCCGTCGTGGTCCCATCAGTAAACTCAACAGTCGTGTTATACGCCAGTGTGACATTGTTGTAATGCCACGGGCCTTCCCATCGCCTCGCAAACACATGCGCGCCCACGCGCGGGCCCTTTTTCCCAAGCGCAATATCCACCATATGATGCACCAGAAAGTGCCAATGCCCGCGCTTATCCCGCCAGAGAAACGGATCCTCGCTCCGCAGGGACGGGTCGATCTCCATGAACCCAGGCTCCACGCGGAGCGTATACGGGCCCGTGTACCGCCTCGCGTGGTAGATGTTCTTCTTCTCCGTCGCGAGGAGCATCTCCGGCGTGCGATGCTGGGGCGTCCAGAGCGGCCAGGCGGCCGGGTTCGTGACGTTGACGAGGAGGGTGGTCGGGTCGCTCCAGCTGCGCAGGTCGGGCGAGCTCGACACGGAGATGGAGTTGTTTCGCTTGATCGACGTGCAGTGGTCCGGCGCGTCCCAGTCGTATCCGATGAAGTGCGTCAGGTAGCGCCGGTCCGCGGGGCTCCAGACTACCGTGGGGTTGTGGTGGAAGGTGCTGAAGAGGTCCTGCGCCCAGGTGTACGGCCCGCGAGGCCCGGTGCGCGACTCGGCGCGGATGACGGTGCTGAACGGCCGCCATCCGGACAGACCGCAGCCGTGGTCCATTTGCGAGATGATGAGGTGGAAGAGGCCTTTGTCTTGCGGGTCTTGGATGATGTGGCCGCCCCAGGATGAGTTCCCGGCTCCCTCTTTGTAGAAATCGGGGAGCGTGATGTTCGTGTGGTTGTACCCTGTCCATCTTTCTACGGGCTGGAGGTCGAGCTCGCTGCAGTCTGCGGCGCGCCAGCCAGGATCGCAGATGCAGGATTTGGCATGAGGTGAGCAGATGCCCGTCAGACTGCAGTCCTCGTCGGTCTTGCATTTGAATGCCTGTGTTGTCCCGATGAGGGCTAGAAGTGCCGGGAGCAGAGAAATTGTCTGGAGTAGGTACATTTCGACGATAACATGTCGTCAACACAGATTCTATGAGCTACATGCTGTATTTAGCTGGATCTAACTGCCAGCGCCAAGGAGCCTCGGGGTCCATTGATGCGATTCATGCGGGGTTTCAAGCCTCCGGAGAAATTACGACTGCAAGGATCAAGAAGAATTGCCCTGATAGGCGTTGTGAACGCTTGCTATTTCTCCGGCTAACCCTCATCGTCGGCTATTGTTGGATGCTGCAGCAGGTCAACTAGCCCGAACATCGTCACAATCCGTCGACGCAATGATATCCCTCCAGCTATCCAGAATGTCCTGCTCTTTTGCCATGCTTGCTCCAATCGCATCAATGGAGTCGAGGCCCAGTGCCAATCTCCCAGGCAGTTGGCGAGACTCACATCGACCCGTCTTCGTCAACGCCTCGAACAGCACCTGCGCCCCTTTCACCGGGTCCCCAGGCTGTCGTAGACTGTATGCAGCCAACGCATCACAGGTCGTCTGTGTTCCCGCGTCCAACTCCGAGATCCGGTTCTTAGAGGTGACTTTATGTCCTCCTGTCAAGACGTTCGTGCGGAAATACCCCGGCTCAACACAGGTCACGTCGATGTTGAATGGCGCAAGCTCGGCCCGCAGGGACTCGGTGTAGATGGCGATGGCGGCTTTACTGGCGCAGTACATACCAACTGCTGGGGGGCCTCTCCATCCCCCGATGGACCCCAGGTTGGCCACGGCCCAGATCGTCGCGCACGCATGGACGGCAGGACGGCGCGCAAAACCCGTATCTGAGAGAAGACGTTTGTGTCGAACTCGTCCTTGATTTCTTGGTCGCTGCGCTGTCGTTAGTTTATGCTCCTGTCACCGGGGAAAGGAACGAACGCACCTGCATTCTTCGACGGCTCCTTCGAGGATGTAACCGGCGTTGTTGACGAGGATATCGATTGGCCCAACGGTAGAAGCGACTTCATCCACTACAGCGCGGATTTCCTCATCATTGGCGCGCAAGTCCAGTTTCTTCGCGATGATTCCGAGCTTCACCAAGTCGGATAGCTTAGATGGTTCGCGCGACGTCGCAACGACTCGATTTTGGTGTTTGGCCGCCGTGATGGCCAATTCGCGTCCGAGACCGGACGAACAACCAGTGATGAACCAGACGCGAGGCATTCTGAGATACGAGGGCTTTGGAGTGGAAAACGAGGAATAACAGTCGGCCATGTCTGGATCTTAAATATGCAGGACTAGGCTGTTCCTGTCAGCACTAATCCATTTCATGCTAGCCCAGCCATGAAGCCGATTATCGTCATCCGAGCTAGTCGTAAGACCGAAGTGACTCATTCTACATTGATGATGGATGTGGAGGGGAGAAGTCTATGCTATCTAGGCCATACAACATCAGTATAATGGATATGTTGGCGGATGGCCTATGTATGCACGCTATCTTGGAGCTATAAGTCCATCCTCAAGTGCCATATCTTCTCGCTCGCACTCGCCAACATCCACCTCGACCATATCAAGGTTTGATACTCCGTCGCACAGATATGGCTGGGTAGTGCACTAACCTATGTGAGAGTCGATATTCCGGAGGACTATACCTTTGGATATCGTATACGAAACCGAATTGATCTCGTTTTTCGTCCTTGCCAATACTACGTCGGGAAATTGCTTCCGAGGCGATGGAGATATAGAAGACATAAAGGTATTACTTCTTTCAAGAGAACCACAACCATATTAATGGGGTTAGAGGAAAACGCTGTGCTATACTTTACATAGTACATCTTGGAGAATTTTCACCACCCAACATCTAAAGTGCATCCTTCAAGGACTTGTCTCGCATGCTGAAGCGTCTCTATCTCAGTCTCAAGTCTGCCACGCTCCGCAATAACACCGGGAGATTCCCCAGCTACCAATTGAAGATCATTCGAGTACATGCCGTCGACAATCCCCATGGTGAAGATTTGTTCCCTTAGGCCCCTCATGATCTGACCTCTCACGATCATTGCATTGACGTACCCGAAGAAACTGAAAACCGTCATCTGGATATAATTTGTCAGGCCAGCGAGATATGGGAGCAAAAACAGAGTACAGCTTACCTTATAGAACCTATCTGTATGGTCAATGAGGCGCCGTGCGGCCTCCTGCTCAGGGCCCGGCATTTGGATCTTCTCCGTCTGACTGCTTTGCGCCTCATTCAAATAAGTTTTGAGAACGTGAAGCAGGGGCTGCGGTATCTTGGTCGCAAGAAGTAACTCAAGTATTTCCAAGGCAACCTTTCCCTCTTCTGACCTTTCGCCCTGGTGTCCTCTATCTCCGAGTTTAGCAAAAAAATTATGTAGTTTATCTGACTGCACCGATCCAGTCAGTTTCGAGACATAGTCAGATATAAAGCTGGTCGGAATCGGCACAGTAGGCTCTTCAGAGGGGGTAAAAGTTGGTAATGCATCCAGAAATGCGTGGGCTTCCTTCCTGTGACAGTCGAGGAGTTCCTCCAGGCGTTGTCTTGCAGACTTTTGGAGATTATGTAGTCGTGGAGAGATGATGTACCTCATCACCTTCACACGAATATCTTTAGGTAGGTTATGTTCTAGTGCCTCTCCAATGAAGTGATGCGTTGCCTGTAGAACGTTTCCAAGGTGAGTCTCCGAAATTTGGTGCCATTCCGCCGTTTGCTTGTAAATGATGGCCAGAAAAAGGTCGGTGCTGAATTCGCTCCGTGGGCCTTGGCCTAACCATCTTCTTTGTTTTTTCATGATCAATTTCTCATACTTAGCCATTGACATATGGCGGGCAGCTGGGGCGTTGTACGCTGGCCTCAATTCCCTCGGCAGATAGGTGTCCCACGGGTTGAATTCCGCTTGCTCCGACGCACCCCGACTGTCTTCATCTACAGACCGGTTGGTTTCCGACTGGACATCGCTCTCATAGCTGCCAGAATGTGCGCTCAGTCGACTTTCGGCGGAGGAACTATCACTCGTCTCGCTTATGTTGTCTCCATTGTCAAGCATTTCCGTGGCAGTCGCGCGAATGCGAGGGCCCTGCTCTTTCATTTCCATTGCAAAAATGCGGTTCAGTTCCCTAATCGTGGACTGTAGCTTTCGCTTGATTGTTTTCTCCTTGTCCGGGCCTCGATGCGCCCCAGTTCGGTCGTCAAAGTCTCCAAAGAAACTTAGATGTTCGCTGTAATGCGCATAGGTTGCCGCGTTCGCTAGGTTGACGAATTTAACGGCCTCGATGCGCAAGTAGTTTCTTTGCTCCAGTTCTGTTCCCCGTGGTGGTGGCATCTTCTCCAGGTCAATCTGGCGTTTTTCTTCGGCGTCCATGGCGCCACAGATCAATTCTGGAAGATGCCTCCTTATATATCCAGCCAAGTAAGATCTGAGTCTTTTTCGTAGCGCACTAATCCCACGCATTCCTTCTGGTATATCGGCAAGCTGGGTGTCGAAGATAGCACGTTCATTTTGGTCTCTCTGCTCAAAAGAAAGCTGATTCCCGACGCTGCTCTTCGGAGCGATTGATAAGAAAGTGCCAGCCAAGCCCGGCATGCGCTTTTGCTTCTCCTTGGATGAGTTTCATGATTCTTTCTTTCCCATTCTCGGAATCGGAGCGGGTAAGGATACCCATCGTTCGATCACGAAACTGGCCATTGAGAACTCTTGGTGTTCCATTAACCGAAAAGTCGTTGTGGGCTGAGCAAACGAGCAGTATCAAGCTACTTCGATCTTCGGCGTACTTCAGACTTATCTCCTCGACTTTCGACTTGTCCTTTTCTGATTGGGTCTCGGTAGGGCTCTGGAAGTGGCCCGGGAGATCTATAAGCGTCAGGTCGACCATTTGGGGACCGCGCCGAATGATTCGGACGACATCATCACTGTAACCCCGAGAACCTCTTCCCTCCGAAGAACCATGCTCAGGAACGACCCCGATTTTTTCCGCTGCTTCTTAAATCCACCTTGAGACATCCACATTTTCAAGATTGGTAGCCGACTTCCTGAATTGTTTCAGCTCATGTGTCGACATGTCGCTCTGTTCATGGTTGCGACTGGGCAGGATTTCCATTTCCATGGAATCGGACGAGCCATTTCGGAGGACAAGTTCGATTGGGAAACGGGTACATAAGCCGGTGCCGACGGGGAGCGAAATACGTGCCAGAGATTCCAGCACAGAGCTCTTGCCGCTACTCTGGTCTCCCAGCACGACAATTTGCGGCACTGGGAGGTCAAGGCCTTTCTGTTTAAAGTGGCGAAGAGTATCAATAGCGTCAAGGAGTTCGGAACGTTGCCTATTTGGCAAGATTTGAGCGCACGCATCTGCCAAGGTGCTGGTATCCTCTGCCATATCACAGTCAATTGCCGTATCGCAGTGCGTAGGAATTGCAGATTTGTCACAGACTGAGCAATAGAAGGAGAGAGCCTGTCTCTATGTGATGTACTCGAGTGACACCGTACTTATAGGTGGTCCGCAGCGGACTGAGGCTCTGTGCAAATCAGAGAAACAAGGCTGTCTTTCCTAAGCGCCGGACTCGTGCCAACTCAGAGACCAGATGATACAACTAACAATGCCGACAAGGCTCTCTCTCTCCACGTTGACCTCTTTTACTGGACAGCACGACAGATTACGTGCGGGGGGGCTGAGGCGCCACCTGTCTTCTTGCCTGTTTGCCTGCGGTCGATGTAGATGAGGTCCTTATCAAGGAGCAGTAGACGCTCAATGAAAGTTGTCAGAGTTCAGCTCCAACTACCTTGGCAAGGCTTGGGTGTACTTGGGTGCTGAAATGAGGAGAAGGACAAGTTAGCCCACCTTGACCATATATGATCCCGACCCCTGCCCTTTCGCCTGAACGAGATACATCTAGCAAACACCCAGACTACGGCCGAAAATGTCGCATACCTCTGGACCTCCCCATGAGCTTGCTCCCCAATCCGGTGCTGCAGTTCCCTTCCAGGTCACAATTGATGCGGGGGCAGCCTCCTCCGGATTGATCAACTTTTCCATCAATGCGCTGGCCCGAATATCTCACGCAGGGCTCGATCACTTTGCCTATGGGGTATGTGTTTTGGTCGGTCATGCAATCTCCTACAGTCCAGTGGGGATGGAAAGGTTCCATCAAGCGCTGGAGAAAGCTCCGGTCCAAGCAGGCTTTCAAAAGTTGCTTTGGTTTGGTTTTGGTCACAAAAGTCCCATCCAGATCCTTCTCGAAACGGAGTCTGGGTGTAGATTCACCGCTCTAAGCGCCTGTCTTTCTGAGGTGTATTCTACCAGCATGGCCGGCCAAATCATGCTTGCCTTCAGCCACAAAGTGTTCGAAAACGTGCCGGACGAACAGCAAATCAAACTCCCGTCTCAAATGCAAATGACCTTGCTAGTGGAGAAATGTGCTGGGATACTCTCTGCGACCAGCTTCCCTCTCTGGGCCGAGCAGTACATGGCTTTTGATCACGAGTCGATTGTAGGACAACATGCATGGCGACATGGTTCTAACAAAACCCGACGAACTCGCGGCGTGGCAAGTGCGACGGACATTGCCAATGCCTTGTACGCCATTATGAGACTTCGCTCGGGGTCCACGCGCCATCTAACTCTCGTCGGCGTCGCGGATGCCGCTCTGATTGCAGCAATTGCCAATTGGCTATTGGAATTGAAGGTGATCTTATACACCAGTGATCGGCAGCAAGAAGACGACGTCTGGTTTCGCAATTTTTCTGACGACGAAGAACCCCATCTCACTGTCATCTACTCCAGAAACCCGCGCCCGACATCAAGCTTGATCCAGCGAGACCGTACGATTCAGCTACCTGATGCAACGTCCCTATTCAGATCACACGCTGAATTGAAGCCAAACCATGACTTTGTTGTCAGCGGACGGGTCTCGTGGACAGAAGCTCTGTATAGAACGTTTGGGGATCAATCGAGCCTCCTTCTCAGCATGCACGCTCCTTTCGGCTCTGCCATGGGCAGTGCTGCGCGCATCTTCTACGCGTTGGAGAAAGCAGACAGCAACGTGCCACGTGAGTGGCTGCACAGGAGCACCGCGTACTTCCCTGTCAGTTATGGACATGATTTCATCAATTTCTCCGGAATTCGATTCCCGGAACTCAGCGACAAAGATTTGCATGCCGCAATGCTCAATACATTCAGCACTGCATCTTCTTACAGAGATGCGTGCGACGCGTTTAAAGAATCCATTGACGTCTTAGCACACCATTGCAGCTGCAAAATCTGCCTTCCAACCCTTCCCCAAGGAACAACCCCTCGGTCAACCTCATTCTGTCTGGTTGTTCTTACCACAGCCATCATTAGGCTGGTCCGAGGTCTTTCAGGCATTATAGCCACTGAGGGGCTATGTCCCAGTAGAAAAGGACTTGAGTACATCTATCGACTGCAACAGATGCGAGTGTCACGGGTGCTTGGGGGCTCAGGGGGGCCGTCCATCGTGGACGCAATCATTGAGTACGCCATCTCTGACTTGCAGTGGACGGAAGCATCTCAACTCCGATTTGCTGAATACGTCTTCAATGGGAGGCCATTTGCAGACGAGCCCGAAGAGTCTGGGGTTTCTGCCACCGCAAGCAATGGGCTTTGCTTCTATCTTGATATCCTTCGAGACTTCACTGCAGTGGATGCGATGGAGATGTGCCGCGTCAATGTCATACCAGGGCACATAATATTCGAAAATCGGCTCTACAGTTGCGTGGGGGAGAAGGCAACGCTCCTTTCCAAGAAGGGGGCGTATAACAAACGGCCACAGGTGTGCATCCCTGAAAGAGTGGTCCAGGCTGTCCAAAGTTGCATGGGAGGTACCGCCATGCTGAACGTGACAGAGACTATGACTTATGATCGACAGCCCGCACTGGAGGTCTACTTTGAGATCCTCAGGGATGGTCAGGCAAAAGCGCGCGTGAGCCCCTGCAAGATAGTCCAGAATATTCCCCGCGGCATTGGAGTGGTCCAATGCCAAAATGATGGCTGCAATAAGTCAGAAGAAGCGAGAAAGCTTCTAGACCAGAGTGAGGAGCGTGGGCCACTTCTCCGAACGATTGTCGCCGACAATCGGCAAGTATACTTGTTTCGCGATGATGTTATCACTCGTCTGCTTGCCTTATTCCATTGCTGGGAGCCCCTCATTCAACGGGATGAATGTTTGGCTTGTTGTGTGAGATATGGCTGCGAGGCTGGCTGGGATAGCTTCGCAGTCCTTTGCAGGACGCATGATAACAGGAGTCCCAGGGAATTGGCATCATTATCCCTCGGCCAGTCGGTATAAGCGGCTCTCGAAGTTAGATTGCTTGTAAGGAGAGCCCTTTGAGCAAGTCAATATAGTAACGTGGGGCGGTTTTATTACTCAGATACCATGTGCCAGAGCAGATCCTAGCTCTGCCCTTGTAGTAGCTTGTGGGGGGAATGTAAAAAACTGAAGTCTTACAGTGTTTTATATACCGACCTCCTACCGAGGTCATCCTAGGACTTAGCGTAGTACAGGAAGTCTGAGGAGTACGCAGTCCCAGTGACCTGTGCCGGAAATTGCGTGCTAGCCCTATATACAGTTCCTAGCTGGCCAGTATACGATAAACAGTCATTATATATGCGTGGGGGACTGCAGTCCAGACATAGCTCGCCGTGTTTTGTTGATGAATCGATTGCTTCTACTGCACCATCTAAGTATTATGTGGAGACGTTCGTAGTCATTATGGACATCAGAAACTATCACGTCGTCCAACATACTTGCCGGCATACTCCATAGTCCGACTATTCTGTGCAACATGGAACCAAACGTGGGCTACGGGAACTATGTGCTAATCCGGAATCGATTCTCTGACCGGGCCATCTTCTATATGGACTGGATAGGGGCTTGTGCATCCGCTTATGAATTGTGTCCTTCGCGAACCATCGAAATATCCGAGGACATCATCTCATAGTCGTCGTGGCCGAGTTTCGACCAGCTCAGAAGCCGCTTATCATTCCGCGTCTTTGAACCGACACCGCTCATCGCCATCGATCGGCTGCGCAATCTACCGCGCACGGATTGTGAATGAGTATGGCTGGAGGTGTACTCAGTCAGACGGCTGAAGAGGTTTCCGAACAGGGGCTTCAGGGCTGGGACGGAAAGGGCGATCAATGTGCTGGAGATTTCGGCGTTTTCGACACACAGCATGGGATTGTAGGCCCAGCTCCCGTCCGCCGCCCATTGCCCGACGACGACAAGCCAGACGCGGACGGCAGAGATGACGATGACGCTGGGCAAAAGTAAGCGGATTGGGTCGTGGGGTGGGTGATTTGGATATACTCACAAGACACCAGGGAACATGACGATGGAGAGTTTGATCTTCTTTTCTAAGGGGACGTGGAGTTCTTTGATCAAAATCCCCGGGATGATAAACATCATCACATCACAGGCGAGCGAGACGCCCGAGTTCACCGAGTAGACCAGTCCCCACGAGAGACACTGGTAATTTATTGGCTCGACTTGCCAGGGATAGGGCCAGAGGCCGGTGACGGGGTTGCAGTGCAGGATCAAAAGGAAGACCTGGGGAAGGTAGGCGGCGGTGATGAGGCCGGCCACCGTTATAATACCTATTCGGAGCTTGCTTGAGCGTGCACTAATGCGGAAGTAGAATGCGAGACCGGATAGTCGGCAAAGGAACAGAGCGGTCGTGTAGAGAATGTGAGCGACGAAGTCGACGACTTCGGTTTCGCGGACGGTGGGCAGGGGAAGCACATATTGGATGTATTCGATATGACGACCACTGCCCATATTGATCAAAACGATGGAAAGAACGACAAAGACGATATAAACAGTCTGCGAGTTGGTGAAAATGTCAGTAGCACATTCTGATGGCAGGACTTATAGGTCTAGGTGCGGAGCGATGCTCCTCCATCTGCTCTAGTTGATGGCCGGGGACATACCATGGTGAGAACGGCCAGTGCATCGTCCAGACCAAGTTTCTTAACCAGAAACAGTCGGGCATACAGGCGCAAAAGCATGAGCAAGCCGGCAAAGCAGACCATGAAAATGATTCCCACAATTGCCGAGTGATCCCGCGACTCTGCCAGATACGACAAGGTAATGCTCTCGGGGATCCTCCCCGTCGCATTCGCAACGAGGATGTCTGCGGGAATCGCCATGCTGACCGGTCAACAGGCCATGGTCGACTGGTTCGAGGAAGAACGGATACAAGTATGGGCTTCCGACTTTCTCTCCAGCAAACCACCCACTTGGTCGAGAAGGTGGTGACCGATAGTTTTTCAGATGAACCAAACCCCAAGGGCCACTCGCAGATTCGGTCTGGTCTATGGTTCTTGAAGATCTCCCATATTTCCCAGGCACGAGGTGCTTATATCATGACTCTTAGTTACCTCGCCGATGGGATGTCTAACTCCTATCGAGCTGCAGGTACCGCAGCACATTATGGCATCTGAACCACTGGGCTCCGTCAAGCGAGAGGATTCTCGTATCTCAAAGTATGGCCGAAGCATATTAATAACGTAAGTAGGTACTTGGCAGGAAGAAATCGGCCAAGGTGGACCACTATGGACCGTCTAGGCAGGTCAGACTTTTCCCTAAGGTTTCGCCGGTGGATACAGCTAATATCTTCTGGAAACAAATGAAGCAGATAATCGAGAGCCACTCGGGGCACGGAGTAGAAGATGGCGCCGACGGGCGTAGATTGCACAGGCTGGACCCAGTAGTACTCCATACTACTAGTCACTTCAACGCCCTCACGACCCATCAGCATCTATTCCGAGGATTCCGCCCGGATATCAACTCCGACAGAGTAGCACTGGGCGGTTCCATGAGGAAGATGCACTATTGATTTTACATCTCTCGTGGGCGCCCAGGCAGTCACGGACTAGACTAGCCGATTGATTTTGGCCGAGTGGGCCAGCATTCGTCGATTAGTCACGACTTCACCATCTCACTATGTCTCTCTGGTATATGAGGCCAAGCTCCCTTGCGCCGCATTCTCTTCGCCACATCATTTGTTGGCCGGGTTTCTCTATTGGATTCATCTGTTGATCCAACAAGTCACCGTGCCGATGCTACAGGCTCTACTGAGCGGTCTGGCCCTTGCCGGCTCGGCCATTGCCGTGTCCGGTGCACAGGATGCCGACCCCCTCGTTGCGTCCCAGATCTTGACCGACCCCTATGCCTACGACTTCCCTCGTTTGGGTGCCCCTGGTGCCTCGCTGTTCCCCATGCGTCTCTGCCAGGGGTTTAAGCTCGAGGAGGCCAGTGTGGATGATCTGCAACAGCGCATGAGCAATGGTTCTCTCACCAGCGTCCAGCTGTTGGATTGCTACCTCGACCGGATCTACCAGACTCAGCCCTATCTGAAGTGTGATCCTCCTTCCCCAAACTACTCGATATGCACTGACCATGTTTCTAGCGCCATCTTGCAGCTCAACCCGGATGCCCATGCCATTGCCCACAGGTTGGACAAGGAGCGTGCCAAAGGCCACATCCGTGGTCCTCTGCATGGGATTCCCTTCATTGTGAAGGACAATATTGCCACCAAGGACCGTATGGAGACTACTGCGGGCTGTTGGGCGCTGATCGGTAGTGTCGTGCCCCGCGATTCCTTTGTGGTCCACGGCATGCGTAAGGCCGGTGCTCTCCTGCTGGGTAAAGCTGCGCTGAGTGAGTGGGCGGATATGCGCTCCAACAACTACTCTGAAGGCTTCTCTGCCCGTGGTGGCCAATGCCGTAGCGCGTACAACTTCACCGTCAACCCCGGTGGTTCCAGCACCGGACCCGGTGTGGCTGTTGGTGCCAACCTGGTTCCCATCGCCCTTGGCACGGAAACTGACGGGAGCGGTATGTGATACGATCCGTTAAATCTTCCATTGGATAACAATTACTGACTTTCTTTTCAGTTATCAACCCGGCTCAGAGAAACGCCATTGTGGGTATCAAGCCCACTGTCGGTCTGACTTCTCGTGCCGGTGTCATCCCCGAGTCTCTGCACCAGGACACCGTCGGCACCTTTGGTAAGACCGTCCGCGATGCGGTCTATTCCCTTGATGCTATTTACGGTGTTGATCCTCGTGATAACTACACTCTCGCCCAGAAGGGTCTGACCCCTAAGGGTGGCTATACCCAATTCCTGACCAGCAAGGACGCTCTAAAGGGTGCCGTCTTCGGCCTGCCCTGGGAGTCTTTTTGGGCCCTCGGTGACCCTGCGCAAGTTGCTCAACTAGAGGAGTTGCTCGACCTGATCAAGTCGGCCGGTGCTACTATTATCAACGGTACCGAGCTCCTACACTATAAGGACATCGTATCGCCTGATGGCTGGAACTGGGACTACGGGTCTTCCCGCGGCTACGCCAATGAGTCGGAGTACTCCTACATCAAGGTTGACTTTTATAACAACCTGCGCGACTATCTCTCCGAGGTTAACAACACCAACATCAAGTCCCTGGAGGATCTCGTCCAGTATAACAAAGACAACTACGGCTCCGAGGGTGGCTTCCCCGGCATTCACCCTGCCTTCGGCTCCGGCCAGGACGGCTTCATCGCCTCTCTAGAGAGCAAAGGTATCATGGACGACACCTACTTCTCCGCGCTGGCGTACTGCCAACGCACCACCCGCGAGGAGGGTATTGACGCCGCTCTAAAGTACGGTAACCGCACACTGGACGGCCTCCTGGTCCCTCCGGCTGTTGCGCAGAGCATCCAGATCGCGGCGCAGGCGGGCTACCCCGTCATCACCCTCCCCGCCGGCACCGACGAGGAATCGGGCATGCCATACGGCCTGGCGATCATGAACACCGCCTTTTCGGAGCCCACTCTGATCAAGTATGCCAGCGCTATTGAGGATCTCCAGAAGACTTCTGGTACCAAGTGGCAGCGTACTCTCCCCGAGTGGCGGGGTTATCTTCAGCGCCCGCTGCCCGTGCCCTTTTAAGTGCATCTTCAGCCATCAAGATGTCGGACGTGGGATGAAATACGATGTCTGTTGTAGGTAGACCGCTGTATACCTGAGCGTCATGTATGAATAGGACTCGATTAATAGATGATATCAATTTTCAGGCATTGACGTGCTAGACCAGGGTCCTTCAGCTTGTCAGCTACGAATTTTTCGACCTCCACTGTATTACTACAATCCTTTATTGCGATGTCTTAGGTCCCGCAGTCTTCTGTACTCCTATGAACGACCATCAAAACCCCGAGACACGCGATGAAATACCAGAAAGATATATGGAGACCGGAACAGAGTCCAATCATCTCGGTAATAGCGTCGCGACTTACCGCAATGCTGCGTTGGGAGGATAAGGGAATGGGATGATGTTCCTTCAGCATAGTCGCCCTGGGGTTGGCAAGGCTTGCACTGTCGGTGAGTACTATCTTTAAAGTCATCCTACGCATGTTTCTACGTCTTCTGTCATCTGAACATGTCATGGAATCTAAATGCATTGCCGAATATATCAGAAGACAGCTCATGACTCCGACATGCAGCGACATTGGAGCTGACTCAAAGATTTTCGAGGGGATTTAACCAAACGATTCAAAGAGCCAAAATCGGGAATGCCGTTCTTCTTATTGACGAGGCAGACGTCTACATGGCGCGGTGTTCGTCGCCGGATTTGGATCAGAGACGCTTGGTTGTAGGTAACATTCACACCGGGCAAATGAGACATGAATCTCAATTGCTTATCGCCAGCCCGGTTTTCTTAATATCACCGCACATTTCCTTCAAAACCCCAGCAAGCCACTCGAAATCCTGCTTGTCCAGGTACACCTGTGCACTAAGCCTCATCCACATCCAGCCTCCATGCGCAAAGACCGGCACGAACGTGCTATACTTGTGCGTAAGAGTAGTCTGGAACCAGTTGACTACCGAACCAACTTGGTCTTCCTGCACCACGGCACAGGCCTTCTCGCTCGTTGCGGCTTGTCCAACAGCGATAGGCAGCCGGACAGTGGACATGGCGCATCGTCGGAGTTGGCTTTGTGTCCCTGGTGCCAGGTTGGGTTCCTGCAAGACATTTGTCCCCAGGATACCAGCCACGATGTCTCCCGCCTCGTTCGCCAAAGTCTCCAGGTAAGTATAGATACGGTCTTCCCCACCGCAGACTTCGTTGCGAAACTTCAATGCCGCTGGGACGCAGAAATACGGCGTATCATCATTTGTGGCGACGAATTCAAATAGGCTCTCAAATGCAGTTTTACTTGGGTCGTCATCTTTGATCACAGACGGGGCAGTCTCTGGAGCATCCGAAGGAGGGATAAACCCCCAGGACGTAGGGATAGTAGTCCGGATGAGATGTTGGTTGCGTTCGGCGACGTAGAGGACGCAACAGCTTCGGGGGACAAAAAGCCACCTACACAAGCGTTAGACAGATAGTGCAGCTAACATAGTATACTCACTTGTGGCAGTTGCTGGCAAAGAAATCAGGCTGCAGTTTCCCGAGATCTAGGGGGATTTGGCCGATCCCATGAGCCCCATCAATAAGACTGAGGATACCTTCTTCCCGGCATATCTCAGTCAGTCGTTCAAACGGAAACCGCATTGCCGGCATGCTGGTGATCACGTCGAACAGCGCAATCTTCACATTTAGTCCCTCAGCCCTTGTCGCGCGCACAACGTCCTGGAACCGCGATACCAGATCATCGTGGCTTATGGGGCACTGGTACTCGACCTTCCGGGCCTGGAGGGGCATCGACTCCATGAAGGAGATAATTCCCTTTTCAATAGCGCCGTAAACGGTGTCAAAGTAAACTATAACATCGCCCGGCTGGAAGGGAATGTTCCGGAGGATGGTGTTCACCCCGGTAGTGGCGTTCTTGACGAAAACACACTCTTTGCGGGAGACATTGAGCATCTTTGCGACGGCTTCGCGGGATGCATCAAGCACTTCTGGTGTAGTATACCGGATGAATGGGTCTGGGCGAGCTTCAATCTCATCTTGGAACTGGCGCAGGACAGTTCGAACCGCTTCTGGGTATGTTCCAAAGGAGCCTAGGTTGTCAGTGTGAGACTACGGAGCTGTGTATTGCTGTACCTACCATGGTTGAGATTCAAGTACCCGGGATCCATGAGGAAATGTTTCCTCATAGGGGCTCCGAAGGGGGTTTGAGCTGACATAGTGTCTGTAATTGCTGATATTGGTCCTGAGTGGTGATGTTCAATCCTAAGTTATTGCGAGTAGGAGTAAGTCTTGTAGACAGGGCTTCTCTGATATTGCTGGGTGCAACACATGAGTCACTTCACAACGCAGCGTTTATCTTCGGGAGCACCGCCTAGATGCGGGGCCTCTGTCAGCCGAAGGGCGTGTACATTGATAAACGTAGACTCTATGATTAAGGGCAGCGTTGTCCATCAGCATGAAGTATAATACTTTAGATAGCATTATCTTAGATATGAATCTGCATTTTTATAGTAACTGGTAGCGCATTTTCCCTTGAGGCATCTGATGTAGTGACTCCAACCGACGCATGGTGCTATGAATCTGCAGAGAAGTAGGCCACTTCGCTATCGATATTGTCTGCACTAAACCAGTTGATTAGATATGCGATTCGACTTCTGCCCCTATCTGGAGGGTATAGATATTGTGCGGTATGGTGGAGATACACAGCCAACATCGAACCCCGCCGATCGCCGACTGGATGAGCACCATGCGGATTGCAAATTTCAACGAGGTAGGATGAAATACGATATATCCATCATAATACTACTCTTGATCTAACATCTCATCCAAGTATAGTAGTAGTTTTATAGATCCATGTTTAATGCGAGCGGAAATGTCGCTTCTGATTGGCTGTGGCGTGGGATGATTCAATCGACCTCGGAATATCTTCATTCTGCATCCATCCGTTCTCTACCTAACTTGCACTTTTAAACCTCCCCATCAACCACCGCCCTCATCAAGTTCGCCAATTTAATTACCCTTCTGAATATGCCGCCGGTCCGGCTGACCAAGGAAAATGGCCTGACCGCGCTGGCCTGCACGGAATGCAGGAAGCAGCATCTCAAGTGCGATGCAAAGCGGCCCTCGTGCTCCCGCTGTCAACAAGGCGGACTGCTTTGCCAATACATGCCGTCTCGGCGGGGAGGCCGTCGCAAAAGCACGCGCCATGATCCCGCGGCGTCTTCAACTCCCCAACGTCCAACCCCCGTGCACGACATGGAGACGGGATATTCACTCTCCGCTCCCATGGCTGTGGCTTCTGCCCAGCCACCAACTCCCAGCAACACTTCTTCGTCACAGGGATTACCATCCGCTGATCTCCCAGGTGTTGACGATGAGCGGACATCATGGCCGACCATGCTTTCCGGTAGTCATCCTAACCGTTCCAGCGTGGGACACAAATCCTGGCTCCCAGGGGATGACCGTCTGCCCCGGCTTTACTATGAATTCTTTCATCCGGCGCATCCCATTCTGGTACCAAGCAGTTGCTTCAACGAGCGAAATTACCCTCTCTTTCTCCAGTTGGTCGTATACTTTGTCGGGTCCCACTATGTCAGCTCCAGTCCCAGTGGCGAACTCAAGACCAAAGTGACAGCCGAGCTCTCCTCCAACCCCGAACGCTCCCCCTGCATGGTCCAGGCGTGGCTGATATATGCGATTGTGCTGACGGCTCGCGGGGAATGCTACGAAGCCCGAGAGGCGCTGACGCGAGCCATCGACATGGCCCTGGAGCTAGGGATGAACCGCCGCGATTTTGCCGCCTCCGCCCACCCGGAATGCTCCGTCGAGGCCGAGAGTATGCGCCGCACATGGTGGGAGCTATACATCACCGAGATCTACATGGCTGTCTCGCTCAAGTCTGTCACGTTCCGCTGTAGCACGGTGGCCCCAGAGGTCGCGCTTCCCTGTGAAGAGTCCCGCTACACGGGGACTCGTGAGGTCCCGAAACCACACATGATCCTCGATTTTAGGAGACGGATCTTCGCAGCCGATGACCCAGTCTATTCCTCGTTCAGCTATCGCATCGAGGCGATGATGATCCTCTGCCGGGTGCTCATGCTGAACCACCTCCAAGACTGCCACCGCGATCATCTCCAGGCGGTCGAGAACGCCCTCGTCAGCTGGATCAACCATCTCCCACCAAAGAAACTAGACATCGTCGACTCGTACGGAAACATCGATGAGATGATTTTCCAGGCACACGTGACGATAGGCTACGCCGCCATGCTCCTACATCTACCCAGAAGCGAGATGCAGCCGGTCCTGGCGCAGCTGAACAGCGACCGGTTCTGGCCGGCGGCGTCGAATCAGCTCTCGTCTACCTTCACACGGATGGTACACAGTATCAAGGCCACCGAGGCCTCACGGCGGGTGTCCGACTCCATCTCCGTCTGTCCCAACGTCCTCAAACACACCCCCTTCATCATCCCCGCCCTGGCCTTGTGCGGGATGATCCAACTGGCGACCTGCACCAGCCACTCCGAAGACTGCTTCGACCATCACTGCAACCGTGTAACGCTGGTTCTGGGCTGTTTGAAAAGTACCCGGCGGACGTGGGAACTGGGCGAGTCCGCCTATCAGTACCTTCGATCGTGCGCGGCCGAGATCATGTCCGCGTCAATCGAACGATGGAATGCCACCCCGTTGAACCGGTTTGTGCCTTCGGAACCTGTCCTGACTGATCAGGAGCGACCTACACATTCTTCCGGTGCAATGACACGGTTTTCCGACGGACAAGACTTTCCCGGGCCTGACCTGTTACCGGCTTTTCTAGACCCTACGTGTTACAACACGTCTTTTTTCAGCCCGGTTCCAGATTTTAATATTGCATGATACCTAGTTAATGCACTAATGGAGTCTCGGGCTTGGAGGTGTTGTGTATGTTCAATACAAAGCAAGGCGTTGTTCTGCGGTCTTATCGGCGTTGGGTTTCGGTTGTCTGAGGGTCAAGCAATGAGTCGGGCATATCTCCAATCAATAGTTAATACTAAGGCAATGAACAATACAATCCTAAAAAAGCGGTCTGGTCAGGAGAAGTCATGAACCTATAGAAGTTGACTCCCCTGCATGCGGTTATCTGCGGTGGTTCAATCGCCGACTGTCTGGATCGCCGATTGCGCGTCCGGAACTATTGCGTAAGAGGACTTCAGTATGAGGACTTCAACATCCATTGAAAGGAGACAGTGACCCTTCAATCATATTGCTAGAACCCAATTGAAGGTCTTGTGGACGGTGTTTTGTCCCCTAGCAGGAATGGATGAGCGTGTTAGTAGTTTCATGCCAGGACAGCATTGCAAGTCGTCTCTATATCCTCTGACAGATTGCTAGATAAGGGCGTAGATAGCTATACGATGCTGCTCTAACTACTTTTGTAATAAGCTGCCCAAGTAAGCTTCCTCATTAAGATATCCAATTCTATGTTCCAGTGAGATACTTCCTGGCGGTCTATCAAACCGGCGCATTATCACACGCCAGCATTGGCCACATATAACGCGCATGCTCAATGCAAGTGATAAGATGCAGGCGGTCGATCCCTATCTCCATCCCATACATCATGCTCAGTGGCCCGGTTTCTATTCCCATCAGTTCGCCGACCGACCATTCGCCGACCCAAACGATGGCAACGAACAAGGCACAAGACCATATAAAACTACCTCTCAACACATTGCAATTGCGATACACAATATCTACACCTACCAAGCCCAACACCACGCTACAAAATGTCCGTCCTATCAGCCTCACAAGTCCAACTGAACGAAAAGTTCGCCCCGTGCTACCAACGCCTGCCGGAGCGATACGACCTCAACGACCTCATCCGCGATATCAAGGCGCACCTAGGCACCTCTGGCGGGATCTCCTCAGCCGACGTCGACTCGGAGTACCTGATCTCCCTGGTGCGGAAGTACAAGACCAACCCGGCGGACTGGGGGCGGTATTACTACAACGACGAGAGCAAGAACTATACGCGCAACGCGATCGAGAATATTAATCACAAGGCGAATATTGTTAGTACACTGCATGTCCACGTCCGGTTCGTAGTTGCCGTTGCTAACCGGCGCAGTTGCTGCTTGTATGGAACCCCGGGAAAGGGTCGCCCATCCACGACCACGCCAACGCCCATTGCATCATGAAGGTTCTTGCTGGGCAGTTGCGAGAAACTGTGTACCGTGGTCCGGGCCAATCGGGCTCTTCCGGACCGCTTGAGATAATGTCTGAGAAGGAGCATTCCATGAATGAAGTGACTTATATCTCGGATGATATTGGGCTGCATCGCGTGCACAATCCGAGTAGTGACCAGGTCGCTGTCTCTCTGCATCGTATGTGCTGCTGGAGATTCGTGTGGTTTTTTGAATCGGTGCTGACAGGATGTTAGTATATACGCCACCCAACGCAGCCGACTATGGCTATCACATCTTCGACGAGTCCACGGGGAAGTCGAGCTATGTGCCCCAGGCACGGTCTGTTTCGTGTTCTGCCAACCAGGAATAGGCAAACCAATGCAGGATGAGAAACAGGGAGACTTGCTGCGGGATCATGCATTCTGCCCTGGAAGCGTCATCGCATTGACGTCGGTCGACTAATAGCTGGCCTCTGTGGAACGGAGGATCATGTATTGTACATATAATTCTGCAAATTGTCAGCCACAGCATGTTCCGAGCGAATCTGGCGGGTGATATTGATTTCATACCCATGGTTCAGGTAGTCATCCTGCATCGAGAATGATCTGTTTGGTAGCAGCGTTATAGCGAGTCCATTGCTTTAGTTCAATCAGAATGACAATACTTCATCAAGAGACAGAGGGTATCGCAATTAGCGGCCATCGCGTCATTCTCTCCCACGTCAGAAATCTGGCGCAACACGCCATATGCCCTCAGACGCAACCTCGCCTTCCTCTGATTGATTAGTATAGCATAGCAAAAATGCTCCCCGAATGAATCTGATGATATCATCAGCCCGCCCCGCTCGATTTCTAAGCACGGCATCAACAACCCCCGAGCACATCACGACATTGCATAAGCTCGCAAGAGGACTAACGGATAAATAGCCCGATAACTGCCTTCTGTAAGTCAGAAAATCCAACCGTATACCCATCTCCAAAATGACCAAACCCTTTGCAATCATCGCCGGTGTCGGTCCCGGCACGGTATGTACTATGTCCGCAGCATCTACATCCTAGAATGTAACTGACAGAACCAGGGCGCGTCCATCGCCAGACGCTTTGCCAAGGCATACTCTGTCGTGCTACTGGCACGCAACCCGGCAAGCTTCGAGCCGGTCGTGAACGAGATCAATACCAGTGGCGGCCAAGCCCTCGGGATCAGCACCGATCTCTCGGACTCGACGAGCGTCCGTGCTGCGTTTGACAAGATCTCAAAGCAATATGCCGGTTTGGCCCTCGCCGCGGCGGTCTTCAATCCCGGGGGCGGGTTCGTGCGCAAGCCGTTCCTGGAGTTGACGGAAGAAGAGTTCACCCAGGGTTACGAAAGTCAAGGGTAAGTATAAGTCCCGTCGCGGTAGCAAAAGAACAGTCTAGGTAACGCGGTAAACAATGGAACAGAAAAGGAGGGTACCTCTTTGCCAAAGGCACGCTGCCTCTGCTTCTTGAGGCGAAAGGCCTCCCGCATCCGCCCACGCTGATTTTCACCGGCGCAACCGCCAGTCTGAAAGGGTCGGCGAATTTCTCGTCCTTTGCCTCGGGCAAGTTTGCTCTGCGGGCGTTGGCACAGTCGCTGGCGCGCGAGTTCGGGCCGCAGGGGGTACATGTCTCGCACGTTATTATCGATGGGGTCATCGATATCCCGCGGACTAAGGCCTGGAAGTTTGAGCATGAAGATGCCAAGCTGGATCCAGAGGCTGTGAGTAATGCACGATGTCGCATAAAGATTCTTCGATGCTAATCTGTCATGGTAGATTGCGGAGTCATATTGGCATCTGCATACGCAGCCACGCACGACGTTTGGGTTTGAGCTGGATCTGCGGCCCTATGTGGAAAAGTGGTAGCTTAGATAGCGCTTATAGTAATGTATTGGCTTCTTAGTGACGAGTGCATGCTGATCAGCCTTGTACATGACATGGAGAATCCGTAGCAGAAGGGGAAACTCCGGCAGCACCGCCGATCATGCAGTTTGGAGAGCACTCCGGCGGGTTGCGAGCCTAGTTCAGTTAGTTCAGCTTGCATCACAGCATGAGAGGTTGCAGCATGTGTTTCAGTGCAAAACACTAGCAGAATCGAGAGCCCCCGCTTAGAAGCTCGCAGTGTAGATAGAGCTCTATATAAAGTCTCTCCGGATAGTCGGACAGGATAATAGAGCAACCCGCAGCACTCACCATGTACTTACTCACTCTTCTCGCCCTCTCCCCGCTGACCTACGGGGCCACAACGCTCATCCCCACAACATGTTTTGACGACTACTCCTCGCTCGAGGAATACTTTGCCTACCTGTACCCCTGGGGCTCCGACCACAACGGCTCCGCCCGGATGGTGGGCAACTCGTCCGACCATGAATACATCTCGGTCGATTCGGGGACGCTCACCATAGTTGCGAAGCCCGTCAGTGGTCAGCCCCCGACCAGTGGAGGCCAAGAGATCAACTATCTCTCGGGCGCGATACACTCGGCTACCAGCTTCACGGTTGAGGCCGGATCGGGGTTCGATATCCAGGCCGAATTCCAGGCGCCCACGGCGACGGGCACGTGGCCTGCGTTCTGGTTGAACGGGGCAGATACCTGGCCGCCAGAGATTGATATAGCTGAGTGGAAGGGTATGTATCCGCTGAACTTTGAAGGATTAAGGCTCATGGCTCTAGGAACTGGTGATATCAGCTTCAACACTTTCAATGTAAGCCCCCATTGGTTCCAAGCAGGGAGGAGGGCTAACGAAGCAGACATCGTCGGAGGTGCAAGCTCACGATATTGAATACCCCTCGCCCGACGATTTCCATACCGTGAAAGCAGAGATTCGCGATGAAGACGGCTCGAACATCTCCGTTAAGTTCTTTCTGGATGGGACCGAGGTCACCACCCAGTATGGGGCGGAGTATGTGGGCAAACCATTGAACTTGTGAGTTGGCTTATACTTCATTGCATATTTAGAAGTCCCAATACTCATCGGCATCAGGATTATCAATCTCCAGATGGAGGGGTCTTCTGGCTCGCCTGGCCCGACCACAGGTTAGTACTTTGCATGAGCGCAAAACGGATTCATAGATCACTAACAGGTAAACAGACACGTATTACCGCGTGCGGAATCTCTCATTCGAGCAGATTTGAAGTGCAATGGAGAAGATGCTTCAATGTAGCGTGAGGATAAGAACAGACAGCGCATAACATAGTTACATACTTAGCTAGCATAATGTAATGACTAAGCTTCTACGTCATTTATGTACCTGCCTGAGGCCTCCTACTCTCCGCATCTCCAACTTCACCACACCACACCACCACCACCACCAATATCTCCACCAACACTACCTCAATCCGATCACCCGCCAAAATGACCCTCGATGACAATCCCCCGGGCGGCTCCCAAAGCGACCTTCCCCGCCCCGCGCCATCCTCCCCATTCGCAAAATACTACCCGCTCCACATCAACCCCGAGAACATCTTTCCCGTGGACCCGATCACCCGCACATTCTGCTTCTTCGGCACGCGAGGCTTCCACCAAAAAGTCGAAGAGACCGTCGCGCGTCGCATCGAGAATGCCCGCGTGCTGATACAGCGCCTCCCGACGCAGGACGAGCTCGACGCGATGGTGACGCACAGCTCGCGCAGCGTCGCCTACGAGCGCAAGGGGATCTGGATCGGGGCGCTCGTCTACGCGGGTATCTCGCTGCCGAGGTGGGCGAGGACGGAGCGCTGGCGCACGTACGTGCCGCCCACCGGGTCGATGGTGCAGCGGCTGGCGGCCGGGTTCAAGGCGTTTAATAAGGCGGAGCCGCTGGTGGCGCGCCAGCGGACTATGCTAGCCGTTTTCAAGTTGATGTTTTCGATGATTGCGGGGGCGTCGGTGTCGGGGGTGATGGGGGTGTATACGGAGACGAAGAATACGGTGTCGGATCCGCGGCTTGCGCAGTTTATGGCTGATCTGCGGAATCAGAATCCCGAGGAGGTGCAGAAACGAAAGGCCGCTGCGATTGAGAGTCGGAGGAGACAGATGCACCAGCGGCGGCTGGAGGAGGTTCCTGCTGTTGGTGATGGGCAGGGTGGTCTGGAGAAGGAGCAGGGATATGCGTCCGGAGGCGCGGAGGCGGACTCACCTCAGACTGCGACGCCGGGTCGGGTGTATCAGGCGGTGCAGGATCGCAGGCCGGTCATCGACAGCTCTGAGGGTCAGTCGAGGGGGTCGTATTTCTTCGACGATGATGATGCTAGTCCTGTGGCGCCGGAGCACAGAAACACCAGCCTGCAGGACGCGGGTGCGTTGCAGGCTAACTCCTGGGAGCGCATCCGACAGCAATCGATGTCTGGACCTACACAGAAGACCAGAGAGAACATAGATCAGCCCCCTAAGGACGTGTGGAATTCCTCGGACTACTCGAACCCGGACGCCTCGAGACAACGTGAGCAAGCACAGGCGGAGTTTGATCGGTTGATTGAGGCCGAGCGCAGTCTGGGCAATGAGTCCTCGGGAAGCTCGGGTCGCAAAGGTTGGGGCAAATGGTAGTGTCTTGTTCTGTATTCTGTATCATAGGAGTGCATTGCATGTGGAGTTTAGGAATTCTTTCGATTGTTGTATTTTAACCTACGTTCGAACAGTTATCAAAATGTTGACTTCCACATGGCGAAACTAAACATTATATGGACGAGTCACCTCCCAGACGGTTGATGAATGAGACACTTTTGCCCTCGCGGGCCCAATTTAGATACGCAAAGAGATAGATGGTGATATAGAAAAAGGGCCGTTGTACCTCAAGAAGAATAGGGTATAATTTATCAACAAATTGAGAACCAGACTAAGAATCAATCAGTGGAAGTGGGAAAAACAGATATCATAAATCGTAAAGTCAAGCACGGTCAAACTAGAAATCAGGAAATACAGTAACGCAGGGATATTCTGAATTATATGCGCCCGTCGGTGGCAGACACAGTTTCGTACGGCATCTGAGTCTCATCAGGGGCAGCCCATGGCTCGGTGCCTCGGCCGTTGGACCCCATTCGAGCCAAGTTGCGGATCTTGCTAGAAAAGCTCTCGTTGGCACTCTTTCCACGTCGGTGGTCGAATGACATGCGGCGGCGCTCTACACCCGACCGCATCTCCATACTCGGCGCCGGAGCAGCCGTCATTGCGCGTGGAAGCAATCTTGCCATATGCTCATTATCAATCGCAATGTCTATCGTTCCTGACGACTCCCGCGGCGATGCGGGCCCCGAGAGTCCCAATGGCGGAGGAGGCGGCGGCGGAGTATTCAAATGCTGCAGTTCGGGCAAGATAGGAGGGTTCTCAGCTGGGTTCCTCTGCATAGCATTCTCAATGGTCTCCTCAATACTGATAGACACTGGGGAGCCACCAAAGTTCGACCCGACCTCACGAGAACTTTCTCGCCGGTGGCCCATGTTTCGGTTCCGGCTGGTCGAACGGCTCCGTGGAAGCCGAGGGTTGAATCTGGGATGCATGGGGAGGTCCATAGGTATGGTCCCTGGATGTTGGTTCTCCGGGACAGGGACCGACATTGAACGTCCGAGTTGATCAATGCCTCCATGGTATCTTGTGTCACTCAGAAGAATCATGTTGTCGGGCACACCGGGGACTGCTGGTGCAGTCTCTTCATATCCATTATACTTCGGGTGCTTCATTGCCTTCGGAGTAGCAGGTAATCCGAGGGGGCCGCCTGCCCGTGACGAACTGGAGTCAGAGCTGCTGGGATATTCTGGTGACGCTTTGCTTGCAGAGGCCCTACGCCTTCCAGGAGTCCGCGGGGTAAAGGAATGGACGGAAAACGGGGGGCTTTCCAATCCTGTCCGGAAGTATTGCAACTCTCCCGGAAAGGGAATATTGGGCGCTGATGGGTTACGGGCAAGCGACAGACGTCGAGCTTCCAATTCAGCTGCCGCAAGCTCCTTCCTCTTCTGTTCTGACAACCCCGCCGGAGGTGCTGTTGCTGAGTGTCGATTGCGGGCATCCTCAGACAGCATGTTCAGCGGCTCCTGGGAATCGGAGTTGATATAATGTCCATTTGCGGTATCGCCATTTGGGGGATAGTCTTGATAGTCGCTGCTCTCGTGCTGGCTGTGGCTATGGGATCGACCCCTTGGTCGTCTGGTATCAGGAGACGGGTCTCTCTTCGTCGTACCTTTCTCCGGTCGCCGACTGCTGCTCCTCTGCTGGCTGCGGAGTCTCTCGCGGTCACTGGAGACCAACCTGAAAGCGTCATCCGTATGCGACATCGGTAATGGAGAGGATGGAGACCTATTTCGCGAGGCAGGCCGGTCGGTGCTGCGGCCCCGACTAGACTGGTTGTTCCCGACACGACCTGCGGTATTGCGGCTTGATGATCGGTTCTTGCGGCGCTCCGAGGAATTTCTAGAACGCGGTTTTCTCACTTTGCTGGCGCTGCGCGATTTGGATGACCCTTTATCTTTCCGGCTGTCCTCATGCTGCGTCGAGTTCGTGTTGTAACGGGCGATCTCCTCCGGGGACATTGGGACTGGTGAAGAAGGCGAACGCTTAGCCGGTTGGATATAGCGCTTCTCGTGCCGACCTCGCGTTTCCTGCGACGTTTTTCTCGAAGTATCGCGTTGTGTCGAAGTCTGGCTGACGGAGTCGTCGGTATTACGTCTAGCGCGGCCATGAGGCCGGTTTTGATATTTTCTCGCGTGATAGGTCGCCTCGTCCAGGCTGCTGATATACTGGTCGATGCTCCGACCACTGATGCTTGGGCTCTTAGTGCTGAAGCTGTTCGCGGACGCTGGGCTTCTAAAGCTGGCCATCGTCACATCAGACTGGTCCTGCAGATCAGCTTCCAATACTTCATGTATTTGCAACTCCAGGCCCCCCGGCTTTCGATCTCTGGACCCATTCCGGCTCTCTGACTGCTCTCGCAGAGCCTCAAATACACCAGGTGCAGGAGAAGGCAGACCTTTGATGTTTACAAACTTATCGGTTGTCGCCTGAACTGCTGTTTGGGGGCTAGGCTTGTATGCTTCATCCGGGTCATACCGTGCCGATGGCAATAGCCCAAGCTGGTCTTCTTTCTGGCGGGTACTGCTCTTATCTTGATCATCATTCTCGGACGTTGATCCATAATCCACAGATTTGGCCGATCCATTAGGGGGGAAACTCGGGGGCTGTACATCAACCGGGGTTTCACCGATAGAAGGCAATCGTCGTCTGTTGAAGGCAGGGGTATTGGTGCGAGAGTTCACTGCATTGTTAAGGCTCTGGGAGTTATTGAACCTATATGACCCGAACCCTCCGGGAGACAATGCGGTTTCAGCCACAGCAGATTCAGCGATAGGCGTGACTCCGGGTGCATTCGTCGGTGTCCGATCATCCGACTTCAAACCGGGAAAACGGAATTTGTTACTTGGTTGGGAATCGAAAGAGGTGATCAACTTGAGAGCTGGACCTTTGGTAGCTTGCCTATTGCCCGCCGCAGAAGACGATTGTTGGAGTGGAGGAGGCATCAGGTTTGCAGGGTTCATGTAAGGCGGTTCTGGTGATGCCAACGGCGATCTTCGAGCCATTACCTCCGCAAAGGATGACGGGGGCTGCGCCGATGGTGATGCCCAGGGCGCCGATGGCTCAACCCCAGTACACATGAAGCATCGAATTGCGAGTTGTTGCTGAGAGTGCGAAACGACATGTTCTCCCCACCGTCGGACCAGGTATGACTGACGTTGCCAGTCGGTAGGCAACACCAGACAGGTCATTAGGATGGCCTCCATATAGTAGTTCTGAGAAACGTAGACCTCGATTGCGTCATTTCTATCTCCCAGAGAGAGCAAGACAGTGGCCGCCGTATGTACGTCGCCCACTTTCAGTAACTTTTGAACGAATGCTTCCCCGACCTTGTTGGCTTGGGAAGCTCCGCTCATCTGGCTGAAAGCCAACAGCATCCAGTCGGCGGTCGAACTGGTACTCGAACTTATCATGGATGCCATTTGGTCTGAGTCGTATACTCCCAGCCACTGAGCTAGTAGGATAGCGCTTTGAGAATCCGGGGCGTGGCGGCTCACTGTAAGACCTGTCAATCAGAAGTTCGGTGACACAGAATGGTAACTTACATTCATCAGTAATCAGGCCATCAATATCGCCCTCCCAACCAAAGACCACGCTAAGCATTTGACGCCGTAAATCATCAGGGGTAAGACGCGACTCGTCCAAAGGTGGGTGATTCCTAAATGGGACGTCGTTGAGACGGGCGCGAGTGAAGGGAAACAGGTCAACCGATTTCTCGGCAGGACTAAATTGAACTTCATTTCTCAACCGTGACCCTGCTCGGGAGCTCTTGACAGAAGAGGACGATACGGAAGGAGCATAGGCATATGACCCTGCAGATGGCTGCGGAGTATCTCTTTCGCTGGCCGATGCCAACGAGAAAGACGTCCCGGTGTGAGCGGATCGGCTGGGTGGAGAGAAAGGCCCGGGTCTGTATTTCCCGGACGATGCAGTCGAGCTCACGGATTTTGCATGACTTCGTGAAGATACCGGACTACTCGTGTCGGCACGTTGTGGCTCGAAAGGCGCTCTCCGAGTCCCAAATGCATTGCCCGATTCCCGAATGTCCGGGGGGTCCTGCAAAGTCCGTGACGATGCGGCTCTGGCTCTGGCCTCCTCCAATGGATTAGGCAACATACCCACAGGAAGATGTTGTACATTGGCAACCATTGCTGGGTTCTCGAGGTCATATTGCTGGATTGAGTAGTTGGGCCCAAGAGTGAACAAAGTGGCAGTCGGGCCATAGTTCGCGATGCCGCGGACATTCTCTATTGTAGGGATGGGCTCAGATGTCACATGCTTGGTCCTTACATCCCATGCCCATGTTTCGCTGGAAAGGCGGGTCAGTTTTGCCAGATTATCGAAAGTGAACCTATGCACACCTATCCAGATATTGTATGATTCTCCCGTTCTTTGACCAAGCCATCCATTTAGGTTCGGAGGATGAAGACGTATCAGATCGCTTCAAGACTCGTATGACGCGGGGAGGCTCTTTTCCAGCTGGCTTAGACACACTCCATACTCGTAGGTCGCCGTCGGAAGACAAGGTGGCCAACATATCCGACTTTTGTTTTGACGAAGACGCATGCCAGGCCATGGAGACTATCGGCGATGGGCCTCGTGAAGTGGTCATTGTATGGAGAACCGAAAAGGTGGGATGCAATGTGGCGATCAATATGGATCCATTCTGATACCTAATTAGCAGGTCAGTGAGCTATATTCCTACAGAGGCATTGTTGCTCGCGCATACCCAATGGCATAAGTTCGACAATCGGAGCCTGGAGCTAAGGCCGTGATCGGGTCGAAGATCGTGCGCCGGGAGACATTTTCGGAGGTTGAGGGCTCAAACAGGATCACATCGCCCTTCTCATTGCCTTAAGGTAAATGAGCATGGGGAATATAAGGCGAAAAACGAGGGACATACCGAATGCCACATTGCCATCGCGCATCCAGGCAGCTACTCGAAGTTGCTCAAAAGATGCGAATCTCGCTATCACAGACCCGGTGAACAAGTCCCATACAATTGCAGTCTTCCCCACATCATAACTGACAACCAGCCGGCCTGCACCCCGTTCGCTAACATTGTCCACGGATATGAACGAGATATCCTGGTGGTGATTCTCAAACCGGCGTTCCAATGCTAAGGTGTCGTGGTGGAGGCAGAGAATGATCGAACCCTGGGCGTACAGGAACAGCGAAGCGGTCGATGCGCAGGGTACAAAGCTCGCGGCCAGTCCTTGACTCTGTGGAGCCATCGGGGGCAGCATGGACTTTACCGTTGTTGATCGAGGTTCAGCGGTGGGGTTGACGTTCCATGACAGGTCTACCATTCTTCAAGCACACTGGGTTGGTGTTTTGAAGCTTTCGGGTCTTCTCTGAGACCTTGACGAAATCCTATCACCTGATCAAGTGAATCGATGCAGGCCACTTCACAGGTGTTCCCACAGCCAGATCATTCAATTCCATATGAATCTCGCCGTGGAGGCGGTACGCTTGTGGATCAGATACAAGGAATTCGTGGCACAATCTAGCAGGGGGCCGGAAGACGTTCCACTCGAGGCATATGGCTTTGGGGGAAATGAATGTGGCAGCGGTCACGACAGGTGATGGCGGCGACGGTGTGATTGCGAGATACGAGTGCAGCAACGTCCGAGGCACGCGCAAGTGAGACGATAGTGATCCAGACCGGACAAGGGCGGAGGCAGGATGAGAAGTGGTACTCCGTTCAGAAAGGGGACAGTGACCAGAGTAGCTACAGGTCTCTCAGCGGAAAAGGAGATCACGTTGGGGCGGACGATCTGATAGATATGGAGGGGGCGGGAGTGGGGAGAGGAGAGCGACAAGAGAGACGACGAACAGTCCCTCTAGCGTTTCGTCACTAGTGGACGACTCTACTCTCGAGAGTGTAGCGAGTAATTTGCAGGACTTGGAGTTCTGTGGAAGTGTCTTAATCTTAATCCTAGAGGACCAGCCTCTCCACCACGACCATTGGATCGTCTCGGCTGCACGAAGCGACCTCGAGGGCGGGAAAGGACTCTCGAGGCGACGAGAACAGACGATCCAAATCTCCAGCCATCAAGCAATCGGAGTGTCCATCACGCCAAGGGGTTTCAGTCGACCGGGCGCTTGCTGGCAGATGACCAGGGGGAGGCAACCATCGTACCCCGGGACGACCGTTCGTCGGATCTGCCAGCACGGGTACCATTTTTGCGACAAAGATGGCAGCTCGGAGTGGAGACGCGACCAGAGCAAGCAGGCATTTGGGGGGTAAGATGAGGCGTGGTTGGAGGGAGCAGAGAGATGCGAAGAGAAGTCGAGGCTACTCAGGAAGGGAATTGGATGGTGGTGCGGGTAGGCAGAATGCACGGGGATTGGCTGCGGGCGGTTTCTTCACACTGCAGCCCTCGTCCCCCAATCACACCGGTGCACCCTCCCCCTCCACGGCGCGTACAGATGTGATGAAAGTTGCATCTTCTGCCTCTCACTGGCCCAGAGGGTGTGAATCCTTCCCGGGAGGAGACGCCAATCACATCCGCCAACCCGCTGGGGGCGGAGTACGGAGTCGGATTTTCTTGGTCTCTCCGGGCGAGGGCTATAAATGGCATTGCTGGCTCTATTTAAGCAGACTCACCCAGTGTCTAGCTAGATGGCTGGGGCGGTCCTACATCAATTCACTTCGAACTTGTCGGGACTTAATATGTGAGTTCGGAGCGTTACGGAGTAAAATATACAGCCTCGGGGATGTATATACCTTGTCCACTAAAGACCCTCTATGGAAGGTGATAGGAGTCTCCATCTGTCATATGAGGCTTTACCATAGAGGTGGACCCGTCTGACACTGTGACAATGCTCCTACTACAATACGGAGTACAAGCACGTCGATGTCTTCGAAGCATGTTATGTGATCGACGAACCGCGGTGTGACAGTGGCGTCGATCCTGAGCTCGAGCTCATCGGATAATGCGATCAGATGCAGAGGTGATGAGTACCGGGAGTCTCGGGTGATGTTGGTACAATGCCCATGCTTGTTGATATACCGTAGATGATATAGATGGTGTACAGAGACTGGAGTCAGCCCTAATCCTAATGCGGGATATCAAACACCAACAAGACGGTGTAGGGTGGTCAGCGACTGTCGACGTCTACCCTACTGAAATCATGACCACCATACCTCCATTGCCTGATTGATATTTGATAATCGATTGGGGTAGTTGTATAGATCCGGCTTATCTCGGGCCGTTGACTCACGCGGGGGGTTCCCCGTCTTATCAACCATGGATGGAGAGCTTCAATCCCTACCTGTCCCTTTTCTTCCTCTCCTCTGCACACATCATAAAGCTAGAATGCCAGATAAAGAAACCATCGTCGTGATCGGGTACGTCGCAAATCCCCTGCAGGACACATCCGAAGCTAATGTACTCCTTATCCAACAGTGCGGGGGTGATAGGCCTCTCCGCCGCCCTCTGCATCCAAGAACGCCTGACTCGCTCGCAGTCCGTCCTGATCGCAGCCCGCGACTTCCCTAACACCACCTCGCTCAACTACGCCTCACCCTGGGCTGGCGCGCATTATCGGCCCGTGCCAGCCTCCACCCCGCAAGCCGCCCGCGAGGAGCGTCAAGCCCGCCGCACCTACCAGCACTTCAAGACCCTTGCCGCAACCGAGCCCGCCGCCGCCGTGCAGGCCCTCGACGGCATCGAGCACCTCGAAAACCCGCCCGCCGAGTACCTCGACCCCCGCGCCATCCCGGACTTCTTCGCCCATCTGGACGGCTTCCGCCAGCTCGCCGCCGATGAGGTGCCCGCCGGCGTGACATGGGCCGTGCGCTATCGCACGTTTGCCGTCAACTCGCCCGTCTACTGCGCCTACCTGCTGCGGAGGTTTGTCTTACAGGGCGGACAGACCCGCGAGTACACCCTCGGCGACCCAATGGAGGCCTTCCATCTGGCCGACAACGTCCGCACCGTCGTCAACTGCTCCGGCTTGGGCTTCGGCGACCCCAAATCCTTCATCATCCGCGGCCAGACCTGTCTCGTCCGCAACCCCTGCGACGTCACCCTCACCCGCCAGAACTCGGACGGCTCCTGGTCCTTCTGCATCCCGCGGCCGCTGGGCGGAGGCACCATCATCGGGGGCACCAAGCAACCGCGCGACTGGGACCCCGCGCCGTCGCGCGAAACTAGGGAAAAACTGCTGGTCAATGCGGCCAAGTGGTTCCCATTCACGCCGGAGAGCGAAGGCAAGTTCGATGTCATCCGTGACATCGTCGGTCGTCGTCCCGCCAGAGAGGGTGGCATGCGGATCGAGGCAGAAAAGGTCGCCGGTGATCGGACGATCGTGCATGCTTACGGCGCTGGAGGCCGTGGGTACGAATTGTCCTGGGGTGTCGCAGAGGACGTCTTGTCCTTGATGCGGGAAAAGGGGTTGATCAAGGAGCGCGCTTCCTTATAGTCTTCCTCACGGCTTTCATCTGTACATCCTTTCGACGGTTCGCATACTTTGTACATATTGGGATCTTGTAAAGTACCAGTAGATACTATGAAACATGCAATAGCACGCATTCCTGCACCTACCCCTGCTTATATAGGATTGTTGCGAATGGTCAAGGCAGTAATAACCAAATTCCTAAGCCTCATACAGAAATAGTGCAACAGATCTACTGCATATGGGACCGACACCTCAGAAAACATCGCTGGTTCATGAACATAACGAACGGTCTACGTACAAATCTGGCAAGGCAAAAATGCTGTCAGTTTTCTTCCGCCACGTTCAGATTCAGACAGACACAGATCTATCTCAATCTTGTGTTCTCCCATCCCGAATCGTCCTCATCCATGGCTTCCCCGGAAGCTTTCCGTGCAACAAGACATTGCATGAAGAACACAGATGGAGGAGGACAAAATGTCCATGGAGACCACCAGAGCCCCGCGTTGAGGAAATCAATACAACGTGATCACTTGGTAGAGGTATCCACAAAACCAAAGAGAAGCAGCAGTGTATCCATCATCCAACAACATGACCAACTCCCACGGGTCCGGACAATGGCCTGGTTCCCTGATTCCAGTCTGGGAGGACCGCAACCCTAAACCCAAGATGCTTCACACTCTTGGGGGATTGTGCACAGGACTCAACCTTGGCCCTCCTGTGCAATCGCCGCATCGTTAGACGCCGGTACGGGCAGTCCGGCAATCCGCGCCAGTCGTTCCTCTTCCTTCTGGTCACGGATTCTCTCCGTCTCCCTGCGGAGGGCTTCCAGGTTCCAGGCGTCATCATCGTCTTCCTCATCGCTGCTCTCGTCATCCGCCCGCCAGTTGCCGCTTTCGAACAATGTACGTCCGGTGGTCTCCTTAGCCTTCCGGGCCTGTTCCTCGGCGGCCTTCTTGTCTAGACGATCCTTCTTCCATTTGGCGAACGTCTCTGGCGTGACGGGCGTCAGGTTTCCGGTCAGCTTGTGTCGCTCACTTTCCAGCCAATCTTCCAGCGTCAGGGTGTTCAAAGGAGATTTGTCCATGAGAGCCTTCTCGGCAGCTCTCTGCTCCTTTGTCTTCAGAACGAACCTGTCGAGCCTGTCAGCAACAATATACAAGTACGGGACGGTACTGTAAGCAACATACCCAGGCGGCAAGCTGTGCTTGTACATGCACTTATCACCCCCATTAGGACACACCCAGAACCAACCATACTTCTGGTTCTCGACGGCGTCGATGAAGTATTTGCAGACCTTGTCAGTGGTCGTCCGCGGGTTTCCGTGCTTGCTCAGAACGACCTTGCGCAGCTTCTCTTCATCCCAGTCGTCCATGGTATCCTTCTTGCGGGCCTCCTCCTCTTCAGCCTTAGCATCTCGGGAATCAGTGTAGAGGTCCTTCTTCGCGGACTTGCGCTCGATGTTGAGGTCGTGGCTGAACTTGCACTTCCGTCCCTTCTCACAGTTGCCCTGCTTGAAAAACACACAGAGGACGGTCTTGGGATCCACACCGAAAGGCACCTTCTGGGTTTGCACAGGCTTGAACAACTCCGCGGCCTCGCGCTTCGCATCCTCGGCGGCCTTCTTCTCCGCCGCACGCTTGGCCTTTTCAGCTTCTTTTCGCTTCTCATCAGGGGTCTTGCTGGATTTCGCTTGCGCTTGTAATTGGGCGATCTGTTTCTTGGCCGAAGAACCTTTTTTCTGTTTGGTGAAAATTCCGTGTCAGTTGGTGGTCACGAGATTGGCGTGATTCGAAGGGTTTGGTTTAGGACGGTCGACGACGTTGAGCACATACGTTTTTCATACCAAAGGTCTGGCGGAAGGATGGAGGTTAGCGATTTGTCTGCTTTTGATCACACGAGCGATCGGTACAAACCTTGTCCTCGACGGTCTTCTTCTTCTTGGGCTGATCCTGCTTCTTGGGAGGCATGGTGGCGGTGTTTGGTCTTCACTAGACCGCAATGTATATAGAATAGAACGAATGGAGTAGGCGAGTGCCACTACGGCAGAGAAATCGGGGAGATGGTCCGCCCACAGTCGATCGGAGTGAAAAGAGGGGACGGTGGAAAGAAACCTCGTCCGACGAGGGAGAGTCGAGGGACGTATTGTAAGAACAACAATCGAACAATAAGACGACCTCCGATCACTCGAGGAGTGGGGAGAGACCAACGATAGTGGTGTGGGTGTGGTAGTGAGGGAGTTGTAGCGGTGGTGGTGATGGTGGTAAGAGAAGCAACTGGAAGTAAGGGCAAGACGGAATCCTCCACATTTTGTGAGTGGCGGCAACCAATCTTTTCTCGACTTTTCCCCTCCCGCCAATAATCACCGCCCGCCGCACCAACACCAGTTGTCGTCATCCTGTTCATACTAGGCACTGAGTATACAAGAAAATAGCATCTGTACTTGGTCTACTCGAAAAGTATTCTTCGATTACGAACATATGTCATCTCGTCGTCTCAGTACATGATATGAGCCGCCTATTCATGTGTCCGAGGACTCCTAGTAGACACCAAGCCCAATTTCAACACAATACAAAAAGTAAGAATAAGTGGGATGCATCTCGTAACGTTTTCATTCAACTGTTTTGTTTTTTTGCCACGTCGTTGAGTTCACCAACAACATCCCTCAGATTTAGGAAACCTCCTGGATCTTGGACTTGGCTGACCCTTCAGCCTTGTCGTCGGCCTCTTCCAGCTCAGGCATCTCATCCTCCTACACGTGTCATTAGTATGCATGATGTATGTTTGTACGGGACAGGATATATGAACATACCCCTTCGTCGTCGCCAGCGGCACCAGCGGCATCCATACCAGGCATGCCACCCATGCCCTCAAGGCCGGCGCCCAACTTAGAGAAGTCAATGTTTCCAAGACCACCCTGGTCACCACCAAGGCCTCCGAAATCACCGAAGTTGTTGGCGTAGTCATCATCAGCAGCCTCATCCTGCTCGTCTTCGTCGACCCACTAGACTATCAATCAGCGATGTCCAGACCAGACTCGCATTCTCGATGACGTACCTTGTCGAAGTCGGTCTTCAGGAAATGAATCTTCTGAGTCGTCTTCAGCAGACGGGGCCAGTACTCCTCCTTGAGCTCCTTCTTCCGCAGAACCAGCTCAACCTCACGGTCGCTGTGGTTCACCTTGGAGTTCTCAGGGTCGATCTCGGCATACAGCTCCAGCTCGACGTCATATTGTACGCCCTTCTTGGAGGGTCCGGAGAAAGAGACCGTGGTCGGCGTGATGTTCAGCTTAGCCTCGGACTGGGGGACATCGGGCGCCTTGATGTTCACGTAGAGGTAGTTGCGCTCCGCATCCGTGGAGGAAGAGCGCTGGGCCCATGTGACTAAGGGACGATGTTAGTTGAGAGGAAATCCATAGCGGAGATGTATCCCGATATGACGATCTCCCCTGATGGGAAGTCAGGATACAATGGGCAAATTGCATGTGGGCGGGAGGTGTTGACAACAGCAAAGCGGGGAAGGTTGAAGGGCTCTCAGAACGTACCTTCGGGGTGGAGCTTAGGAACGTCAGGCATTGTGAATAGAGACGAAGATGGAAAGAATTAGGAGAATGGGAAATAGAAAGAATCGGATTGGAGAGGCGATGAAGGATAGAGACTGTATGAAGACAGGGATGAAGATCAAGCAGTAGTTGAGAGGAGGGAAGAGAGGGTAGGAAGTTCTTACTCCATAGAGGTGGTAGTAGTCAGACTGCTAGAAAGTACTGGAACTCTCCTCCCACTCGTTCACGTTTGCCCTGTTTGCTTCCATGGATGGTGCCTCAGGCTGGCTAGTTAGGCTGTTTCCGGCGACGTCATCTCGTAATTACATTACACAGACTGACTCATCAATATGACCGCCATCGATCTTCGGAGTGATCCATTCCATGATTCTGCCTTCATCTCCGGTCCCAAGGACAGAACATTAGAATCACCACAAGCAGTATGCGACTTTTTTGACGCAGTATCACCCGGGTACCATCTCATACCGACTTCCATCTCCACCATCTTCCGTCGCCTCGTTTTACCTCTCATCTGACCCTGTCGCCGTCCATCCTCTACCCCACCGGAGACGTCGCCGAGGGTGGGTATTCTCCCAGCCTCACTCTACGTTCGATAGCCTCAGCGCTGAACAAACCCCGCCATCCAGTGGCAACGAGTACATCCAACCCTTGCGGAAGTTATCATACGACTATCTCTGGCGCTTTTCATCATGGAGACCCTCAAAGCAGTCTTTTTTGGGCCGGACCCCCAGGCTCAGGTATGCTCTCTCCGCGCGCCCCATGTCCCCCTTCCTGTGTTTAGTCCATGCTAATTACATCTCACTGCAGATGAGAAAATGCAACCAACTTATTCGTGCCAACACCCGCCAATTAGATCGAGATATCATGCAGCTCAAAAACCTCGAGAGCAAAACCCGGCAGTATATCATCAATGCCTCCCGGCGGGCCGAGCGTAACCCATCGCAAGCAAAACAAGCCATGATGGAAACGAAAACCTTCGCGCGAGAGCTCGTGCGGATCCGGAGACAGTCCACCCGACTCACCACCAGCAGGGCCCAACTCCAGAGCGTACAGATGCAAGTGAACGAGGCATTCTCGATGCGAAAGATACAGGGAAGTCTGAAGAAGTCAACGGGCATCATGAAGGACGTGAATACGCTGGTGCGCCTCCCAGAATTGACGTCCACCATGCATCAGCTATCGACGGAGTTGGTTCGCGCGGGCATTATCGAAGAGATGGTAGACGACGCCATCCCCAACAACGAGTTCCTGGAAGACGAAGAGGAGGAGGCCGATGCTGAGGTCGACAAGGTCCTGCAAGAGATCCTGCACGGCAAACTCTCCCAGGTCGAGGATGTCAAACAGAAGCCACTGGAGGAGCCGGAGGAAGGTATCAGCGAAGCTGTCGAGGACCAGGAGGCCACTTTGGAACAGATGCGGGGACGGTTGGAAGCCTTGAAGAGCTGATTGAAGAGGTTTTTTGGCGTGAGATGTCTAATGTACCGTGGTATATAGGGAGTTGGGTGTTATGCTGGTGTCATGCTGTTCATGTCTGTGGTGTTTTTGGAGGCTGGTCCTTTCGTGGTTATGAACTTTCACGATTCTTTCTAGAGAGCAATTGAATACTAAAACCAGACCATTTTGTTCATTCACTTGGACAACTACCGAGTAAAACTGGCATATCAGAAGTAAATAAGCGTCATCCTTCATGGTCCATAATGCCGTATGGGTGCAGGTGGTGCCCTGTGTACAATACGGGTGTATTGAATGTTACGAGCGGGGCTGAGTCATCGGATCCCGATGTGGCCTAGTGTCAGCCTCGCGGCTTCGACTTCTCTCCTTCCCGCCTCCGTCCATCATCATCCTCCTCATCCTCTCTTCCTTTTCATCCTCCCACTTCGCGTTTCACATCCTCGCGTCGTGTGAATCTCCGTTTATCTCTTCTTTCGGCTTACCGCTACTTATACACAGCCGATTATCGCCCTCGAGTGTCAGATCTGCTCGTCTTTTTACCGTGTTACAACCCTCTACATAGCGCATCCGTCAGCACACGTCGCTTCGCGATCTCTATCCCATCTCTTCATCTCCGTGTCCGACCTTTTTTTTGGACCACAAACATGTCTGGAAAGCTCGATAAGTCTCTCGACGAAATCCTCGTCAACCGTCGCCAGGGCGCGCGCCGCCGTTCTCGCCGGTCGGCCACTTCCAAGACTACCACCGCCACTGTTCCGGTTGGAGGAGTGAAGAAATCGACGAAGGCTGCCAAGGCTGCCGGAAAGGTTGTTCTCAATGGACATCCCGTTTCCCACGAGAGCAAGATCATGGTCAGCGGCCTGGTATGTCTCCTGTCTCTACCTCCCCAGTCGTTCTCATTACTAACAACCTGCAGCCTTCGGATGTGAATGAGGCCAATATCAAGGTATGTTGATCGAAAGGCCATCGCCTTGGGTTTCTATCGCCGTGTTATTTTTATCGAGACCTTCGAGGCGCCATCGGCCTTTGACTCGCACGCGTTTCGACTCCTGTCACGCCTTTCCTGCATATTGGCTGTCCTGGTCTCCTGCACAGACAGTGCACTCCTTCGCAGCATGTCGCACGCAATGAACTCATTGGAACCATGCGAGAAGCGACCGAAGTCGAGTCCTGTCCAAGTCCTGCAACAGCACATCCTGCCTTGGCGGATTCTGTTGAGAATGCCTGCTCGTTTGTGACGCAGAGGACTGTGCTGTGGAAACTAGTTAGGAACAAGATTCCTATGATCATTCCGCTTAGCTGCGCCTGTAGTACGCATCTCGGGTGTCGGGCATCAGCGAGCGCATCAGCAGACCAGCAACCAACGAATCCTTTGATATTGCAATGAAATACATACCTGTCTCCAGGGTATTTGGCGTGTGGAAACATCGGCACCAGATGATGATGAAGCGCCCTCATACCACCTATCGAGGCTAGTGAGCGTCTTGCTTCGTCCTGTCATGGACATACTTGAGGTACCCCGGGAAAGTCTGAGAATGACTATTTTCCCCGCCGCACAAGGGACCTTATCTTTTCGACTGTGGTTTTTTTTTGGTGGGGAACAGTCGGTTTAAGCCTTGTGCTTGTTCACAGCGCTTTTGGTAATTGAGGTTTCAGCGTATCGGACGTCGCTGGTGAGATCGGGAAATGGAGATATGTCAACACGTTCAATCGGAAGGTTCTAGCAGCCCTGTTGGAGGGAATTTCGACTCGGCTGTTTGTGGCTCCACGTTTGGACTCGGTTGTGTTACTTCGACCCTAAAGGAGATTCGTTGCTTATCACTAACCACCGCTGTGTGCTCGCTGATGCTCTTTCTTACGAAAATTGTGGAGCCTTTCGCGCGTCTCGATATTTTGGCCTCGCCGGCGTTTTCGCACTTTCATCACTCAACTTCAGAGCCGATATACTGATTCTATATGCTGGCTTTAGGAATATTTCTCTAAATCTGCAGGGCCTGTTAAGCGTGTCATGCTCACGTACAACCAAAACGGTACCAGCCGGGGTATCGCTTCCATTGTCTTCAGCAAGCCTGACACGGCCGCCAAGGCTGCTAAGGATTTGAACGGCCTGCTCGTTGACGGGAGACCTATGAAGGTGAGTTTCCCAAATGCTTTTTGTATCACTTTTCTAATGTGAGCAGATCGAGGTTGTTGTCGATGCCTCGCACGCTCCCGAGGTTCCTGCTCCCAAGCCTCTTGGTGAGCGTGTCGCGTAAGTTACCCTCCACCGTCCATAATGATTGATTTCTCATTTGTTATAGACAAACCAAGCCCCAGCCGAAGCCCGCCACAGCTACGAAGACTGCTAATGCCCGTCGGGGTCGTCGTGCCCGTCGTGGCGGTGGTCGTAACACGAGCCGCCCCAAGCCCAAGACTGTGGAGGAGTTGGACGCCGAAATGGTCGACTACTTCGCTGGCAACGAAAACGCCCCTGCTGAGGGCAACGCACCCGCAAATGGAACTGCCCCGCAGCCCGCCACCAACGGTGGTGAGGATACGGGAATGGCTGAGATCTCGGTAAGTGACCACGGTGGATGCTACGAGTATGTGATGCTAATGGTGTTTAGTGAACCTTTCGTGATACCTTCTAGTGTTTAGTCGATGGAGACAGGTTATTCCTCGCTTTAACGAATTGCTTTCCGCCCGTCATTCGGGCTCTTGGACTCGTGGTCCAGTATTTTATTCTTTATCTCAGTGTGTTATGTTTAATTCGGGCTTGTTTCAGCTTTTCACCATGGTTCATTTCTTTGGCTGCGTATGGTATGCGAGGGGATCAGAATGTATTTAATATGCTCTATGGGTTTGCGAATGAAATCTGAAAACGCCATCTCAGTAGCAGGATCTAAGCGTAATAATGCAGGGCCTGGGTTCGTTCTTCACGTATTACGGGCTAATGTTAATGCAAGAGTTATCAAGTCCACGTCCCATTCGGCGGCCCAAAATACCCAACGTCTGGCATCGTCTTCCACGGCACACCCTCTGCATCCGCCGTGTTGAGATACACATTGTTTCCCCACCAGTCGGGGAAGACGGCGCCGGGATACGAGATGCAGAAGAAGATGACGATACCACTCAGAGCGAGACCGGTGTCCAGCGCAGCGGCCAAGACGTAGTTGTATTTGGTCCACCAAGCGAAGAAGCGGCGTTTGATGAAATGGTTGAAGGCGAAGTTGACCATGGCCCAGCTGGAGTAGTTGATTCCGGTTGCTGTTTCATTAGGTTGACATACACAATAGTAAACAGAGGAGGGGGGTGCATACCAGGCGGAACATTGTAGGTCCCTACAAAGATCAGAGGCCAATTGAGGTACTTCCAGAAGTTTTGGCGAGTGCGCTTGTACAGGAACCAGGTGATGACGGGGGCGATGGCGCCGATCCAGAAGAAATGCAGGAGGGAGGAGTAGATGCGGCCGACGGAGTAGAGGCGGCGGGGGCCGATGAGCCCCCAGATGATGGAGGAGGAGTAGACTGTGCGGCCGTTGGGGCAGGAGAAGCCGTCGGGCTGGTCGGAGGCGCAGACGTCGGCGATGTGGCCGAGCATCCAGATGGTGACGCCGGCCTGGGTGAGGGCGCCGAGGAGGGTGGCGAGGCCCTGGGCGGCAAAGAGGGTGCGCGGGGGCACCTTGAGGTAGTGGGCGAGCTTCATGTCCATGGCGAAGTAGACGCCCTGGCCGACGACGTCGCTGCTGAGAATCTTGAAGAGCATGTTGGCCAGCGGCTTGCCCTCGAACATGTAGCCGCCGACGAACTCGCTCAGCACGTTGATCTGGTTGGCGTTGACGTTGGTGATGCCCTCGACGATGCCGCAGGGGATTATGTACAGGGCCGGGATGAAGAGGGCCAGGAACACGCCGTAGACGGGGAGTTGGGTGTCGTGGACCTCGACGACGGCGATGGCGACGGCCATGATGGCGACGATGATGGCGGCGTACCAATACCAGGGCGTCTTGGGGTAGGCGCGCATGAGGCGGGCGTGCACGTCGAGCTTGTTGCGGCCCTTCAGCGCGGCCCAGACGTCGCGTCCGTGCCAGAGGCCGATGTGCGAGAGCACGGCGGTGATGGAGGCGAATGAGAGCCCGTAGACGAAGGCGAAGGTCGCGGGCAAGTACGGCGGCGAGTACTGGCGGTAGGCGTCGACGTCGAGGGATTTGTCCGCGCTGACCACCCGTCGCGAGTCGTAGACCTGCCCTGTGCGGTCGTACACATCGGACGTCATCAGCGGCAGGTAGGCCGTGAACCAGGTGTTGGAGTAGTAAATGCCCGGGATGACGACCCAGAAGAAGATGGCAAAGCCGGCGAAGACGTTCAACGCCGCCCAGGAGGGGGACAGCAGCGGGTTGGTGTTGTAGACGACCTGGCTCCAGTCGAAGGTGATCGGGCTGAGGCCCAGACCGGTTTGCATGCCGAAGAGATGGTTGACGACGACGTTGCGCGGCGCGATCCAGCACACCCAGGTGAAGTACGAGAGCGCGGTGAACATGAGCCCCGGGAAGAAGTACCAGATGAAGGCGCCGGCGGTGACGTAGAGGAAGAAGCGCAGCCGGGAGATGCGCCAGCCATTGGCGACCGAGTTGGCGCGCGAATGGAGTGTTTCCAGCATCGCGCAGTTGGAGAGCACCTGCGGCCAGATGATGCTGGCCGGTTCGACGAGCCAGGGCGCTGCGAGCCCGGCCACGCCAAAGCCCAGCAGCTGGGCGCAAATGACGACCAGGACGGAGAAGCCCGCCGACAGGCCGAAGTTGTAGAACTTAGAGCTAGCGGCTTGGATGATTTTGGTGGCGTCGGCGCTGCCGTATCCAAAGGAGACATTGCTCATGATGACGATGACGGCGTGCTCTTTAATGTTGAAATGGCGGTCGGGGTTGAGACAGAATGTCCCCAAGGGACCCAGGCGGATGGTCGTCAATGGGAGGACTTTGGCCAGGAAGACGCCACAGGGGTAGGCAAGTAACTCGGCCACTAGGGAAACGATGTGGACGGAGGGATATCGCAGAGAGAAGAACTGGTTGATTCCAGACCCGAGGATAGTGAAGACAACCCCAAGAAGCCACATCCGGACGGTGTTGACCGGCATACCTGGGTCATCCTTTTCCGGGACGACCGCTCGAACTGTAGAGCGTTAGATGGGAAGACAGGTGTAGAAAAGAGGTCATGTACGGACCCTCGGGGAAGGGCGAGCGTTCAGAATCATAGTCATACTCCTTCTCCTCGACGTTATCAAAATCTTGTGTAGTCTCGTCCAGTCGACCCTGTTCGACCTCCACATCGGCAGAAACCTGCGTCGATGTCTTTTCGGGTAGTTTCTCATTCAAATCCATGGTATCACAACGTACTGCCCATGACTAGACGTGGGAAGAAGCGACATCGAGAGGCATGATGGCGCCCTGAGCGTTATAAGCATTGGGCGAGAGAGCTTAGGGTTCTTATCTGCAGCCGAAGGAAGATTAAGATGCATGGCACTGATAAGAGCTTCTCCTCATCGTCTAAGGCCGGTCTATCCCAGGATAGAAGGTCAATGCCGCAGCTAGGGCCACATGAGCAGATAACGTATTGCATAGATGCATAAGGATGCGAGATTGTCTCGTGAGGGGTCGAGTACCACAGCAAACATCTTCCGTAGGCTCCCTGGACTCCTCGGTACCTCATAGACCATGTTACGCGGCGGTGGAGACTGCATGGAGGACGATAACATCTTCCCGGATGGGGGAAGAATGCGGAGATCGACCGACGCTACGGAGTGACTAGCAAGTGGTTCGTGTTTGCCTTGCCACTGGGATGTCCTTGGTGTGTTTGATGGAGATAACGGTGTCATGATCTACCTAGTCTGCTATCGTCCGGCGAGCCCAGGACTCTCTAGACCAGTGGACCTGCTCAGTGGCCAGTCACGAGTCATGCTGCATCTCTATGCCAAATATACCGATAATATGCAAGTCCAACCGAGACTCTAAGAGCAAGTCATTATATGATGTGGCATGAGCTATAACACCGGATTTATATCGGAGACATGAAGGTGCGATCCTTGAACGGAATTCGATCCCAGTCGCATTGCACGGAGTCCGCAGGAACAGTACCAGCGAGATAGTCCTGCACATTCTGGATGAAGCACTCGGACGCACCCGCAATGACAGTGTGCTGGTATATGTTAGTACTCCATCAAACTCGTCGCCCAGGTATTTGCTTACGCCAACGTTCTCCTGCGTCAGGAGAGACGACTGAGGAAAGGCACGGTGCATCTTTTGTGCTCTTCGTACAATCCGTATTAGCAACATGGAGTAATGATATTAAATTGGGCAACTTACCCTCTGATTGGGGTGATCGGATCAATCGTGTTGCTAGTAAAAAGAATCGGAAAAGCAGTACTCTTACTGCTGGGTGGTAAGGAGCCTGTATATCAGGATCAATATCAATGCGTTATACCAGTCACACTGGACCTCACCTGAGAAACTCGACCCTATCGGTAGATCAAGATCCAGATTGTGACACAATGTCCTCGGGTTGAGTCCAACCATGCCAGGGCCGATGTACTTGCTCTGGTCGATGAGCAAAGAAGCATAATCGTCATATTGGTCCAGAGCATCCAGTCTTGCCAGTCCATAGCTGTCGATGCATGGAATCAGCGTTTGCGAATCGCTCCCCAGGTTCAAAAACGAGCCACTAGCAGCAATACTGCTCGAGTTACCCTTTTCCAACGTTGCGAGGCTCTGGGCCAGATTTGGGAACATCATAAGTGGCGCATAGACCGACAGCATCAGCGTGTGCACCAGGTTGGCATATACTTCTGGCTTGTTTCCCCTCAACTTGTCCATCATCCCATCAAGACGATCCATGATTTTCTGGGGGGATGGACTCCAAAACGCACACGTATCCTGGCCTGCCTCATGGCAGAATTTGGAGAATGACACCACAGCCATATCGGCGTCGTACCCGTGTGATTCCCATTTCCCATTGTAATAGTCTTCGTCGTCGAACACGCCATCCATGATCAGCCGGCCCACATTATCGGGGAACATGGACGCGAACGTCGTCCCAATCACTGTTCCATAGCTCATGGCATATAGCCACAGCTTGGCCTTCTCTTCAGGGTTCTCCAGTGCATTATTCTCCGCTTCAGCATAGATGAGAAGGTCCCTGGCGACAGCCGGCGTGCTGATGTATTTCGCTGTGGTTTTCGTTGCCAATGCGCTGCTACAGGCCTTTCCGTAGGCCGTGGCGGCGTCGTACTCGGTTTGCCTCGCATGTGGGGAGGCGTCAGAGACTAAACTGTAGTATTGTGTGCTGAATTGCTTCCGCGCAGCCGTATCGCCGGCAAAACAGTCCACGCTGAGACCGCTGTTGTTCACCCCCCGCGGATCGAAGGAGACTAGGTTATATTGGGCTCCAAAGGCCTCTCGCAACTGGGATGGGAATCTCATCAAGAAACTAATTCCAGATTGGCCCGGTCCGCCTGCAATTTGCGAGTCAGCTTCCGCTCCATACTAAACTCGACCGCGACAAGTACAGACCATTGTTAATGACGAGGTTCGGTGCCGTGTCCGGGTCCTTCTCTGCGGCGAGTTTGATAAAAGCAAGCGAAGTCGTCCCCACGGACGGATCATTGTAATCTATCGGAACTTCGAGCTTTGCGCAGGTATATTGGTCGAAACAAGGTGTCCAACTGATGGTGGAAGACGGTGTAATCTGGCACAGAGAAATTAACATAAGCACTGCACGTAAGGGAGAAGTAACCGCGACGGCGACGGGAGAAGCATTAACTGAATGCGCCTACCTCGTTCCAATCATGGATTACACTGCGTTTTAATGTTGGGCTCGCGTGGGCATTGAGGGCCAGCAATGCGCCGATGCATATCGTTGCAGCGCTCGACAGACAGGGCGGTCCCGACATGATGAGAGGCGCTGTGCAGGTGTTCGGGGAACTCAACCGGGTCACCGCCTCAAATATAACTAGAGACCCGATTTTCCCTGGAATGACGGCCCTTTAAAGAGAAACTGAGAACGTGAAGACCCCCGTTTTGTGGAAGGGAGGGAGGGATGTTATGTTCACCTCCACCTGGGCTCTCCTCCCCAGGATTCCCTGACTTATAACAGAGAACAGTCTCCTACAGTCTGAGGGCGACCTGAAGACTCCATTGAACCCCCACCAGCCCCCCGATCGGCATGTTCGCGATCGGGACCCATGCAATCTATTGGTTTCAGGGCAAGAACTATATCGCCAAGCGGACACGGACGATCCCTGCTCTGCCAGCCCTTACCGCGTAGCGTGCCACGATCGGCAGGGAGAAAACAGCCGTTTGGACGCGACTCGGCCATTCTAATAATGGCTCCAACGAGCTCATGGGCCTTGCTCGGACCTCCGTCATGCATCATGTACGCCATTTGTGGGAGCAGGCGGTGGACCTCACCTCCTCCACCATGCGCTCCATCACTCCATCAAGATGTTCCACTAACGTCGTCCACCGAGAGACACGAGATTGGCTAATTAGACTCTGTCTGAAACCGAGAAATTGGACCTCCACGGGGTTCTCCAAGCAAGATCTCCTCGCTGGTATGTCATCACGCGTGTCCTCTCTCTGGTATCTTCACCCTGCATGACTTGGGCTGTCTGTCTATCCCCAGGCGAGATAGCTCTACTCCGCCGGTCCAAGACGTATCATATGGAAGGGACGGTCAATTTATTGCAATTTATTGCAGAATCGATCGCGGTCGTTCTTGGGATAAACTGTCGGCCGGCTGGATCGACTCGCCAGGATCTGACCCGACCGTTGCCCTGAGACATCTCATTGACCTGAACGAGGCACGGTCGTATGGAAATTACCCCGTGGGAATGTGTTTCTTCCTTGCCGCCTTGGTTCATACTCCAGTGTCTCTGAGTAGTTGAGAATGAGAATCGGTAGGGATTAACGAATACACGGCGTATGGTTGTCTCCCAATAAATAAGAGTAGGTAAAACATTGGCATGGCACCTTACTGTGTGTCACATCACATCGTGTCTGTCTCTTCACTAGATTGAGTGAAACTGCAGCTCATGGTCAGTGCCTTGCACATAACCTTCAGTTTGACACTATTGGCGACCTGCATCATCAGCAATCAACCGAATTCTAACTGCCCACAGCCCACTTCATACAACATCACTCTACTCTATACAGCTCGAGCAGTAGCACCTGCTTTGGGCAACACCATAACGCTGCTCAAGTTACTCGAGTTTACCGTCTGGCAGTTTCTAGCAGATAATCACTTTTATACCAATGCAAGGCTTCGCGTGGCGGAGGATCGACAAACCAAGCTTATTACTCTCAGCCAGCCATGGCTTGGCAGTCTTACCTTCATCTCCTACAATCGACCTCCCTCGCTGTTGTGGTGGCTATACGATGGATACTTCCATTCGGTCCGCTTTCCATCTTGGAACAGTGTCTCCCGGGTCAGCTTAGGGCACTTTCGCATAGTAAACCTCCACGGTTTTCGTTGCCATCTCTTCATCCGTGGTGTTCTCTTTCTCTCGGTGCCATTTAGATACGGCTCGGAACAACCGTGGATTGACCGATTATACCCACTCACTGTAGGATGCGCTGGGAGGAAAGAACTCGAAGTAGAAGGCAACGGTGCGTGTCCCTCACCGTACATGGCACACCAGATGGTGGTAGTGAACACAGCCATTGCATGCCTGGGTGTGAAACAATATATCATATAGACTAAGTAAGTACCGTGTTTGTGTTGAAGTGTGTATGCTTGTGTCATGCAGCATAAATATCCACATTGGATGGTACTCGCTGTTCCACTTTCGGTCCCAGTGTGGTTATATATATCTACCATTGCTTAGAAGATATGATCTCCAGTCGAACACCCATGAGCAAGCCAAAGACATGAATAAGAGGGCTTTAGCAATCATCGAGAACAGGGTATAATTATTTGACAACGAAAAACAGAATTATAGGAAGAATAAACACACTGAAATTATTTTAGGAATTTGAAGTTGATTTGAGCGCGGCTATCTCAACAAATGGGGTCGTGGTTTAGTGGTATAACGTTCGCTTAGCATGCACTCGCATGCGAAAGGTCCGGGGTTCGATTCCCCGCGACTCCATTAACTTTTTGATTTTTGCCATCTCCCCTTTCTCATATGTAGAGAGCCCTAGGCCCGGTATATTAGGTTTCTCCCCGACCACTACCTGCAGATTCCCGCGAAATGAACCGCCATATATAGACGGGGGGTTGTGAAACCATCGCTACATTCCAATGTGCGTATGTATAGTACGCGGTCAGTTGTCGGATATCAATGTATTGGACACCGACAATAGTCACCCTAACAAATTCGATTATGCATTTGGTATAACAGATACCAACTACATACTCCACCTAACCTACCCACACATACAGCTCGGATACTCATTGGTCTGCAGGTTTTAGGAATGGTTCAACATGTAGTGGTACTTCTCGATTGGTGCTTCTCGTTCTCTGAACAATCTCCGGCTTCATAGTCATATGCAACAACAAAACCTAGCAGTCATAGCGGGATTCTACCCTCAAGCAACAAAAAACTGCGCAATAGCAATATACGGAGCATATACAAAAAGCGATGGAGTCGCGGGGAATCGAACCCCGGACCTTTCGCATGCGAGTGCATGCTAAGCGAACGTTATACCACTAAACCACGACCCCATTGGATGTTTTGGTCAGCCCACATTATGTCATAGGAGCCAAGAATAGTAGGCACCAGGATTAACACAAGAATGATCCTGTGACAATGTAAAGTATGCACTGTGCTCCCACCGGAGAAAGTCCAGCCAACTCCCGCATGTCCTCATATACTGCTGCGGATCGGCCGCGGTCCTTTATGTTTATCCTCATCCCATGGTTTTTGCCGGTAGCCTAGCGCAGCACATCCAATCGCTTGGAATGTACCAATACAGTACTGCAGCTGGTTGTGCCATTGTCAGCAAGTGGGGTGTCAGTACCTAGGCAGTCGAGTTTATAACACCAATAGGCCGCAGACCCTGCACCTGGGAGCAAATCTTGCGGAAAGCTTGGTGTCGTTGATGGGGCCAGTATCTATCTAGAGACATAGGTGCGCTCTAAAATCTGGAAGGGCTCCGCGACCACGGCATGCGAGGGCCGAATACTGAACGCTATACCTTCGTGTATGCAGGATGTCAAACAAGGGTTCACCCGGGCAGTCACCGAGGCGCATGGGGACCACCCGATACTACCTAGGCTCCTAGGAACTATCTTACGGAGGATCCAGTAAAAAGGGCCAAGACGCAGGGTCTTTCTAGTCCAGGCAATTTTAGCCTTCCATTGATCTTGCAACAAATACTATTCTATAGTATGAGCAAATTATTGAGCCCTGGACGATGAAACCCTCTGCTAATAATAAGCTCTTTTGACCGAGACCATTTGCCATTCTACCAGGGGGTTGCATGTCGCCGTGCTTGACGTGGCCCTTTGTGGTATTATATTCAAGACCTCCAGGCGTCCGTCCTTGAGATTTGCACCTCATCTCGCACCATGCCAAAAACCTGAATGAACCTTTCATAACAAAGGCATGCTTCCTCTTTCTTTCTTTCTTTCTTTACATCCATGATGCTAACGTGACACCAGACCAGGCAACTCGCAGGAAGCCCAACAAAGCAACATGATCCTGCCATCTCAACAGCAAACAAGACCCGAAACTGACTACGAGCGGTGGCTTTGTGACCAAGACAGTGCCTGTATTCCAAATGCGAATCCTCAATATCACCCGCCTACCGCACACATCGACCAGGCGACACACAATGCCCAGCGACCTTTATCTGATCCGAGAGAAGAGCTTCATCTGAACAAGGATCGTCCTCATGGCCGCTTTCTTGTCCCACCGAATATGCAGCCTTCCATCTCAAAGGGATTCGTCACCTATATGCTCAACCCGCCGCCTCAAATCAACCGCAGAGCAACACCGGCATGCCAGCTATCGCTCACCTTTGTTGCAGTCGTTCTTATCATCAAGGCCATTCGAATTATCAAGAAGAGGGTGAAGAATCGCAGGACAGTACTGCCAGTGACAGAAGAGCCTCTTGTGGAGGGGGAAACTGTATATGATCCTAGGTAGCTATACGAACGTGGATATCGAGCAAGAATTCATGGAAATTGTATGGTTGCGGCAATCGCGTCGGAGCATCCAGAAGATAAATAGTACAAGACCTCATCCACACACGACCAAATAGTTCCATACAAGACAGCAAACCAAAAAGGCACCCATCAATCGCCTGCAAGAGCAGGATTAATTAAAAAAAAAAAAAAAACAAAAAGCACTGGAGTCGCGGGGAATCGAACCCCGGACCTTTCGCATGCGAATGCATGCTAAGCGAACGTTATACCACTAAACCACGACCCCAATTGTTGAAAGCGGGTCAAAAATAATGCTATATCTGCAAAAGCTAATAAGCGAGTTCAAGTGTCATTAGTATAGCTCCCATCATACCCGAATCAGTCAAGAATGCGCAGCTAGACCTCATGTTTATTTATAAAGTTACTCCTAACCCTCATGACTACATCTCCCATGGCCAATTCAACCTCAACATCCTGGCTGTTAACCCTTCGCGAACCTGCGAAGCCCAGCTTCATCTCCATTCCAGATATCAGAGTCCCCGCCGTACGCGTAACTATCCGAGTTCTGCCAGATCGACTGGTAGGGCCAGCCACCGGGGATGGTACCGACGGAGCTGGAGTAGCGGGCCAGCACCAACGGGCAGTCAGTGAAGGCGGCGCTATTGCCTGTGCACGTATTCCACCAGTCGGCCGTGGTGTAGATCATGGGGTACCGCCCGACGGCGCTCTTGTAGGTCTCGGCGAAGTCGGAGATCCACGCCACCATGCTGGACGCGCTGAGCCCGTAGCATGTCGCGCCGTACGGGTTGTACTCGATATCCAGCATTCCCGGGAGCGTGATGCCGTCGCTTGTCCAGCCGCCGCCGTGTTTGAGGAAGTAGTTGGCCTGCACGGCGCCGGAGCTGGTGTCTGGCCGGGCGAAGTGGTAGCCTCCGCGGATCAGGCCGGCGTTGGTGGCTCCCGTGTAGTGGGTTGAGAAGGACGGGTCTGTGTATGTGGTTCCCTCGGTTGCCTGGATGGGGGTTAGACGAGAAGATGGAAGGGGACGGGCCGCTTACTTTGATCATGACAAAGCGGGCACCGGAATTGTAGGCCCCGGCATAGTTGACGCTCGACTGGTAGTGAGAGATGTCGAACCCTTGGACGGCGGCGTGGGCTACGCCAGCGGCTGCTAGGAAAGAGATGATCGTCTTCATGGTCAAGTCGGAGGATGAGTTGAATACGGAAATGCTCAGGGCGAGTTTGGACTACTAGGATGGGACAGGTGCAATAAATAGGTTCTAGCTAGGTTCCCAGGTGCTCGTATGGAACGTTACATGCGTAGAAATGAGAGGCCATATGCCGGACATAAACCCCACTCCCCTGCATCTAGTCCCGGTAGGGCCTTGGTCTGAGGTTTCATCGTGCCTGTGAGGGCAATCTTGATTAGCTGTCGGAGCTCGCTTACAGAGATCTGGCCGAGATCTATGAGTAGAGTTGTTCCCTTCGGCTCGGGGACCACAGTCTGCAGATGATCCCCGCATAGCCTTAGCATGGCAAAAGCAGGGATGTCGTATGGCTCTACCTTCACGATAAGTTGAAAAGCAGAGAGCCCTTTCATATCCAGTGTGATAAGAGCAATTCAAGCCCAGATTTCAGGGGCTCCGACGGGTGTCCCGGTAGACCCGGTTCGGCTCGTAATCATGGGGTCCTTCAGGGCCTGACTAGATGGATTCGGCTGTCATCTCATGCGCGGATAGGCTGGGAATTAACTAGATTGTCGCATCATTGCCACTAGTGTGCGCCACCCCCATATGGATCAGATGATTTATCTGGATAAGAGAGTCCCCAAGGCTTGAATAGATGCGTGGCTTGATTAAGAAAGTGTGCGGAATGAATTGAGACCGAAAGCCCACACAGGTTTTTGAGTCCTATATCAAAGGGCTGATTTACTGTGTGGAGCAGATCGTCAGAGACATCAGAACTGTCAGAACAAATCACATAAGCCGGTTATAGTCTTTCAGTCCACAAGGTCTTCAAAACCCTCGGAATCCTCTTTACATGCATTGCGCTAGTTAGCTATATTTCCTGGATTCCTGCCCTCTGAGATGAAACCGCAAGCCAAAAAATACACATAAGAGCGTGTAGTAACCGGGATGCATCATTGGTTAAAGACTTGATCTGCAGAAATATGTCTTAGTTACACGGGCTCGTATCGCCGGCTAGAGCAACACCCTGGCCTCACCAATTGCATCTCCGAATGCAAAAAATAGTCACCGCGGAGTACGAAAAACGCCCAAAAATAGTGTCGATTAAGACCGCTTAAGCTTTTATTCTTCTTGGGCGACTATGACGGAAAATACACAGAGCGTGAGGATTGGTGATGCTCAGATGATACCGTGACATTGTAGCTGGTGAGCCATGCCACCTTCATTGCTAGAGTTATAATATGAATAAAGAGGGTAATCTATGACACTGTATCATATAAGCCTCGAAGGAGGCAGAGAATCTCGTGTCATAACTATTAACTTTGAATTGATGTCCTTGACACAGGATGGAGAGGTTGAGAGCAATATACTTCCGGGATTATGAAGAGGAAGCCGTGTCTGAAGAACTGAGATGAGGTTCTCAGTGTCGCTATCTGCAGAGTACCCAAGACTTGTTGGAAAGGCAACGAAAAGAAACTCACAGCATTAGGTCAAAATGCATGACGGCGCGAATTATCATGAAGAGGAAGACGTCATCCCATGGGTGTGTCCCAAGAGAACTCCAAAGATAAAGAATGTGTGGCACTTATCCTGGGGCTTTAGTAAGGTATGTCTCTTATGGTTCTATTATACCAGCACGAATCATGGAAAAGATGAAATAGTATGCTGTCAGTCCGACTGTCGAATCAGGCTGCGCACAAGCTCCCTCAAGCTTAACCTGCGTCGAAGAGGTCATTGGAACAGGCGTTTGGAGACTAAAACAAGCTATAGGAGAAACTTTTAGGTAAGAAAGATGCATGTGTCAGGGGTACAGTAACGATGACGCGCAACTGTCGCAATGCATCTCGGGATGTATTGTGAGGGGAAAGAAATGAACGGCTGGAATCATCGGAAGTATACCCAGGGGTTTGCAACACCTTCCGCGGTTCCGGGGGATAATATACCGGGAAAATGAGGAGATCAAAGCAAATGCCGTCGGCACCTCGAGTGAGCCACTGGATAATGAGCATTGGGAGTCATCTTTCCAGAAGCTGTAGACAATTCATGGAGAACCTGTCCAGAAGAATGCAATTGCACTTTCTTGTCAGGCTTTGACAGACATTGTGTTACTGTGTAGCATCGGTACAGGCCCGTTTTAGGTCATCCGGTGTTCATATATAACCGCCGCGGAGATATCTACACAATGCATCGATGGGCTGACCACCATCTCCCATTCAATCGACACCACCTCGACAATATGTCCCCTCATATGATCCTCTTTACCACTAGTCACAGGTCTAGACATGAAGATTCATAAGAAAGTGGTAGCCTCCACTCAATCTCATTCTTGTCCACCATCACCTGGGATACCTACCATTCACCATGACAACTATCAGAGCTGTTTCTCGTCCCTTCCTTCGTGCTAAGTACCGACCAGTCCCTCGACCTGGGTCCAGCTACGTAATCCTCAACTCCGTGGCTGGCTTCTCCTCACGCAGCAGCCTTCATCGCGAAGACGCTGCGGGAACCCAGACTGATGCACCAGAATTCCCCTTCGCGCGACCGCGTGCTGCAGAACCTCCTACTGAATTCGCGAAACTTCGATCGACTTGTCCAGTGTCTCGGGTGAGGCTCTGGGATGGAAGTCTACCGTGGCTGGTCGTCAAGCATGAAGATGTTTGCAATGTGTTGACTGATACTCGGCTCTCCAAGGTAGGCAAGCTAGTATCCCAGTGTAGTACAGTGAAGAGCACCAGTGGGTAGTCTGGCTGAGCGTCTATTTACTTACAGGAACGTAGCCGGGCTGGGTTTCCGGAAATGAATCCTGGGGGGAAGGCAGCTGCAAAGAACAGACCGACCTTTGTGGATATGGACCCTCCAAATCATATGCGTCAAAGGTATTGGCAATGTCAGGCCACATCAATGCAGATTCTGATCCGTTTCGAACAGGAGTATGGTATCGGCTTTCTTTACTCCAGAGTATATTGATTCTATGAAGCCGTTCATCCAGTCAACTGTGGACAATGTCCTGAATGATATGATTGCAAAGGGATGCGACCAGCCTGTCGACTTGGTGGAGAGATTTTCTCTCCCAATTCCATCGATCGTAAGTTACTTTTGCATTGTGTAGCAAGACAGACAGCTGACTGAAGGCACTCAAGATAATCTACCACATTATTGGAGTTCCTACCGAGGACATGGACTACCTGACACAGAAGAATGCGGTTCGAAGCAGCGGCAGTTCAACCGCAGCAGCAGCCCAAAATGCCAACGAGTGAGTTACGACTTACGAGCTTGGAATATTTTGACAATGGACAATGAGGCTGAACAGAGTGTGTATCACAGGGAATTGCTCGCCTACCTCGGAAGTCTTGTCGATAAACGTATTGCAAATCCTAAGAAGGATTTAATCAGTACGTTGATTACCGAACAGGTATGATTTAAAGGAAACTAGAGACCGCCACAGACTGGGCTGACGTGAATTAGCTGAAACCCGGTCACCTTGATAGGTTAGATGTCGTTCAGCTGGCTTTTCTTTTGCTAGTGGCTGGGAATGCTACCATGGTGAACATGATTAACTTGGTGAGTCCCGTTAGATCATTCCGTCATTGCCCTTCTGTTCGCTGTGCACTCACCGGCTCTCAGGGCGTCGTTACGCTTCTTGAACATCCCTCACAACTGGAGGAATTAAAAAGAGACGCGTCTCTGGCGAGAAAATTCGTCGAGGAGCTTTGCCGATTCCATGTAGCTTCCTCATTCGCAACCCGTCGGGTGGCCAAGGTCGATATCACGCTGCGGGATAAGGTAAGTAAATCCACTGTTGAGAAGCCACGGAACCTTGTCTGACAGATAGTAGCACATCAAAGCTGGAGAAGGCATTATCGCTTCGAACCAGTCCGCAAACCGGGATGAGGACGTCTTTCCGGACCCAGACACGTTCAATATGCATCGGGAGACCGATTCCGAGAAGAATCTTGCCTACGGCTACGGTGATCATCGCTGTATTGCTGAAGGATTGGCTCGTGCTGAACTCGAGGCTGTATTCTGTGAGCACCAAGTCCCAGAATGATAAGCTCATACTGACTATTACAGCTTGTTTATTCCAGAGACTGCCGAACCTGAAGCTCGGAGTACCCCACGACCAGGTCCCATATTCAGAGGCACACAAGGATGTTGGCATTGATGAACTACCGATTACATGGTAATGGTCTTGTGGAACTGTGCTATATAACTGAGTGTTGGAACGTCCGTAGCGGTACAACTGAGCATGAGTAAGGGATCCAAGCAGCACCGTTACTTTTCGCCTAGTTTGAGCCAATGTATTAAAATACCATGTGCTATCGAATATGAGTTCCGCTTTCATAAACTTTCTGAAACGACCCTTAATCCTACGCATGATTGCAGAAGTGCGGTGACCTGAGGGAGACATTTTCGAAGTAAAACTCTTGTGTTCTCCTATATTAGTAGCGCATGCTCTCTGGAATATTCAGAGCCACGGCTGGAAAAACGGCCGCTCGCATCCAAAATGGTCATTTTAGGCACCAATTACACCGGTCTTCAATTAAAATCCCCTTTTCCTTGAAACGCCAGTCCTTTCTTGGTATATGATCCCATATTAAAACATCCAACGAAGATAACAATCGCTACTTGTTGAACCAAAGTCCTTGGGATGCGCGTGCAGGCTCGCTGCAGTAATATCGCAGAAAGAGCTCAATGTGGTTGTTTGTGGGTTCTCTCAAATTGAACAGGCTCGAATGCTGGACGACCATGCGGCTGCCATCATGATGCGCGTGGATAATCCTTCCGTAGTCTGGACCCAAGTACGATATCACCAGTAGCTACGCAGTCTGTAAGCAGAATGGAAGTGCAAGGAACGAGTAAAACGTACCGGCAGAGTGACATGGTCACGATAGTAGCTAATGCCCATGCGTGTCTTCATGGTTCTCATAATAGCCTTAACTTCCCCGGCTGAGAGATCCAGGCTCACAACATCTGTATCCGTCATCACGTCGATAATAGCGTGTGGATAGCGGTAGGTTGGGTCCTCCATGCAGACGGCTGCGCACCAGTTGCTGCTGGACACGTCGAACAGATCCAGAGTGGGATCTTCTTTCCATTTCCCTTTGGTTGTCGCCCTGGCGTATGTTCTGTGAGATTTCCATAGGAAGATAAGAACACACCACTTACCCCTTGTCAGACAGGCAGGTGAAGTTTCTCATGGCGAACGACCCAGGTACGATCTTATCGAGTCGATCTCCATGATGCTTACCGAGGATCGAAGGATAGCGGGGTCCTGGTCTTCCAGCCACTTCTGTGTCTGTCTTCCCACTTTCGTTCTCTCCTATCTTGTCTACCGCGGAGTTCTCAGTTCTTTCACTGTCCGCACGGGGTCTGCTGGCAAAATCTGGAGGGCGAGGAGTAAAAAAGCATGGGTTGAAGGCGATATAGTTACCAGGAGACAGATAGCGTCTCTCTGCACGGATTCCGACTTTCTGGAGGTCGCCACGGGTCAAGAACCGGTGCGGCGTGGACTCGACCAGTCGATGTATACGGGTGACGCTGTCTTGCACATTGCGTCGCTTGTAGTCTAGTTTGATCCACATTGATTGGGAAAACCAACCAGAGCAGGTTGTAGAGTTGTGAAGAGGAGGAAAGATGTGAAGATGGGGCTTATGCGTTGGGTAATGTTGACAACTCTATGTCATCGTCCGGGTCGATGTCACCATTACAGATGAGATAGAGCACTTCTTACACTGTACAATTCTATGGAAGGACTACGACCGGAATTCTGGACAGGATTGCCTAGACGGCCACCGGAATAAAGGGGATACTGAACATCCAATATTGTTATGGGATTATCTCAATGCAAGACTACTAGGAAACTATGTTAGTCTCATTGACGGTTTCTCGCTTAGACGCTGACTTCTATCTAGACTAGTCGAATCTATCCCCACCTGAACCAAAAAGAGGGCACTACCATGGGGCTGTTGTCGACTCGCCAATCTCCATCTAGACCTCAAATAATGCGCTAAGAATATGGCTCTCTTGGCAGCTTTTCGATCAGAAAGTGTTGTACCGGTCCACGCCCGTATCCGATAGAAACCCTCTATGTTCAAGGCTTCCTCTTCACTAAGGACTTCTCCCGTATCAAAAATGCTCGTTTTGTTTCAGGAAAGACGAGATACATCCGCTCTTGTGACCAAAATGAGTCGCAATATCGCTAAAATCCGCCACCACCAACGCCGAGCCACCGGATCGCAGGCTAGTTTTAGATGGCGGACTTGCCCGACGCCCAATATATAAGAGCCTCAAGAATGGAGAGAACTGGAGATTCCTTTTGATTTTGTCTGTACACTGTGGGGGAATTTGGCAGTGGTCGTTCATCATCGTATCCTTTACGTCCGCTCACTAGACCGATATACTATCGCTACACTCCCTCAACATACACAACTCACTTTCGTTAACGGCCTGAACCTCATTTCAAAATGCAGTACCCACTTATTTCAGTCTTTATTCTACCTGCTCTGTCGCACGCCTTCAGTCTCAACACTACAACATCACATTGGAACTACACGACGAGCAGCCTTGCCACCACCACGTCCTCAAAATGCAAAGAGGCGTACAGCGCCGAGATCGACTGCAACGAGTATCTAGTTCAGTTAGTGAATGCCGGTGAGCAGCGCTACTTCCTGGACAGCATGGAGCCCGCCAACTTCACTCAAACCTGTACCCCAACTTGCCAATCTTCGCTATCAAAGTACATTGCAAACGTGAAGGAGTCCTGCACGCAGCCGGGCGATGCTGCTGTGAAGTCGCTAGGATTCCTAGGAAAAGAGGGAGAGGAAAACGTACCAGTCCAGACCATCGGGTCGCTGTTCCAGTATACACTCATGCAGTCATGCGCGAAGGATGAGTACGCGTCCCTGTACATCTAGTCTTGTTGCAGAACAAAATGCTGATGATCGCAGGGACGGTCAATTCTGCTACATCCAGCAAAGCTCGGTCCTTCCCGCGGACTTTGACTGCGACTGGGTCTGCGCTCTGGCGTATTACTGGAATAGCCACCAGTACCCGTACGGACTCTGGACCGTGGGCGATCCCTCCGTTCTCGACATCGACAGAGACACCCATCGTCGGGTGAAGGTCGGAAATGACATGTTGTTCATGGGTTCCGCGGGAGATACCTCGGTCGATGATGGGTGGAAGAATATCCAGAAGTGCGGGTATGGGAACTCGACTACGGCGCCGTTTGATATTGGGATCAAGGGTGTTGGAAACGGAACAATGAGTGCTTCCACGACTACCGCTGCTGCGGCCCAGCCTACTGAGACAGAGTCCGCGGGGAGCAAGGTGGTTATGACGATGCAGTTTGTAGGTTTGGTGGTTCTGTCAGCTTTTGTGCTGGTACGGTAGAGATTCAGCGCGAGGCTGGAGTTGTACGACTATAATTTTGTGGAAGACAATTGGGGGTGTCGAATCCTCCATGATAGCAGCTGAGATTGCTGCAATTACTATAATAATGCAACTGAAACATGCTTTATGGATACAAAGCGGCCTGGGAACCTCAATGATCCACTTATGCTTGAGAACGTAGTGTATCAGACTGCCGGCGCATCTAGTATGACAGCCTTTATAGTCTAGAAAGCCAGAAGAAAAACAAGCTGACATATATTAAATAATTTCAAGATATTTGGATTAGGAACAAGTGAGAGGCCTAAGTGAGGTCGATAGACTATACCACCTCCATCAACCGAGCATGTCGCACATCTACTCCCTCCGTCCAATTCTTCCAGCACTTGTCATCCTCAGATCCAGTCTCCAGAAAGCGAAGATGATCCTCCACATCCTCCCATCCACTAAGCATCACAAACTCCTCGTGCGTTTCCTCTCTCCCCTCTGGATAGTCAATCCGCCATCCACACCGTAGCATCCTCGGCGCAGTACATTCTTCCACACAACCCTTCACCCGCATCATAGTATCCTCAAACTCCCCCTTCTCCTCTTCTCCAACAAAACACCTCTCAATAGCCAGAACAGGCGCATCCAGCGGGCTACTCGCCGAACGCATCTCCCCAGAGGCCGGCTCAATCTCCACATGGAACATCCAGACCACCTCCATCTCGTCCGCGAGGGACGACATGATGTTCTGATTGGTTGGCGACGGGATCCATTCGTTCATATGCTGCGATACCGAGTCCCATCCGCCGAGCAGGTAGATGTATGAGGGATCCTCGATCTGTGAATAGAGACGCACGGGGTAGCCTGCAAAGCGGGCTTGTGCGGAGGCCCCAGATACGAGGGCGCATTTGGTCTCGGGTGAGATCTGACGGTGGTTCTTGAGGTGGAGAAGGGCGAGTTCTGTGACGGGCATCGTGGGGATTATTGATGGGTTGGATGGGGATGAGGTTGTCAGAGATGGGGTTTGGGTTTATGTGTGGGAGTCGGGAGGTTCATCTTGACGCGTATGCGAAGCTGCCTAGTCCTTGGTGACTCCGGGGTAGGTTTTTGCGCGACTGATTACGAGGGAGGTGGTATAGTTACTATGGAGAGTGTCACAGTGGTCATTGAACATGATGCTGTATACATGATTTGATCCATAGTTCAAATCAGTCTTTTGTGTTGTAGGTCCGTGACCAAGCTGCCGATACTCCTGGCCGAAGGAGGTAAATCCTACTAATACTACCACGGGCTGATTGCCCCAGTATCAAAGAACTAGGTTTTGATCTTGGATTATAGAGACCAGGGAACGAGGGCATGTAGGAGATCAGTACTGTATGAGGTATATAGGAGTCCTCACTCCATCTCGCATCTAGCAAAAGAACCTACCTATACAAAGAATATCTCATCAATCCACCACCAACCAGACAAAGAAATAAACTCCACCAACAACTCGCCAGATTACACCAAAAGCCTCACTCCAGCCCATGTAACCCCCGCCAACGGCCAACAAAGACCGACGGAGAAACCTCGCCCCTTCGGACCCTGAAACGCGCCCGCTCGAAACGGACCAGGATGCGCGTTCGAGAACGCTTCCGTACAGCACCGGGCCGGGGGTGATCAGACGGACATGGGGGTTCGGTGGCCAATCTATCTGCTCCGGCGTGGGGTGGATGTGGGCTGGGTTCGAGCGGTGAATTTCTGGAAGAATCTCGGTGTTGCGTGCTCAGTCTAGATCGTCGAATGGATTAGGTGGTCTCAACCCGTAGGAGAGAAAGCCAGTCAAATGTCAACGGGATATCATCCATAATATCCATTATTATTATTGTTGTTATTAATGCGGAGGCGTGAATATACCCGGCATCAGGCGTCGGGTAATTACAGCGCGAACGGAATCCCACATCCCACGCAAACCCCAAGAACCGGCGGTGAATGAGCCGTGCATGCGTTGCTTACCGCTTAATGCTCAGGCGCCAGCTGTTGGACAGTAGGACAGTTGGACCCTTCTTCAGATCCTTGGCTGCAACGCGTCTTCGGCAGGGCTGCAGCCCCGTCCGTCCGCAACGGATAAATCGATCGCTCGTGTCACTCTGGACCCCTCTGTGGCCGCGCGGGGAGCAGGGGGTGTCCTGGTTTCTGGTCGGGTTCTGGACTGTTCACTCCCTTCCGCCCTGGATGCGACGCGGTGATCCTTTTTGGCGGTGAGGGATGGACTTGTTTGATCAATAATACTACCTGATGGCTGATGGATCGTCCGAGAGGGGGGATGAGGAGGGGTATGGGGATGATAGGAGGGGATGCGTTGGGCGGTTATTGCGAAATCAGGGTGTGGAAATTCGGTGGGAGACTTTCATAGCCAATCGACCATGTATGGCGATATCTCGGGGGAGTACATAAGGTAGTAGTGGATGGGCTGGTGGTTACTGGTGTTTACCACGACGAGATAGACACCGAGTTGACCGCGATAGCCACTGAAACGGTGGGATGGGCCATGCCTATATTTGGATCCCTGCGAAACCCGCCAGCCAGCGGATATCGATCTCGTATCTTCTCCGGAGCCATCTCATCCCACGCTCGGATGCAGCTGATTCAGATTACGAACATCCCCAACCAATATCATCAAGGCGACCACGGTCGGAGAAGCCCGAGCGATATATTCGTAAGCTTATCGCTGTACAACAAACGATGTTACAGCAGCATGGATGATTCGAGATGATGACAGACGCGATATCGTCGTGATCGAGGTCATCTGGCCTCGACGATGACGCTGTCTATCATCCTCTGAGTCTGACCTCAGATCCGCAGAAACCAGTTTTGGCGGTGGCAAGCATGGGTCATGCAGAACAATAGCTCTGTTTACATCGGTGGCTGAGCGGCCCTCCGCCACATACCTTGAGGTGCATACAGGGAGGTATACTGCACATAGCTAATTCGGAGTATGTCGGACATGAATCATCCAGCTCCAGAGGGTGGGGACGCCGGACAGCGACGAGTCAATGCTCCTCCCTCCTCCCACCGCGCTGGAAGTAGAATCCGGAGGCATGTACGTGCAGGAGGCATGTATCTATCAAGTGGGCTGCAGTCGCCACCGAACATTCCCAGCCCATTCCTTACTTCTTACCCCATGTTCGATGTATCCACCCCCAGCTGGGAGATCGACCGGGGAACTTCCCAGCGCTCTCCCTTGGGAAGTCAACTTGGAACCCGGAACTCCATCCCCAGCGGTTTTCTTCAGCGGAAGCCCCTTCCGCTGCGAGGAGGCAGACCTTAATCGCTTCCCCGTTCACCACCTGCTGAAGCACGGAGCCCGCTCTGTCTGAGCTTTGCTTCAGCGCTGCATCCGGTCGGTGCTTGGATCTCTCCCTAGAATCCCGTGCGCGCGTCCCAGCAGGGAGAGCTTGGGGATTAAACTCCGGACCAGCCCGCCATGGAGACCAAAGCTCTCGTTTCCGATCGGGGCAGACGTACAGACTGAATACGGATTGAGTGGGCGAGGGAAGTGATTTATCATCACAAACACACGGACGTCCATCGTGGCGTCGACAATATACCTGATTCTTGTAGCGGGAGTGTTGGAGATAGATGCCATGGCATCATGATGTCCAATCATGGAGGAAGCGGTGTATCACCGCCTTTCTCGCCGCAGAGGAGGTGACGATAATTCCTGCAGAAGTGCAGATGAAGAGCTGTCTTCCGCGAGAGGTATCCGGGATCATGGGATGGCGATCGGCCAATGGCTCGTTCACGGAGATGAATGGTCTGCTCTCCCTGCTCTCTGTCGATAGTGCAGTGCAGGAATGCCTCCCCATGCCGAATGCATTTACATATGCGTTCCTGTGCAGACAGTAGCCATCGGCGTCAACCGGAAAATAATCGGCGAGACTCGTCAGCCGCCAAAGTACGTACTCACGACGACCTCGGGGATGCAGGACCCCCGAGATCGTGATCCCTTCGACCGGGAAGCACCTCGGTATTTCTTTTGCCAGAGGATGGCTCATGAATCCCAAGAAAGGGGTATCCTGTCTCCTGGGACCAACGGCCCCCCTTTCCGTTCTTCCGCGGGCCTTTCCGTGTCAGCCCCTCGCCGGCGAAGAAGACAAGTTGATCAGTCTCAAACGCAGGCCGACCCAATTTTGATGGATAAATCCTCAGAGCTGCGGAAGGCGACGCGGCGGTGGGGAAATCCGACGCGACGGTTCGATCGGCGGCGGGACAGAATCAGCTTCCCCGGTGGATGCCCGAGGAGGTACTATTGAACGATTAGTCCGAGGTCTAGAACCGTTGCTGTCAGAATTGAGCCGAGGTCTACAGGTAATTAGGTTGCAGGATATCATATTCAGCCGGATGTCGACAGTCTATTGTCTAGTAGGTACTTTGACAGTGGGATGGCATCTGATGGATTGGTCTTGTCAAGTCCATCGAGATGGACCATCTGTCACCTATCACCTGTCCATGTATCTACTGGCTGGTCGTCTCATAGACGTCTTGAGTGTGCATGAAACAAGCCTCAAACATCTAGACACACTGTAGACACCATCAAAGAGGACGATATCAACCCCTGATCCAGCCGACCGAGGCATCGCCGGCCACATGAACGCGTTGGGCGGATTGGATCCCATGGCACTGGAACAAGGGCAGAAATCTATCAAGCCCGAATCCTCGGGACAAAGACGGTTCGCCTTGTGCGGAGTCGTAAACGATGATCCTCATTAATTTACCCGCTGGAGTCAGGGGGAGCTGAGTGGGTGCAGTTGATGCCTCGGAAACCATTTCGCTGGGAGATCCTCCGGCCCCATCTCCATTCCATGCCATGTCCTTTCCGAGCGGTTCTCTTGGTCATCCTCCTGATCGGGAGAGGCACGGAGAAGAACGGAGAGTTACTCCGTTGAACGGGGAGAATTTCCCCGGCTGAGGCGGAGACCCGCGGGGGGCGTGGATGGGTGAAGTCGAAGGAGGCACACTCCGCAGTATTATTCCCTAATCATCCGGATTGATCAAGGCGACGGACGGTGGTGGTCCCCGTCGCGTCTTCGTTTGCCGGTGTTGGTCGATAGTTGGGGGGGAGGTTGCACTGCGGGCGTTTCAACGGTGCGAATCTTCTGGAGTTGGTGTGACCTGGGCCTGAAAGAAGGGAAAAAGGGACGGAACGGGAAACAGTGGGTCGCGGGGGAGCGTCTCCTTGACCCAAAACTCCTTTGTTTTGGGTCGCTCGTGGAGGATGCTGGGTTCGTGGGGGTCTCTACCTTAGGTACGTACGTACTCTATTCCGTAACTATGGGATCTCCTAGGAAAAGGAGTGCGGATCGCGCGGTGGGAGAACGGATTCCCGCCGAATCTGATAGTTGTTTCTTCTGCCTTTATTATCAGTTGCCGCCCGAGTCGAATACCCAATATTGGCCTGTGCCTGTGCGTGTGCGTGCGCCTGGTGCCTGATGGTGCCTCATTATAATGACTATTATTATCGACCCTACAGAAGACACGTTGCGGTTGACCGCAAAATGGGATGCGTTTGATGTTGACAGGCATATTGAGGTACAGATAGACATACATGCTGGCAAACTGAAGAGCGGTGAGAGTATGTACGAAGGAGGTACATACCTTAAGGCATTTGCTCTTTGACCAGATGCATGGGGATGTCTGCTTCTTATTGAAGAAGTACGGGATTATGGGATTAAATGATAAAAATAAAAATAAATATTCAGTAAAACAAAATAAAATAAAATAGAATAAATAAAAGACAAGAAAGAAAAAAATTCCCCATCCGATCTTCCCCGGCCCGCGGACCGATAATCTTTTTCTTTTTTGAAATATTATTTTCCAGAAAAATAAAACCTTTTCCGATAAATCCAATAAGCTAAAAAATAGATCGAACAAATAAATAATTAATAAATCAATAAAGAAATAACAGAAAATAAGAATGATAAATGGACCAGGGTCTGCAGCCTCGATGAAGATTTGGATTATATCTATCTATCCATCTACTACCTGGCATCGATCCAACTCACCCTCGCCCAAAGTACACTGGACTGATCCATTATTTGCCTGCGAACTGATTACCTATTATGGGATTCATGGGATTTTCTTTTCGGTGAAGATTATCTCGATGCAAGGGAGTCCAGACACCCTTCCGATCGATCTGGCCCATGCTGTTCTGTCCATCTGCCTACATATACAGGCTCCTCCTCTGACACCGACCTGACCTGATCACTATCTACATACTTCACCACAACACACTGATCTTCTACAACATCCTAGGAAGTTCTTCTTCCTCACTCTCACTCTTACACACTCTCCTCTCTCAACCCCCCATACTTCCATCACACATCACAATGAAGTACTCCAAACCCTGTCCATACCCCTTCCAGCCATGGAGTCAAGGAGCCAGTGTTCGCTCCTCGCCCAGTGAGGCCTCTCCCACTCACACCGTCGCCATCCCGTTCAGCTTCGGCTCCTCCTGCGACTTGGATCACTCGCTCGCCTCTATGCCCGCTCCGCCGCCTCCGTCGCCCACCGACTCTCTGCTTGACATCACCCCCCGCAAGGGCTCCTTCTCCGCCGCCTTTGGCGTGAGCAACTCCAACTCCTGCGCCTTTCCCTCCTGGCCCAACCGCCCCTCGCTGATCAACTCCGCTGCCGACGTCTGCACCACCAGCGCCTTCATCTCCGACGAGGAGCTCGACTTTGACCTGTCGCCCATGTCCGACGCGCCCGTCGACGAGGAGTCCGCCGTGCGCGACCCTCTCGACCTCACCACCGAGCAGCAGATCCAGATGATCCGCGCCGCCGCCGAGGAGGAGGCCCAGCGCGCCCGTCTGCTCGCCCAGGTCCATGCCCACGCGCGCGCCCAGCAGGCCCTCCGCGTCGCGCAACTCGCCGCCCTCGAGCGCGAAAACGCCAAGCGCCGAAAGCGCAAGGCCATCGTCGAGAAGAAACGTCGCACTACCTCCGCCTCCAAGGCCACTCGCGCCTGAGCACGTCCCCATCGATCGATCATCTTTTTGCCAGTCTTATTGATGAGGCTGTCCTCCGTCGCGCAAGCCACCGTTACTCAGACGCTGGGTTGCTTTTTCCTCGACATGGGGGCGGCAAATGACCCCCCCCAGTCATACCCCCCAACATGACCACCCGCACCGGAGTGATAGGGCATCATTTCTTCTTCCGCCTGAAGAACATCTGACAGTCCTCGCCCATGGCCGGGGGCACGTGCATGGGTCGAGGCGCCGCAGCCGGAGCAAATCAGGCACCTGGCCGCGGTCTGGAGCGGCTTACCTAATTTCCCCATCGCTGTCGGCGCATACTGCGATATTACATATTTCTCCTCATCCCTCCCCCCCGCCTCACTTCGTCTTCACCGCCAGATTGCGGGCTGCCACACCCCCGATGACTCACTTGTTTGCATTGTGCCTGGTTGCGCATGTGTCATTCTATTATCGTGCTGTTTATTGCTGATTCGTGCGTTTGTGCGAGGTGTTAGTGGGCATACCCTGGTTTTTCCTTTTCGGGTAGTTCGTTTCAGCGTCATCTGTCTGTCTGTTGTCTGTCTGCTTCCGACTTTTCCTCTTCAGCGATCCTGTTCCCTGTTTTAGCGTGTCTTTCCCGTCCGATGTTCAGATACCCCGTCGTGTACCTTGTTACGTCTCGTTTCTTTTTTTTTCAGCGCCATACCCCGAGCCTCAGCTCCCGCATTGCATTTGATGTGATCCTCTTGCATAGCTAGCGACATACCCTGGTTTCCATCACGAATTCTTAGTTAGAAATTAATTAATCTCCATCCTGACCGCCGTCTATCGTAAGCCATCTCTACCTAACTACTTGTAGACCCCATGCAATCCACGCAATCCGACATCCCCCGCGCCCAACCCGACCACGATCTACAACCCCTCAAGGAACCCCCCGATCTCGCGCAGCACCGCGTCCGTCCCCGACTTCGCCCGCACCGTCGCGCCCACCCCCAGCGCCTTGCACACGTCCACCACCATCCCGTCCACCGCCGCCTCGTACACCAGCAGCCCCAGCGCAACCCCCAGCCCGTGCAGCGCCTCCGCGCTCTCCGTCTCGCGCCCGATCGCCTCCGCCACCGACGCCGCCAGTTCCACCTGCTCCTCTTCCGCCAGCCGCTCCGCCCGTCCTGCCAGCCGCGCGTTGTGGTTGTCCGCCGCGAGATTGTACGCCAGCGACGCTCCCACCACCCGCAGGTTGGCGTGCGCGTCTAGCAGGCTGCCCGTGACGAGGCGGAGGAGCGTTGTGCGCAGTGTGTGGCTTGTTCCGAGGTGCTCGGCGTAGAGTGGGGTTGTGAAGAGGTTGCACGCGAGGTGGAGGAGCACGATGCGTAGTGCGTATGGGGTGTCGGCGAGCTCGGCGTCGCTGGCGGCTGGGGCGAGGAGTGCCATCAGCGTTGTGTGGTGCGGCTCCGCGGCGAAGAACCCGGCTACCCGTGTGTCGAGGAAGAGCAGTCGCGCGAGGTCGACGAGCGCGAAGAGCTTTTCGCGGGGGAGCGCCGCCGCTGTCGTCTGGAGGTATGTCGCGAAGGACGGGAGGTCGGGGAGGGGCGTGTCGGCGGCGGGTTCGGGAGACGCGAAGCGGTGCTGGATGAAGTCGAGGAGGGCGCGGAGGACGGGGTGGTCGTCGTGCGGGTGGAGCTTGGGCACGAGCTTGTCCAGCGGCGGGACGCGCTTGTAGGTCACGTAGGAGGTGATGGGACGCTGGAGGCTGGGGAGGTCCAGCTGGCGGTGCGGGTGGGTGGGATGCGCCATCTCGAGGAGAAGACGGACGTTGCCGCGGAGCTGCGCTGGGTTCGCGCCGCTCCATTCGTCTGTCTTCTGGCCGCGGAGGAAGGTCATGAAGGTGGGCGTCGCGCGGACGTTGTACTTCATGCTCACGTCCATGGCTGTGCTGATGTCGACTTTGATCAGCACCGCTTTGGCGCCGGCCTCTTCGGCCAGCTCGTCGTACGTCGGGTACACCATCTTGCACGGCGGACAGGTCGCCGAGGTGAAGAAGATGACGGCGCAGGATTGCGCCGCGGAGGCGAGACGTTCCTCGAGCTGGGCGAGGTTGGTGACGATCTGCACTTTGCCTGTGCTGGGAGGAGGTGCCGCCGCTGGGGCTGGTTGAAGGGCGGTGCCTGGGGCTTGCGTGACGCCGCGGAGGGCGGACTCGATTTGCGGTTTGAGCATCTGGCCAAGCGGAGTGCTCAGGAAGGTCTGGGGAAGGTTGCGGATGTACTCAGGGATGCTTTTGCCCACGAGGAACATGGCCAGATCCTGGGTGAAGTTGTTGCAGTTGTGCAGAAAGAGGTCGTAGGACTGTCGGGTTAGTTGGTGGTGCGTAAGCGGAGACGCAGGCTTACCTCTGGAGTGTAGATCTCTGCTAGCGACTGTAGATACTCCTCGACCACGTCGGTGGGAATCTCGGTCTGGCCTAGATGGATTCGTTCCATGGGTTCTCCATGGTGGGTGGTGCCGGGAATGGCTGTCTGGATGCCCTGTCCGAAGTAGTACTCCACGCTGTTTAGGACTAGAGAGGTGTGGTAGATGGCGTCAATTTGCGTCCCTGTTAGGGGCATCGAGTACTATTCTCATCAGATATACTTCCGTCATGGGATATATGACTAGGACATACCATCCGGGCGAGACCCTGCAGATGTCAGTGATACATCGTAGTTAATGAACCGTGGGGTGGGGTACCTTGGACAGGTCATACACATACAGCTCTACATCCATGATGAAGATGAGAGCTACTAGATGGTGAAGAAGAACGTACCTCTCAACCAGGTACTGATGCGCTGGGAGTGACACTTAATAGCAGATTATCGGTAACTAACTAGGCTCCTTGCAGTTACGTCAGCCGCTTTCCGGGGTTATCGGACTTAGTCATGGCCTCTACTAGCACCTTCTATACACCAAACGAGCAGCAGACACTTCCCAGATCTATGCATTTTTATTACCACCCGCAATACCTGATTTGGGTAATGATTTGTTCCTGCTCTGCATTTGTGATGTTGTTGGCTTTCCCGAGGCCGATCACCCATTCTTAGGGCACGGTCTGGATCATCTTCCAGATCGTCAACAATCGAATAGAGGTAAAGACTGAGGCGAGAAGACATCCCATATAACTGAAATATCCTTGCAACCTGCGTTTGGCATGCGCCGTCAACAGAATATACCTGTGCCCAATCCTTCTCTAGATTGGTGGGCAGTCGACAAAGTCTAGGTAGTCTACAGCACTTTGAAGGCCTCACCCGGTGTCAGACCTCCTAGCAACGACCGAACGACGAGGACCACCCCGAGAGAAACTACTCCTTGTGGCTCTCGACAGTCTCAATAAATGGCTAATCGTATCTTGTGAGGCTTGGGTCTTGAAAGAGTACCTACACCCCTCCGGACCAGCAGCTAGGCCAACATAGTTCTTCCACCGTCCAATCGTAAGCCAAAGATATAGTACAAGATTCTTAGGTCCCTCCCTTCTCCGTAAAGAGAGCAAAAGCCCATTTACCTTGAAAGGCTCATACAATCTTAGAGCAAAGATCCACATAGTCCCTTAGAAGTAAACAACCATCAAACCATGATACGGATAACAATCCATGCATATCAATCGCTGAGCTGCTCAAGTCAGTCATCCCTAGCACCTCACTTTGTGTCGATCATATCAACCACCGAACCCCGCCGACACGGGAGAACAGGCCATGCATCACACCAGGCGTGCTCAAAGCACCCTTAGCATCTCACTCCGTGTCGCCCGGACCAACATCAAGGCGTGGAAGTCACCCAGGCCCATGTCCATCAATCATTGGGGCAGCGAGAGCCCCAAACTCCGTATTAATCAACAAACCGGGGCGCGAGGGTCATCAAGACTGTGCCGTGATGGCTATTGGAGACAGTGTGCTTACAGTAATCAGCACCTGTCCCCACATCGACCATTCCACTCAAAGACATAGGAGTCGCTCAACCATGTCTGTCGATCTCCGGGGACGATGCACAATCTATCTTTGACACCCATATCGACCGGACCAACATCAAGACACGAATGTCAGTCAGACCATGCCCTTTCGATCACCGGAGGTTCGAGTGCACAATCCCTCCCTCCGTATCGACAACAAACCAAGTCCATGTCCTTTCGATTACTGGAGGTTTGAGTGCTTAACCCATTTTCAGCCTCTCTCCGTATCGACCAGCAAACCAAGACAATTTATACCGATCACTGGAGGTTAGAGTGCTCAATCCCTCCCTCCGCATCGACATCGACAACGAACAGAAACAACCCAATCCCTCCTTTTCCCCCGTTTGTTGTCCAGTGATTCTTTCCATGTCCATGAACGAACCAAATGCTGTGTTTGTACCGATCACTGAGGTTCGAGTGCTCAATCCGTCTGTAACCCACCTCTGAATCGGTCAAAAATTCGAGGCTATGCGCCGTCCACACGGCGCATACCAATGTCCAAAGAAAGAAGCCTCGGGCCACCTGTGAGACTTCAATACGGATGAACGAGGGTCCAGTATGTGTCTACATTGAACTGTGGCCAACAACCCACCGTCTGAACGTGTGACCTTCTCTATGCAAGCCCCACATGAACGACAAGACGTTTGTGCCTCAGGAAACCATATGGCCCTCATTATGTCCAACCCCATGCACAGCCAAAAGGGGTCTCCTGCAGGCTGAGGAAAGGAAAGATAAGGGTTTGTGCCTGGCGGGGGCGAAGCACTGCGCAAGTGGACACGGAACGTTGTCCGGATAGCCAGAGACATCTCATCGTCATCTGGAAAATCTCCTAGGGAGGCCGTCATCTTGATTCGAATAAATGCATCCACGTTGTGGGTGACGACACAGTGGTGAACGAGGCGCCGCTGACCATCAGGATGCAAAAACACCTGGAATTGCTGCGTGATTCGGTATTCTTTCAAGACGTCAAGGAAACCAGTCTTCAACCATCTCTTGAGTTTCATCTGATCACGGCCCGTCAAAGCCAAACATGGGCATAGGTTGACTGTTTCGGCCGAAACGATGCATTGTCGCCTCAAAGGAGGGAGCAACAATTCCCAATCACGAAATTCATCACGAGGGTGGAGTTTGAGACAGCGCGAACAGAAAGCAAATCGTTGGTCTTCAAGCTGAAGAAGAACCTGATTCCTCGGTATATCCGGTCGGTCTAGAGGTATGGAGAATTTTGCGCTCGAAAACAGTCTCGGATAGACAAGCCGGTCATCTTTGAGGATCAAGCCAAAAAGGAGGTACATGCGCTTAGAGCTCAGTGCAAAACACACCTTGCTCGGGAAAGGCAGCGACTCAAAGATCAACGATAGAAGCTCGACTGGGAGGTCCACGATAGAATCACGACCCCTGATGGGTGGCCACTCCAAATCCTCGACATCTGTGGGATCGTCCGAATGGTCGATACTTATGGGTGGTGAGCCAAACATAGCAGTGAGACAAGCTTGACTGGAAAATCCATCTGACAGATGACTAGGGAGTCTTCTGTAACCAGACCTAGAGATATGGGACAAGACAGACGTGATCTTCCTGCGGAGACCTCGCATTTTTGCGGAGACGGGTGGCATCTACGTCGTGCAGAAGGATGTTGAAAAGACGTATGGCTATTCGAGTTGGGCCTTTTTCACTGACCACCGGCCAGAAGGCAGACAGTTCAGGCTGAACTCTGACATCAACTTCATGTGTTCCATGGCCAACTCTCGCGTCATGGTGAAGCGGGTCACGCATGTGAGTGACGGACCCAATGGTCCCGCCATTTCTCTTTGCTAATGATCGATAACGACACTCATTTTCGTCAGACCAAAGGCATCAGGACATGAATCGCGATGAGATGATGGTGAGACGTAGGTAAGGTTGAAGTGGAAGAGTGACACTAACAGTAAACAACGCTAGGCTTGACCAGGTATATTGCGGCCTCAGGCATCAACGGCGACGTCAGGCTGCGGAGATAAAGCCCACCTGGATCCTCTCCCTCCTGTCGCATCGCATCGCATCGCATCGCATTGTTCGCCATTGCTTTCTTTCCTCCAATACTGTTCTCAGCGCATGTGCATGTGGTTGATACAGACTCTTGCAGCCAGGAAACAAAGCATCTGCCACTCGCCACCTACCAATGGCTCTACGGCCCACTTCATCCTCGTGCTTCTGACCTCACCCACGACTGAAGATTCCCAGTCGCATCAGCACTGCGCGCATCACCAATTTAAGTAACATGGTAAGAGCCGCACTTGGCTACCATCATACTTCTCAGTCTAACCAGACAAGCCACCCAAGAAGCGCGGAGCCCCAGCCGCGCCCAAGCGTTCGCGCCAGTCCAAACTCGCAAAAGAGAACGACATCTCCGCCGAGGAAGAGAACGAGATCAAGGAGGTCTTTCACCTATTTTCGACCCAAAACGAGGAGTTCAAGAACGAGAAAGAGGGCGTCATCCCGAGAGAAGATGTGCGCAAGGCCCTCGTGTACGTTCACCCCTCTTTCATTCCCTATGCACGATGGTATGGCTAACGAAACCAGTGCGCTCGGTCTGGGACCGGCTAACTCGAAAGAACTCTACTCCATCCTATCCGCAATAGACCCCATAGCCACCGGCTTCGTTCCGTACGGACCCTTCCTTTCTGTCGCAGCGGCCAAACTGAGATCGCGCGATGACGATGCCATGGCCGCCGAGGTCGACAGCGCCTTCCAGCTCTTTACGCGCGGCGCGGACCGGCCCATTACCGTTAGTGACTTACGGCGCATTGCTCGCGAACTGAAGGAGGATATTGGCGACGACCTCTTGCGGGACATGATTCAGGAGGCTAATGGCGGTGCGGGGATTGGTGCTGGGGTCACGCTGGAGCAGTTTCATGACGTTATGACTCGAGCTGGTGTCTTTTGAGCTTGCGCTCATTGAGGGTTACAGGGAAAAGGTGCTACGGGTTTATGTATACTTGCACTTAAGCGGGTGTTGGAGGATTTGTTTAGTGTTCTGTTCGCCTTGATATGGCATGTGTTATTATGGACTGCGCTCAATGTACATTGTCAAGCTCACTGATGTAAAGGCTCGCAACAAACCAGTGGCAAATGCTGAATACAAATAGCATGAAGAACGGCACTGTTGTTCATGAATAAGCAGAAATAATGAACATTTGAAACAAAAACGCCTTGATGTTTTGGGTATCATAATGTCATATAGGTACAATGCATAGAGATGACTTCAAAGAACTGAACGGTGAAGGGATCAGTCGACGTCAGCTAGGGAGATTCCGTTTGGAATCGGCAGGTCGACCTTCTCGGAGGATGAAACACTGGTCGCCTGAGATGTGTTGGAAGTCGAAGATGATGAAGAAACATCTTCCATAGTGACGCAGCTAGACGCGTAGACGTCTTCCGCTGGGTCAGCCTCGTCGCTTGCAACCGAGATAGAAGATGGCTCAGCCGCTTCATAAAAGAGCATGAAAGCTCCGCCTTGCGCCATAACATTGGACTCGCTGACCATCTGCACATCCTCATCACTGAGCCGAAACCAGCGTTCGGGCTTGTCTTTATCCCCGTCCGCCTCGATCACGGACTCCGGAACTTGGGCGGGGAAGGTCTCGGTTGAGTACTTCCGATAGCAGATATAGTGGCCATTTTCATGACGACCGTAGTGGGTTACCACGGCCCGCAATTGATAACGGCGGTCAAAAGTATCCCTGGCATCTCTGGAAGAGGGGAGCATGGATTCACGAGGGTTCGTATCCCACGTTTCACCATCAGGAGACACAGTTCCCAGACACCATTCGCTAAGGTCGAGGGAACTAGGAAACCTGACTGCCGCGTAGTTCTTTCTCATCAGCCCCGTGAATTCATCAAACATGCTTCGGTTGATATGGACCACGAGACACTTCGGCGGCCGTGCGATAACCGCCTGTCGCGACTTCGTTGAGGATACTCTGTTCTTCGAGGGAATATGGCATTTCTTGGAAAGCGTCTTTTCGGAAAAGTCTTCGTCTTCGAGGGCCTCCTGCACCGCGCGTAGCCGTTCTTCGGCGGACTTTTTCAGCGCATCCCCCATTTGCGTGGCGTCTGACGCGCTCTGCAGCTTCTTGTCTTCTTCTATTTGCTCTAACATGTTCTGCAGCTGGTCCTTCGCACGCAACAGGGTGCACTTGGCACATTCCACGCCCTCAATCGGCTCCAGGTGCATGTAGTCACGAAGACAGTCGCGGATATCACATTGCGTGTTCGAGCCGAGCGGAACGGTCAGGCAGTTGAAGGGGATGAGCGAAAGACCCTCCGTCCACCCACATCTCATACAGCCGACTCGCTGCGCAAGGAGGCCCTCGAGCGGGTTGCGTAGTGACTGGCGTTCGGGTGACGGCTGCGAAGAAACCTCCGCCGCAACATCCTGCAGAGTACTAGCTCCGATCACATGTTCCTGTGGACCGGCCATCTTCAGACCCAGGTTGCGAGTCTGTCGACGCGTAGCCTGCTGCACTTCGTAATCGATCTGGTCCACAACCTTCGAGAAGTATTCCTGCGCATCCTGCTGTTGCCAGCTGCTCATTGACTTTAGGTCAGGCGGCGTCCACAGTCGCTGGCCGTAGCTGGACGCGCTGTTCAGTCGATCGATGATGTCTCTCAGGGCATGGTGGGTCGAGAACGACGCCTTGTCGCCGAGACCATCGATGTTCCGCTCCAGGAACTCCGCAAGCGAGCGGAGAGATGCAAGTCCTTGAATGATGCTGTTCTGGTAGCAGGAGTTGTCCCAGTTTCCTAGCCCCGGCGGGAGGTTGTCCCTGCCTAACAGTGCCGTTCCGATGCCTGACAGGGCGCGAGCGCGAGGGATAAGGGAGAAGGAGGAGTTGTCAAGGCCGAAGATTCGCTGCATGGCGTCGCTTTTCTCCTGGAAAGTCATCGAACGGGTGTTCTCGCCGGACGAGTCGGCGGTCGTTTTCGAATCGAGAGCGGCGACGACCCTGGACGGAATTAAATACACGGCGACGTCCCAGAGGTTCCGGGCTATCGACACGGGAATAAACCGCAGGTGTTTCGCTATAAAGTAGATGGATATCAGGGCCACAAGGAGGTAGGCTAGGCTTGTATTGTTCCGCAGGTGGTGCAGGACAGTATCATACTGGCTGTTCTTCGCGTTATTCCAGGAACTCTGAGTGAGGATATCGATCCCCTCTCTGCGAGCATTCATGGCTGACGAAGAACGAGACAGGACAGCCGCATAGGGGCGACGATTGGATTTTCATGAACTGATGTGGTGTAAAAACTGGAAGGGTACAAAGTGTTTGTAACAGGTAGAAATCCCCGGCCTAACGGCCGCTGGCACGGATAATTAAGCGCTGCGTGGGTGGTCACTGCCGCCACCCGGAATGTTATCGATAGAACCGTAGGTCTCCACAACAAAATATTTCTGTCGACAAAATCTATACTCCAACATACATGCATCATGGGTAAATCAAAAGGTGAGCTTGGTAGTATACTGGAAATGGGAAATTCATTCAGTTCTAACACTATGGCTTTCATTAGCTCCGTCCAAGCATTCTCGCGCTGCCAGACGGGCAGCTTCACCCAGTCTTGATCTCGACAAGTCTCTCGCTTCAGCCCCGCGAGTTGAAGAACCACGACAGAGGGATTCAGTCCTGGCCGACCGCGCCAATGCCGGGGTGATGAAGAAAAGTTCTAAGCCCAAGGCCAAGACAAGAGCTCAGAAACTCCGACAGCAGAAGGGCATGGAGCGAGCGGAGGCTGTTTTGGACCAGATGGAGATCAAAGTATCGAAAAGCCTTAATCGAGGAAAAACCGTGAAAGCGCGGAGGGTATGGCATGACAACTTTCCTGTGTACCGAGAATCTGATTCTGACATCGATTACTCTAGGCTGAGTGGGAAGATTTAAATCGCAAGTCGGCGAAAACTATGTTCCAGAATCTCAATGACGAAGCCGATGATGACGGCGCTATGGTTGACGATACTGGAGCCGGCCCATCTGCCAACAAAAAAGCACAGCCGGCAGCTGTAGCGCAGAATCCCGTTCCGGACCAACATGCCGATATTGATGTGGACGACGATATCAGCTGAAAGTGACACCAATGTCGAAAGGAAATACCCGCTGCGGCGTCGACTATTTCCTTGGCCTGAGCTGGTTGATCATTCGTTCGATCTCAGTAGCGGCTAGACCCGAGGCTCTTGTGCGGAGGAGCTCGAGGGTATTCACATCCTTTGCCCGGAAGGCTTCTTCTCCGGCTTTTGCGATCATTCCGCATTTCACCCACATCTCGACCTTCTCCTCAACTGGCAGGCTGGTGCATTTCGGAACGAAGACCGATGCGAGCTTTGTGTTTCCGGCGCCCAATATTTCATTATAGAAAGGCTATCATGGCGTGAGCAGGTGCAGGTATATGAGGGATAAGATTTACTCACTTCCCATCCGATGGGCGATTTCTTGTTTCTCCCGATTTCCTCCAGTTCGCCCCAGTCACGCTTAGCGACCAAGGCTCTTAGTCTAAGCCACCAATATGTCTTCTCGGGCATCTTGAATTCGCTCTGGATCTTCTGTGCTCTTTTTCCGTAGCCGGCTCTGATAAGCCTGTAGACGGTCTCATTCAGGCTTAATCCGAGAAATTCAGTTCGATCAGAAAGATCCTTGTCCAAGCCTTCTTGGGCCTTCAGCAGATGAGACGACTCGGAGAGTAGTTTTTGTTGTAAGACGACCGTAGGATCTTTGGAGTCGGCCAGCAGACGAGATGCCAAATGAAGCTTCTCGATTTTGCGGGAGAGATCAGTTTCATTGAGAGCCTCCGCCACAAGTACATTCGATCCATCAATCGGGCGATCGTCCTGATAGTATAGATCTTTAAGCAACTCAGTATCCTCTCCTCGGGCAGTCGTCTCCACCAGGGCAGACGCCATAGGGCGGGTATTGATCATCCGGAAGAAGCTGGCAAGAGGCACCTTGCTCTTCAGATGTAGAAGAACGTAGTTGACCAGATCATTATCACCGCTTTCGATGGCTTTATCCAGGGCAATCTCGTCTTCTTCCATGTTCAGCAGCAAAGGCACTTGTTTTCCTGCCCTTGGTTCGTGATTCAGCAGTTGAGTGGCTAGGTGAGAGCGGCCCTCGTCGTATGCAGCCTGAGCTATCAGCTCGAATGATATGCCCGGCTTCCCTTCTAACCGCTGGACAATCAACTTGCAAACAGCTTCATCGTCGACCGTGGACACTTTGACTTTCTGGCTCGCCCAGTGCACGTAGATCCTATCGGCGGGAATTTGGAGGTATTCCGAGATCCTGATGGCCAGCAAATACTCATTTCTGTTCACCAGACGTTCGATCAGTTTCTCGGGTGTTAGTCGCATGTACTGTTCGTAGGATATCGGGAGCCCGATCTGGTAGTCTCTCACGGCCTTCAATACCCGGAGTTTTTCGGTCATTTCCACGAAATCGTCGCTGTTATACAATTCCAAAACTGACTTTCCGAAAGATGCTGCTTTCAAGAGTCGCTTTTGCCAGTAGGGGTCGAATTCATGGCCTGCTGCTTTGACACACATGTCCACAGCCTCGGGTAAGCTTGATCGAATGCGCTGGATATTTTCATCGGCTTTTGGTGATTTCTTTTCCAACAGGTCGATTGAATCTAATAATACCGAAGCCGGGGAAGTAGACCCAAGACGAAATATGGCTTCCGTGACATCTTCTTGTCTTTAGCAGTGCTTGTGTGGGATGGAATTGCGGGGACTGACCTGTCACTTTGTGCAGAAACTCGCAGGTATCATTCGTGAGAAGCCGTACGCCATCAAACTCGGGTATCACATGCACTGCGCCGTCATAATAGTACCTAGATCGTTTGAGTAAGTTGCACTCAAAGCAAGGAGGATCTGGACACACCTTGCAGCAACACCGTTAGGACCAATGAGGTGAAGCTCATCTTCCCAAGCAATAACCACGGCGTCGTCTCCGCACCACTCAACCGATCGTGGGGTGACCCGGGATTCAGGGTCATATTCGCTGTACTTGCTCTGGAAGTCGCTGCTGACCACCCATACCTTTCCCTCTGCAGTGATGAGGGCCACGAATCTTCCGGTGGGAGACACACTCGCATGCTTGAAGGGGCCGTTCTGCAGGACTTTGTCTTCGGCTTCCGTGGGGTCAATCAGATATATGGTCTGGTCAACAGCGAGGAGAACCTCGACCGAGCGAGATAGCGTGTAAGCTGGAGGTATGAGTGACCAGGACGAGACCTCGCCTTCTGGACAAGGCGCCAGAAGCTTCGGGCGTGGCTCATCGTAGTTAGACACTGCGATTAGCTGGTTGTTGGAGAGAAGGGCAACAAAGCCCGCATTCCAGAATCGACAGGCTCTGACGCCGTATTCCTCGGCTCCCTGAGAGAGTTAGTACAGGCCAAAACAAATCATGGGAGCCGTCGCACATTTCCCAATGAGAAGGAGGTGAAGTCGCCGTGCAGGCCAAAGTAGCGTCTTACGGTCCCGTCTTCTGTGATCAACAGGAGCTCCTCCTTGTCGGACCAGCCAAGGCCACGAATCGCCCCATGTTCGCACTGAGATGCATTAGTACAGGTGGGATATGTGAAGGAACACCCAACCCACTTGAATTCGATTGATATGTTTGCCTGAACAGGAGTAGATATCAATGCTCGATCGAGCGGTCTGCGCGTCCCGAAACCGGTACGGCTTGCTTTCATCCCGATGCAAAGCTGGACGTACCAGTCAGTAATGCGAGAAGGAATGATTCAGTCATGGTCCATACCAAGAGCGCCGCCATACGGAGCACCTGCGACGATGTAGTTCTCTAACTCGACATCCTGGTCGAAGACGGCGTCGTAGATGGACACCTTGCGGTAGAAGCTATCGCCCAGCCTCTCCCAATTCGCTAATGGATTTGACGGCGCCATTTATGAGACTGCTTCCATGGAAGAGAATATGCGACAAGCAGGCCAGAGTAATATCCCCAAGATGAATGATCGGGGAAGCTCCCGTTGCGGGTGCTCACTTGGGGTCTCTGCCGGCGCTAAACCCGCTTGGGTTGCGGCGGTGTATGGCCACATCGGGGTATTCCCGTGACTGCCGCTATCAATTATTGCAGACAACATACTCCGTATTTACATCTCCGGCTTCACGATGAATCCTCGCGAGCATGGAAGACTCCGGGAATCTCAACAGCTTGGCCGTGGAGCTGTCCGATCTGGAAGTGGCTCTTTTTGTCTGTCTTGCGGTCGGCGAGCACTGTCGGATTGACACCACCGACGAGAACATTCATGACGTTGCTAAAGAGCTATCCTTGGTAGGCTGCCGATCAGATATTTACCTTGGCGGGACTAACAAGATTGTGGTAGATCTGCTCGAGTACATTTGAACTCTCTAATTCAATCCTTGATTTCTCGACAGCCGTATCATTCGATGATTTCTGCCGTGAGATCATCCCGTCGGGTGCGCGCTGGCCCAGACGAGCCACCGAACAGATCGTCAATGTGGTGATAGCTAAGAATTTCAACCATGCCGACGAGAACATCCAGCTCCATGCGTTGGAGGTAAGCGACCCCTCTATGTATCAAGCGCAATACTAACATCCATAGTTAATGCGCACAAAGAGACTCACAACACAAGAAACGGTTCTCGAAGCGCCGGAAGACTTCCTCTTCCTGCCTTTGACTGTGAGAAAAGCCGCAGACGACAGCCCAAAACTGAACCCTCATCTGGTATGAGCTCTTCGTTACCTAAACACCCCGATCCTAACCCTAGCAGAATGACCATCTCATCCTCTCTCACTTCCACGACACCCACGACGACTATGTCTACCTGGAAGACACCAACGACTGGCTTTCTGACCAGGCATCCGCGTCTTCCGTCGTCCGGAACCCGAAGAAGGGGCGTCCCTTCATTGACCGAACTGTACGTGTCTCCCCGACTCTATTCAACAGTGGCTGACAGACGCAGCTCCTAGACAAGCTGCACCAGGCCGGCGAGTTCGTCACTGCAGGCGCAGACGTCCTCCGGTACCAGCAGGACATTGTAGTGTTTCTCCGGCTCAGTCGGGCTGTGTCGGGCGGAATCTCCACGCGATCCAACATACAGTTCAAGCAACTTTCGAAGTAAGTGTCATCGCACGACGGCGCAAAGACAGTCGGCTTACTCTGCAGACTCCTCGCGGCACTCCACGGCATCGACTACCTCACCCCGTCGGTCGTAGCGCTGGCCGCAAAGAAAGCCTTTCGCCATCGGATAGTCGTGGCAAAGCCGGAAGACGATCGCAGTCTGCAGTATGGTAGTGATCTCGCCGCCGTGTCCAAGGTCCTCTCCTATGCTACTCCTGATACCATCTTGGACAGTGTGCTTACACTCGAGACTCCGGTGTAACATTGACTCTATACATTCATGGCAATGCTCACATCAGCTGGTATAATCAATCACCGTCTAAACACCAAACCGCCAACACCGCCGGTCTATCACAATCCGATCTAAACGCTTAATCCAGATCCAGCAACGACCCAACCAAATGCAGAATCCCACCCAACAAATCGGTGACCAGATCCAGCACGCCACCCAACAGCGAAAACGTAAAGGACAGGAGACACTCGAGCGTATCCACAAGGCTCTCGAGCACGTCCTCAAGCGAGCACACCCCGTCATCCTCGTCGTCCGAGTCGGAATCCGAATCCGAGTCCGTGTCGTCCTCCGCCACGGTCTTGTTGGCCGCCACGCGCAGACGCAGGTCGCGCGCGCTTACCGCCGGCTCCTGGCAGCTCAGCATCTTCGACGAGATCTTGTCCTGCGACTGGCCCAGCAGGCCCTGGAACGCCTGGATTTTCTGGATCAGATCGCCCATGTCGCGCTTCTCAACGGCGGCGGTGGCGTTGCCGTGTGCATGGCTGTGCGTGTGTGCATGCTTGGCGTTCTGCTCATGGAGGAGCTTCTCAAGAAGCGGGGACACGCGGTTGACGGTGTGATTGAGGCGGTCGAGGTGGCGGCAGTTGTTGATGTTGGCCTTGGGCACCAGCGAGTGGGCGCTGATGAAGGGGAAGAGGAGGAAGGAGACGAGGAGGACGACGAAGGAGAACTGCATCGTGGCGTATGATTAAAAATTAAGAGTATGGGGGGATCTAGAGCAGTAGGAGTGGGAGTGGACTGGACCGGGGCATGGCTGTGCTATATCTACCTTACAGAGTAGTCTACTCTCGCAGACAATGTCTTGCATAGGCAGAGCAGACTACGACAGGAACAAGTAACGATGCACACGAGCCCACTGCGCGGGAGAATTTGGTAGGCAGTCCTTATCGGGGGTTCGACACTATCGACCTCCGGTCTGGGCATCCTTACCGCTTCGGGGCGGCCCCTGAAGATCGCCGCTGGGATGGTAGGATCCCAGCGGGTTGGTGATACGTTAAGCGAGGTGTTGGATATGTCATTGCGGGTGGAGGTAATATCGGTTAGAGCTGCTCCACCATCCCATATTAGGAGAACCTCGGTGAATTTGAACAGGGCAAACATATATACGAAGTAAAACCAGACATCTACCGCACCGTCCGCGGCCGCATCTTGAGAAACATCTCCGGCGGCGCATACGCATCGTCTAGTCCAGGACTCGGGTTGTTCGGCGCGGTGACCGGCGGAACAAGCTGCTCCCCTTGCGCCCCCAACTCCCCCGAGACGATCGTCTTCCGCCATTCCGACAACACGACGCCGAGCTCCGTTTTAGCGTCGCCGACAATCGCGTCCATTTTGATGTCGTTGCGGTCGTAGCCGAACGGATCCTCCAGCTGCGACCCGATGCCCTCGATGCCGTACAGCGTGAAGATGACCAGGCTCACAATCGGCACGGTCCACCAGCCCAGGTCGTCGACCATGCCGAAGGGCAGGACGCAGCCGTACAGCGCGAGGACTTGTTTTTGATGGATCCTGTGAGTCATCTATCAGCTATGGACCGGGGGAAGTCCGCGGGGAGGACAAATGGATAGATCACAGCCGTTGCACGACATGTCGAGAAAGAAAAAGAGAGGTAACTCACAGATGCGCCACGGGAATAGGCGTCAACTTGATCGTCTCCATCTTCCCATACGCGTCCATCAGGGTATTCAGCTGGGCCTGCATCTGACTCGCCCCCGGCGCATTGAACCACCCGCGCTGCTCGCCGCGCTTGATGAACCCGTCCACGAAAAAGGTCAACTGAAATGGCAGCCCGAGCCCCTCGTCCTCGTGCCCCTCCAAGCCAACAGGCAGCAGGCTCGCGTAGTCCGGGTTGTAGGCGGCGACGCCGTCCTCGCCGACGTCGCTGCCAAAGGCCCAGGCGGCGCCCCATTCGGCGCGGAGGTGGTTCTTGACGGCGAACGGGATGGCCATGAGGATGCGCATGGTGCGCTCGATGTCCTCTTTCTCTGCGGGCGACGGCGCCGCCCGCGGGCTGTAGGCGTTGGTGGCGATCGTGCGCACCAGGTTGCGGATGCAGGTGTTGACGGTGTTCATGCCGTTGCGGCCGTCCCAGAACCGGTTGTAGGATGTCTGGTTGCGGAACACGAGCATGAGGCCGACGACGATTGAGAGCGAGGGGATCTTTTGTCGGTTAGTTTGTAGAACTAGTCTGGGGGGGAGAGACGTAACGTACGATGCTGTTTGGTAGACCGACGGTGTCGAAAATGTATCTATCCAGACACACCACAAAAGCCGTAAACATCGCATGCAAGACGACCGGCAACAGGATCTGCCCGTGGACAGCGCCTTTGACGAACCGGAAGACCAACGGCCATCTGGAGATTTATCAGCGCGTGTCTTCTGCCGGGTGCTTGATCCCTACCTTCGAGGCTTCCGTCGCGTCGACAGTTGATGGGGATGGGTGCCCCGGCGATAATGATGGCCGTTGACAAGCGACGTATTCTGACGACTCAACGTCGGCGTCGGGGGTTCGCTGAAATTGAGGCGCATCGTGTAGCCTGAGCCTTGGGGGGGTGTTGTTTTCTTTATCGGGGAAACATTGTCCACGCGTGGAGGTGAAGAGGAGCGGTCAAGCCAGAAACTCACTAGCCCAGCCCTGACCAACTGCCGCGTCGATAACCATCGAAGATCAAGAAGCGACTCTACACCATTTCGGCATCTATGGCAAATCATCACCCCTCGTTCCAGCAAAAGCCAAGTATGATAGGCGGGGAACCGGGCGCTATGGTCGATGTTGTATGCTCGCCCTCCGCAGCGATCGTCTGGGATGACGTCGATGTGCAGCTGGATTTAAAACACCGTAAGACAATAAAAGTCATTCCTATTGCGCAGAACTCAGACTACAGATGGCGGGCCAATGTCTACACCAAAGAAACTGTGTTGCATATCTTCAACGATTCCAGCCATAAATACATGTCAAAAGGGGAACGCCACACCATATCCGAAACGCAGAGCTATGCATGTTTCCAACAAACAGCCCCATTACTCCAGTAAGGACGGTCAGTCACATGCGTACAAGGAGGTGACTCGTCCGATCGTATCAAGAGGGGCTGAAGGAAACGGGAAATCTCAGTGTCGCAAAAGGGGGTATAATTCAGATGGGGTGAGATCGACATGGTGATGCTAGAACAAACAAACGAAAGCGCGATGCAGAGACATGATGTAAATGAGATCAAAGAAATGAAACTTCACAGGCTTCAGTAAGCCTCCCAAAATATATGATGCAACTGTCTGGTATCATGACATGCCAGCTCGACCGTCAAACGCCAACGGACCCGAATCATTCAGGGGGGTCAAGGGGTTCTCATCCGACGAATCTGACCGAACCGGTGTGTCAGAACGCAGGTGCGCTTGCTGGCAATGGACCGCAGTCGGGGTCCGTGCGATGGCTTGCCATCCGGGGACGTCAGAGTTGGCACTGCGGTCGGTGGTGGAAATGGTGAGGGACGGATCGGTAGAACGAGGCGACTCCGCCGCCGCTTCTGTCGGCTCGTCGCGGAGGTCGAAACGCATATTTTCAATGTTGGCGGCCAGACCGGCTTCCATCGGCAGGCTGGTCGAAAAGCGGTCCTCCGGATGGCGAGGAACATCCGAGCTACGATTGCTCCCAGACGACGATGTGTTGGACGAGGGTATATTGGACGAGGATGAGTTGGTCTCGGCCGGCGGCTGTTCTCCTCCCAGTTCTCCCGAGTCCTTTTTCTCCTCTGGGGTCGTCGTCGGCTTCTGCTCGACCTCCTCGTAGTCATTCGAGTCGTCGACTTCGGCGCTCAGATCCGTGTAGGCGCGGCAATTCGGGCACTGGAACATGGGGTAATCGGGAGTATGGATGAGACGACTGACACATTTGTAGTGCCATACATGGGCGCAAGCGGCCATGAACAGGCACTGATAAGGTCTCTGTAGTCCATGTTAATAAGATCCTCAGAAAAGTGCACTTGAAGGGCAACGAACCAGAACGGAGCCGAGACAGATGGAGCATTCGCGGCACCCAGAGTAATCGGCGGTCTCGCCCTTTCCCAGGTTTCGGATCAAGCTTTCCGTGTTTTTGCTGCAGGTCGGTTAGCATCGCATGCATGTAGACTATCTGCAGGGTTGCTTTCGCGGGACGGCGACGTACTTGAACTCGTTCGGCTGCTGCTGCCAAGACCGATTACATTCGATTCGGATGCGGACGCATCGGAAGATCATCTCCTCCCCGCCGCGAAAGTCGATTCCCAGCTGCACGATATCTCCATCCTTGATGGTATACAATCTCGACGCCATGTTGGGCTGGCTGAGGCGCATGTGATTGAGGAAGGTGCCGGACGAACTGCCGACATCCTTGATATGCCACTGCCCATTCATGTACAAGAACTCGCAGTGTTTCCGACTCACGACCTTCGATTTGAAGCCGACCGGAGCGTCAGACGGTTCGGACGGGTTGGCGGCGGGGAGACCATCGCGCTCCGAGTAGCGGCCGACGCGGATGACACAGCTGTCGGAGGGGAGGGTCCGCGAGATGGGAATGAAGGGGAGGGACGGTCGCGAACTCTGATGGGAGTCTTGATGGGGGTAAAATCGAATGGTGGCCTTCTGCTTGGGCCGTGGAGAGGCGGAAGAATTTTCCGTCATGACAGGATCGGCCGAGTCGAGGAGACCAGGTTGGAGGGTCGACGGGGCAGACGGCGTAGCGCCGTCAAGAATGGTCTCTGGTGGCTGAGAAGAGCCTCTCTGTCGCGCCATCGTTCGTCCTTGCGTCGACCGGCGGTCGTCGGGGTCGGTCGCAGTCGCCAAGAGAGCGGATGAAAAGGAGGACTGGCAGGGATCGGCGTGGAAACCCAGGTCGATGTCGAGACCGCTAGAGAAAAGGACCGAGCTATCCAGGGTAAGGGTGGGTTGTTGTTCAGATTCGGGGCATGAGGCCGAGTCGGTGGTGTTAGCGGTGGTCGTCGTCGTCGTGGTAGTGGTAGTGGTAGTGGTAGTGGAGGGAGGAGTCCCCACAGTGGCCGAGGATGGAGGCAAAGGTTCGGACCCAGTCGCAGGAGCCGGTGTAGGAGTAGGCGGAGTGACCGTAGTGGAGGAGGCAGAGCGAACCCCCCAAGTAGAGTGGGTATTGCGACGAGACAGACGATGAGAGGTAGTGGAGGAAGGGAAGAAAGAGGAAGAGGAGGAGGAGAGAAAATGACTTTGTGTATAAGCGCGCAGTTGGCTGAGTCGCCTGAGGGGCCCAGCAGGAGCAGGAGGAGAAGAAGTAGAAGAAGAAGCGCCCGAGCGAGGCTGATCGGACGATAGGTGGTTGGAGGTGGAGGCGGAAACGGATGCAGCCATGGGTCCGGTTGGGTCTTTTTCTGCTTTTCCTTTTTCCTTTTTTCTCCTTCTTTTATCTTGTTTTTTTCTTTCTTTTGCTCCTTGCAAAAATAGGAGACTCCAAGATCTTTCTAACAAAGCCTTGAAGTGATAAGTCGGGTGGTCGTCGTTATTCAAAGACGCAGGGTCCTTGTGGGTTCGAATCAGGCAGGGAGCGTGAATGGACCTCTCTCATCAATCATCAATAATCGGAACCAATATTAAAGCTTAACTTCCACCATTCAGGGGGTCAGATTGAAAAGAAAGAAGGAAGGAAAGAAACAAACAAAGAAACAAAGAAAGAGAGGAAAGAGAAGGAAATCGAGAGCACAATGGACAAGAAGTACTCTAAGTAGTTCGTCAGTGTTAGATCTCGTGCAATATAATGGATCGGCGCGTCAGAGCCTTAAATTGGGATCATCTGGCTTAACACAGGTCGGTCGACGAGTGGATGCAGGTTCGACAAGATGACGCCCGAGTCGGACGAGCGATGGTTCGATCTTTAAAAACTGGGTCTGATGGAGGAGCAATTGGCGTCGGACGGGTTGGACTGGCTCCATAGACCAGACCGAATGCCTAGGGAAGTGTAGGAGGTAAGAGGACCTAGTAGGAACAGAAACACGTCTTTCAAGGGTGAAGACTGCCGTAATGTGCAGTAAACCAGACGCGACAGATATCCTCCCTGGAATCACCCCAAGGAGCTATGCGAGTCAGATGGGCAGATCTCTGCAGTAGTGGGGCAACCAGGCATGGGTCGACACTTGATGAGGGTCGAGGGAGATTTCCTATCAAACACCCAACTACGCAGTAACTAATATACGGAGTACAGGTAGACTCGATCGTATGGAGTCCCTGACTCCTTAGGCCAAGTGTTAGTCTCTGATCTTCCTGGTTGAAGTGAAGAACCGGTTCCTCTAGTCAAAGACGGGAAGTAAGGCATGAAATCGAGCCAGTCCATGCCGATCTCGAGGGGGATTTGTCACTTTTGTTCCTACTGACATTCCTTCCCCTGCGTAGTCCCTGTGTCAGGTAATTAGATACTACGGGGTACTGTAGTATTCCGATCGATGCTCTGTTTCTCAGTGGATCTCGAGACTAAGACCCCTGGGAGGATTCCTTGGGCGCGCCCAGGGAGTTTCCATGCTATCCATGGTTGAAAGGGACCACCACTTCTCCTCTTGCCGCTCTTCTTAGGTAAGATCCTCCGCTCCATTCGGTGCTTTTCCTAAGCTAAGATCATTTGCCGATGTTCCTCAGCCTTATTTCGTCCTCATTTAGTTACTAATCCTCAGTTACTAAAATGTTGCTGAGAATAATTTGAATAAAAGAAATTAAAGAATACAAATATATTATGTAGATACGGTCTGCACGTTCATCATCCTCATACTCTATCCCAACACATGAAACCAGTCAAGGCAAAATCATATGATAACTCTGTCGGCCGTCCGCAGTACAGCCGGCTCGCTTTAGCTTGCGGGGCAATGAAGGGATGAGCCTCTGAGGATTCAGTCTGAGCCCATCCAGAATGCCTTGTGATGCGCCCCTCCTGTCTCTTCACGTGGTGGTAGTAGGTGGTGGTGGCAACCATCCTTTCTCCCATGGATAACAGGCTCGGGGTAATTACCTTAGATCAATCAGGAAAACTCCGGCTATATCATATCTCGCCATCCGTGGGTCTATCTTTGTGCCACCTCCGTTTCTTGACGGTCCGCCAACCCAATCAACGGACCATCTAGTCCGTTTCAGTGTTGGTAAGAATATAAGAGTATACGGGGAACAAGAGCCGACAAAATAAAGACGACATGAACCCCTCCACGTCCTAGATAGATAGGCGGCATCTTCCACTATCCCGTAAGGAGGGATAACGAATCCAGGTTTGTTGACAGGTGACACAGGAGATCACCCGACAGCAATTGGTGGAGGATGATCAACACATGGATCCTTGACTCTGGACGATAAAGAGACCCTCAGATCAGTTGGGCTGCGAGTCATCCGCCACCCTCCATACGTCTCTATTCCGATTCACTGTCCGAATCCTGTCGGATTCGCTCGTGTCGCTTCCTTTCCAGGGGTGGTCATGCACGTTGCCTCCGTACTTGGGGAAATGCAGGCGGGTTCCGAGAAGCTGTTGTGAGAGGTGCGATCGAAGTATACAATAGATCAAAGTATATGATGGCAGATTATAGAGTCCTGGTAATAGATGTTGATACTACTCCGTAGTGTCTTATCGGGTGGGACGAGACGTATACCCTGATAGTTGACAGAGAGTATGTGGACATTTCCCTATATCTGATCTATAGGGGTGCTCTGTATACCCTGGTAGATGCTATGATGTCAATCAAGCAATGAACCCAAGAATATATTTCTTTAAACCATGCATATAACAACCACCACCCCTCCATTTTCAACTATTTTTTTTTCGACTGCGATAGCTTCCTCAATAGAAAGGACTGATCCAAACATAAAGAATGATCATGGAAAACAAGTAAACATAAATACTCGGTGATGCAATGAGCAAGAGAATCAAGCTGTCAGTCACGCACTAAACCCGGCCGAGGGTAGCTCGTACCTTATCAGCCGCCCAGCCAACCATCCGTCCGCTCTGCCTCACACCTCAAACTCACCTCCTCTCTCGCTCACTCTCCATCTCCATCTCCTCTCTCCCTTCCCAACCCCCTCCCCGTTGCCCGCCATCAATGCAACTTTGCTCCTGGGAACGGTACATCATACAGAAAATCTCCTAGGATTCATCGCACCGGTAAATGCGCTCCCCCATACCTTTCATCTCTCCTATCACGCGACGTTCTTCCCCCCCGACAGCTCCAGCCGGAGCACGCTGGCTGACATATGATGCAGGACTGCGTCCCCCTATCGTCCTGGTCTTTCTACAACTTTACCCCGTCACTTGACTCGTTCTTTCGACCCTATAGTCCATCCCCTTCCACCCCCTCGTTGTTGGAGAACACAACACGCCGCCGCCGTCGCCCGTATCGCCGACATACCGGGAAACCAGGAAGCCCGTCACAGTCTTCCTTCCCGCTCCCGCCCGTCGTCATTGTCCTCCGGTGTCCCTGATTCGCACGCTGGCGGGACCACCCTCGGGTCCTGTGGGCCGCTGATCCTGAAGGCATGAGTGGAATCGCGAACGCATGCCTGTCCTGCCTCTCCACCGTTGACCGCTGGTGTCATATCACGGCGTGTCTCGGTCCCATCGGTGGTCGCGCAAGGGACAGGATCTATGAAACAACGTTAGCCGACAATGAACGGGAAGCGGTGTCCGACCTGCTCGGTTATCTCGAAAATGTAGGTTCCCGGCCCGGTCGGAATCTTGGGTTCAGTCAGACTCGAGTTTCGCGAGAGCTTGAGCATCTCTGGCATCTTTGGCTAATCATCCCTCCCATAGAGAAATGAGACCGATTTCTTCTCCGGCGAACCACTTCGGGCGTTAAGCACTTTAGTATACTCTGACAATGTCGACCTGCAACGAAGCGCGAGCTTGACATTCGCCGAGATTACGGAGCGAGGTACGTGGCGTAAAACCATGGCGCCGTCATTCTTTTAACATGAACGATCAGATGTCCGTGAGGTTGATCGTGATACCTTGGAACCGATCTTATTCCTGCTCCAAAGCTCCGACATTGAAGTACAGCGTGCTGCGAGCGCTGCTCTGGGAAATCTTGCGGTGAACGGTTTGTCTCCTTCGTCTTCTGTCCCGACGATGGCCGCTGACGTCGCTTAGCGGACAACAAGGTCTTGATTGTCAGTCTAGGAGGGCTGGCCCCTCTGATACGACAGATGATGTCGCCGAACGTCGAGGTCCAATGCAATGCGGTCGGCTGTATTACAAACTTAGCTACGCATGAGGAGAACAAGGCCAAGATTGCCCGGTCGGGAGCTCTGGGTCCTCTGATTCGCTTGGCGAAATCCAAGGATATGCGTGTCCAGCGGAACGCAACTGGCGCACTGCTCAACATGACGCATTCAGGTGAATGAAGCTTCCTGCGAAGGAGACGATCACAGCTAACCAGAGGTGCCCAGACGACAACCGACAACAACTTGTCAACGCCGGTGCGATCCCCGTGTTGGTTCAACTCCTCTCATCCTCCGATGTCGACGTACAATACTACTGCACAACCGCGCTCAGCAACATCGCCGTGGATTCGTCGAACCGGAAGCGACTTGCCCAAACTGAGTCCCGACTGGTTCAATCGCTCGTCCATCTCATGGACTCGTCTACTCCCAAGGTACAGTGTCAGGCTGCCCTGGCGCTTCGTAACCTCGCTTCGGACGAGAAATACCAGCTGGAGATCGTGCGAGCGAAAGGACTCCCGCCACTTCTGCGCCTCTTGCAATCCTCGTATCTCCCCCTCATTCTCTCCGCAGTCGCTTGCATTCGGAACATTTCCATCCACCCTCTCAACGAATCCCCGATCATCGATGCGGGCTTCCTCAAGCCCCTCGTGGATCTTCTCGGCTCGACGGACAACGAAGAGATCCAATGCCATGCTATCTCAACCCTCCGTAATCTTGCAGCAAGCTCGGACCGCAACAAGGAGCTCGTCCTCCAAGCGGGTGCGGTCCAAAAGTGCAAGGATCTCGTACTACAGGTGCCTCTGAGTGTCCAGTCGGAAATGACGGCTGCAATCGCTGTGCTGGCTCTCAGCGATGAGCTGAAGCCTCATCTGCTGAACCTGGGCGTCTTCGACGTGCTGATCCCCCTGACCCAGTCGGAGAGTATCGAAGTGCAAGGAAACAGTGCCGCGGCCCTGGGTAACCTGTCTTCCAAAGGTATGTCTCTGCCACATTGTTTTCACGTACGATAGAAGCTAACTCCAGCAAGTTGGCGATTATTCCATCTTCGTCCGTGACTGGGCTGATCCCAACGGAGGCATCCATGGTTATCTGAGCCGTTTCCTCGCAAGTGGCGACCCCACCTTCCAACATATTGCCATCTGGACTCTTCTTCAGCTGCTCGAGTCTGAGGACCAGACATTGATCGGGTACATTGCCAAGTCTGACGACGTGGTCCAGATGGTCAAGGCAATTTCTGACAAGAACATTGACTCCGACGAGGAGGACGCCGAGGATGGCGAGGGCGAGGTTATTGCGCTGGCACGGCGATGCCTCGAATTCCTTGGGAGTGGTCCTCGACCGACACTTGTAGAAGGCTAATGCGGTTATAGTCTCCCCACCTCTCCTAATGCATTATCACTACTATATGTTGATTGTTCTACCCCGTTTATAATCAATCCCTGTTTTACTGCTGTGGTCTGATACATTGATCTTCACTTCTACCGGTGTTGAGCGGGCATTTCACTCGGTGTTGTTTCCTTCATTCGCATTCGGTGTGATGGGATTTCTTATTCTCGTCGATTGTTTGTCATTTGTGGTCTCTGGGGGCTGTGATGATTAGGTAGTTGAACTGTATGTAGCTGCATAAAGGAGAAATCGAAGGACCTAAGTTGTCTTACCCTTTAAGAGTGGACGATGTTGGCCTGAGTGAGCAGGCAATCTATGTATAGGGAGTATAGTGCGTCGGAGTAACCTTCTCTCCGGAACAAGCCCCACCCAAGCTGGAAAAAGGAAGATCCGTGCTCTCGTCTTTTCGCTTGATCTTCTCCCCAACACCACCGTCCCAATCCACCCAGCGCCAACAACCCTCCCCTCTCCTTCTTTTCTTTCATCGAAGGCCAACCTGCAAAATGGTAGGCTCTCTGTCCACATTGGCTATTCCCGGCCAATGTCTGGGCTCAATCGCCTCGTACTCGGCCGGACCGGGCACGCATGTGCAGAATGCCAATATCTACGCCTCAATCGCTGGACCCGTCGTGGTCGAGCAAGCTCCCGCAAACGCAAAGGGAAAGTCCACTGTGAGTGTGGTCCGGTCCATTGCCAAGCGGGCGGCTTCTACGACAGCGAAACCGGTCACCGGCGCAGGCTCTGCAAAGCCCAAACCCAAATACAACACTCTGCCGGCCGTGGACTCGGTGGTTCTGGCACGGGTGACTCGCGTGCAGAAACGCCAGGTCACCGTGTCAATTCTGGTCGTTCTGGATGAATTCGCCAGCACACAGCCTCTTAACCCGTCCCAGACAACGTCGGATAATGACGATGTCGCTGCGATCCTCACCTCGGCCGCGAACCCCGAGAACCACAGCAGCTCGGACGAGCTTCGGTTCCAGGCGCTGATCCGGAAAGAAGACGTGCGTGCCGTCGAGAAGGACCGTGTCGTCATGGATGAGATGTTCCGGGTGGGTGATATTGTTCGTGGGACCGTCATCTCTCTCGGCGATCAGAGCTTTTACTATTTGACGACGGCGCGGAATGACCTCGGCGTTGTCATGGCGCGCAGCGAAGCCGGCAATATGATGTTCCCGGTGAGCTGGAAAGAGATGAGAGATCCGGTCACGGGCCTGGCGGAATTGCGGAAGGTGGCGCGGCCGTTTTGATTGCGTGAGCGCGGCTGTCGGACGACGTATTGAGTTCGATGTGATCCAATGCGTCGTCTTTGTTCGGCCAACTCTTGATGATGAGCGACTGAATCTAAGCTCATACATATTCTGCCCCCCGGTCATATCCCCCAGATTGGGGTTACCGGGCTGTGGCCACGTTGGGGCCCCGCGGCATCTATGCAGCGTTCTGCTCAGCTGCATTTGCACGCTACATCCCATTACGTGCGATCGCGCCAGCCAGCTCATAAGCGGAGGCGTGGTCAACTTGCTACATCTAGCTCCCTTGTACATACCTACCCAGCACCGGGACTCGTCCCGCTCCGTCGCCAGCAATGATGGATCATGAACTCATAACGATCATAATGAGACGTGAATGATATCTCTCCGAGGCTTCATACTCTACTTCCAACACCACTCCCACCTCCATAGTATCCATGGTTCTGGCCTTTTCGATGCTGAACTGTGTTTGTCACCGGAGGAAGATCAACGGTTTTTACACGTGGAGAACTCATACTCATCTCCACGGCCGTTGTCGGTACCTTTCTGATTCTAATGGTGGATTGGAAAGTCAATTGACGAGGGTACATGCGTATTATAGAATTCTGTAGATCGTCATATGCAAAGCTATTTTGACAGCTCTAATCCAAACCTCCTTTTTTGCTTTATACATAACCCATTACGCGCACGCGATCTTCCTACTTCTTCAGCGTCTTCTGCTTCTCCGCATCAATCAACTTCCGCCCCTGCACCACCAACCCCTTCCGCGTGCGCACAGCATCCATGTACCGCTTCGCGACGTTCTCGCGATCCGCCAACTCACCCAAATCCTCGAGTTCCTCTTCCGTCGCAGGTACCCAGAAGGGGTCTTCGTCGAGGGCGCTGAAGCCCGCAAAGATAAGCTGCGGCTGCGCCGCCCCCGACGTCCGCTTGCGGATTTCCTCCGCGAACCCGAACGATTCAGCGACGGGGAGAAGCGCCAGGATCGTGAAGAAGGGCGTGCCCTCTTTCATCGTTTCGGAGAGAATACGGCCGCGACGCCGGGTTATCACGCCGTAGACTCGGCCGAGAACTTCGGCTGTATTGGGGTTTGACTTAGTCTATCTGTATTCAAAGTGATAGGTTTGAATAGGATGGGAACTTACTGGACGCCTGGATCTCACAGCTGTACATAGCCAGCATGATGCGCGGACTCCAGTCTAGGAAGCCCTGCGAGATACCCTCGCGGACGAGCCGGATCGCCTCGCCGGTTAGTCGGCCGAGATCGAGGTCCTCCTCGCTGGCGTTGACGGCTAGCTCTTCCAGGAAGACCGCCACGCCCTGGATCGGCTCCTGACAGAGGGGGCCCTGGCCCATGGCGAGCTGGAATGCGTAGGCAATCTTGTCGCAGAAGTCGCGCACGACCAGGGCATTGCGGCTGCTGGTTTCGGGGTTGATGGTGGGTTGCTGTTTTGGATCGTCGACCAGGCTGGTGGGTGTTAGTGGAGGGGTTGCTCGATGTGAAGGGGAAGGGGGAGGTACAATTTCTCGCAGGTGTTGACCTCGGTTGCGTCGACGAGGATGTTGGGGCCGATGCGTCGGGGACCGAACGCCGTGATCCGCTCGACGACGTTCTTCCACAACTCCCGGTCCTCCTTGACTTCCTCGTCGAAGATCTTGATCAGCTGTTTCTTGAAGTCCTGCAGGGACAGGATGCTGCCTTCCAGGGCTTCGTTCGTCGCGTCGCTGGTTTCGACATGCGGCGTGCCGTCCGGCGCTCCGTTCGCGTCCTCGCTGCTGGCCTTGGTCTCTGCGGTGGATCGCTTCTGCGACTGCAGCCGTTTGATCGTGCCCACCTGCTTGGTGAGGAAGTCCGTGACGGCCGCTGGGAGCGGCATAACGCGTAGCCGCATGGTGAGCTGCTTCGATGACGAGACGGTTTGCACGCCGCCGCGGCCGAGATCCGGGTTCTTCGGGGGTGCCATGTCCGGCACGCTGACAATGGTTTCGCGGTAGGGCACGATCGTCTCGCCGGTCTGGATGTCACAGCGGGCGAAGCGTTCGCGGAGATCCTTCAGACAGCGCTCGAGATGGAGCTCGCCGGCTGTGAGGATGACATGTTCGCCGTTGGGGAGGACTTCGTACTGTGCGCATGGATCGCTCTGCTCAAGGAGACGTAGGCCAGTGACCATCTTCCCCAGATCGGCTGGGTTGACGGGTTCCAGGGCGACTCGCACAATCGGCGGCGTGTGCAGAGATACACCGGCCAAGTTGATGCCGCCTTCGAGCTGCGAGCAGAGCGTGCCGGTTTTGAGGACGTGGCCGGCGAGGCCGCCGATGCCGAAGACCACTCCAGCGGGGACGGACTTCAAGGGTTCTAGGCTGCGGCCCATGAGGAGATATAGGTCTGTGACGGTGACCTTTCTTGGTTCAGGGCTGGCGTGGGGATTCTCGGGGGAGAACTTGGGCGGAAGGACGTAGATCGAGTCGCCGACAGAGAGAGTTCCGGAGTAAAGACGGGCGAATCCAACGAGGTGTTCGGGGTCTTCTTTCTCTTCGGGTTCGGCTGGCTCGTCGGCATCCTCCAGCGTCGTCCGTTCAAAGGCCGACGTGATCCGGGCGTAGTCGTCTTCCGCCTGTCCGCCGCCGTTGGCCTCAGCCTGCATCTTTGCGATCTCTTCGCGCTTCTTGCGAGCGATTTCTCTAGCCTCGTCGGCTGACATGGTGGCACCAGACCGCTTTTTGCTAGAGGACAGCTCGCTCTCGGGGATAGACACCATTTTACTGACGTAGGCCACGACTGGCTCGTCCGGGCCCGTCTTGAACTTGACCATGGCAGTTTTGACCTTGTCGTCCACGAACTTCGCTCCGGGCGACTCCTCGATCATCTCTGGCAATCGCAGCTCCTGCGCGGCTGGCGGACTTGGAAGATATTCGATTACTGATACTAACAAGGCCGTTGACAGAGGCAGCCACATAGAGAACAAGGTGGTCATGATGTTTCTGGGGTCACGGGAGCGTAGAATGTATGGTGGGATGGTGATATTCAGGGACTTGGTGATTTTTTCCAACAAGGCAGGGTCCCTGTGACTGATTAGCAGAAGTCCAGACATCTATTGAGTCAATCTATACATACCCCTTCCCTTTGCCTCCGCCCGTCGTGGCCTCGTACGCTGCCCAGACGCTCTCCAAGACCAGCTGGACAAACATGGGCTTCAACGCCCGTCCTTTCAGATGCTTCTGGCCCAGGACGCGTTTCGTCTTGGGATCCAGATAGTAGTCTCCCCAGAGCACCTTCTCGAGCACCGCCCGTTTGATACCGAGCTTCTTCTCGTAGATGGCAGCGAATTGGCGGACGGTGAAGGCCCACCCGTCAACGGCGCTGCAGAAGATCACGTTGTTCTTTTCCGGGGCGAAGTAGAGGTCTTCATCATCCCGTTCTTCAAAGTCAGCCGCACTACCGGCGATGGACTCGTCGTCTGCCGCCTGCTTCTTGGAGCGGTCTTTCTGAGCGGCGGCGGCGTTGGCGCGCTCTTCCATGCGTTCGCGCCACTGGAGGTCCTCCTCCATGCGCTCGCCCTGGTAGAAACTTCCAATGACCGCATTGACCTGCTCCAGTAGTCTGCTGAGATGCGAGTATGCTTCACTGGCGCTCATCTTAAGCTCCGTGACCAATCGGTCGAGCTTGTTGATCACCAGAATGGGCTTCAGCTGCTCGACCCACGTCTGACGGAGCACGGTGACGGTCTGACTGCACACGCCCTCGACCGCATCGACGAGTACCACGGCTCCATCGCAGAGCCGCGAGGCTGTCGACACCTCGCTGCTGAAGTCGATGTGGCCCGGGGAGTCGATCAGGTTGATCAGATACTCTTTCTGCACGGGGTCCGCGTCGGGAGCCGGACGACGCATCATGGAGAAGTAAAGAGAGATCGCAGAGGACTCCATGGTGATTCCGCGGAGCTGCTCGTCCGGACGGGAGTCCAGGTAGCGGATTTTGCCCGCCAGCTTCGGCGAGATGATGCCATTTGTGGCGATCAGGCTATCCGTCAAGGACGTTTTGCCATGGTCCTGCGTTGGTTAGCTAGGCTCAAGAATAATTATGGGGCTCCTTCAATAGGGCAACCCTGGATGTAGCGACGTACAACGTGCGCAAGAATACAGATCTGTTTATGTGTCAGCGTTGTAGTTCGATGGTGGCCGGTTTGCCGGTGACATCAAGGTGGGATGAGGAGGGGCAGCCTTACATTCCGTATGTCTTCGGGTTTCCGTTGAAGACGGACGAGGTCTTCGACATTGACCACGGGCATCTTGGGAATGGCTGGCGTTGGACACAGCCTAGCTCTTCCGTCTTGAAAAAGTCCCAGAGAAGAGGCCCGGAGGAGGAGAGACAGTCGGTTCTTGGTGTTCGGGATGGATGACGAGAGGGAAAAAATTGTCTACCGCAGCAGGAAAGAAGTCCGCTTTGCTGCGGAATAAGAGTTCGGGGGACTTTGACAACTCCAACCAATACAGTCTCGATAGATTTGCTCCTGAAGAGTTTTAGAGCAGCATGATCCGGTTTATTGATTTGATTATTAATGCGCAGCTACCGCGACGATGATGATGTTACTCCGGTTGCGCCAGGCTACAACTATCTATGGCGATGGAGAGGATGCGCCCACTCCGTGCGCCGCAAAACCGCTTGCAATAGTATCCTATCCAAAATCCATGGTTGTAATTCATGCCTCTTCATCAAAAGAGAGCTTGATCTTCTTTTTCTTCTGCTTGGGTTTCCGCGACCCAGCATCTTTCCGCGGGAGATCCTCACTCTCCTCTGGAGGATGGTCATCACCAACAACCTTGGCTTGTTTTCGCTTCTTTGGTCCTCCAATCTCTGCGATAGCCTGCTTTGATACGGGGGCTTCTTTCTCCGTTGTTGATTTCCCATCTTGATCCTTCCGTGACGGGGATCCTCCATCCTCCACCGGGCGTTCTTTCAATTTCTCCTCTGACGGGTCACTGGCGCGCACGAGAGCTTCGTACTCCTCTTTGGAGATTACTTCGTTGGTCTCTTCATCGACGTAGGTGGGTTCGTCATCATCGACATTGGCATCCTTCGGTTTCCGGGGTCGCGTCATCGGACGTTCCAGACGTCCTGTGTTATTTCCATATTGATTCCGGAGGCGTTGCAGAAAGGCCGGTTCCTTTGCATCTTTATTGTACGTTAGTCGGAGCGATTAGAGCCAATGCGACGAGGGAGTGAGGGTACAGACCATAAGAGAGGTTTTTGGCCTTGAAGGACATGATGGGATTTATTGGGGTGACAAGGGGAACTGGCAGAGAATCATTGCGATCGCATGAATCGCATTAGCTGATAGATCCGATCAAGTGTTCAACCGGTCATGGTAGAGTTGCTTGCATACGTAGAAGAGAAGGCAGAGAACCAACTGTACTCCGTAACTACTGTTCAGGTATGGGTCATTAGATCAGCGGGCGGCTAAACCCAGTCGGGCGAACGAAAAGTCCCTCCCGCAACGAGAGCTTTCGCGTCGAACCTCTCCTTCGCTCTCGACTCTCTACCCCCATTCATCCATTTCCCACACGAACCATGCTGTGCGCAAGTAAGTCGTGCGCTTCTTCTCGGCGATTGTCTCAATACTGACCAGGATGTCCTACAGTTTCGGGAGAGGCCCCTCAAGTGCCTGTCGTCTCGCCCAAGAGCGGTACGTTGCTATCTGAAAAGCACCCGCAGTCTCACCTAGGAGCTCTGGTCTAATACTTGAATTTAGGCAGCGTATTTGAGAAGCGGCTCATTGAAGCATACATCGCCGAGAACGGAAAAGACCCCGTCAATGGAGAGGAACTCTCGACCGGAGACCTGATCGAGGTGAAAGCTCAGCGCGTTGTTCGACCCCGGCCACCGACCCTCACCTCCATTCCCTCCCTCCTCAGCGTGTTCCAGGAAGAATGGGATGCCCTCGCCTTGGAAACATACACCCTGCGACAGACCCTGGCCCAGACCCGGCAGGAACTGAGCACCGCCCTGTATCAGCATGACGCCGCCGTTCGCGTGATCGCTCGCTTGACCAAGGAAAGAGATGAGGCTCGTGATGCGTTGTCGAAGGTTACGGTCGGTGCCAGCCGTGCTGGCGCTTCCGGCGGAGAGGCTATGCAGGTGGATTCGGCTGGCCTTCCGGAGGCTGTCCTCGCACGGGTTGAGAGCACACAGGCATCGTATGTTCCTCTCTTGTATATAGGGCTTATATGACGGGTTGGTACTGACAAGAACAGTCTTTCCAAGGGTCGCCGCAAGCGTCCCATCCCTGAGGGATGGGCTACTGCCGATTCCATCTCCACCTACAAGCCGACCGAGAGTGCCAAGGTTCTCCCGTCCGGCGGCAAGGCTTTGTCTATCAATGCCTCTGGAGACATTGCACTCGTGGGAGGAGCTGACGCTGTCATTAGCGTCTTCTCCCTATCTCAGAAGCAGGTCCTGCAGCAACTTCAGGCGGACGGTCCGGTTACCGATGCCGTGTGGGCCGGCGAGAAGGCGGTTGTTGCCTCGTCTACGGGCTCTGTAAAGGTTTTCGAGAACGGTAGTGAAGTCGCCAGCTTCAGCTCCCATGCCGGTGCCGCGACGGCTCTTGCCGTGCATGCCACTGGCGACATTGTCGCCTCGGTTGGTGTAGATAAGAGCTACGTGTTGTATGATTTGACGACAAACTCGGTGATCACCCAGACCTACTGCGACGCCTGTAAGCAAAACCCCTTTACTTCTAACTTTCTTCTGTCGATCTGGATCAATTTGTCTAACGAGTGTTTTAGCTCTTCTCTCTGTGAAGTTCCACCCAGATGGCCATCTGGTCGCTGCCGGCGGTGTGGATTCCCAGGTGAAGATCTTCGATGTAAAGACCGGTGCTTTGGCCGCCACTTACGCCATGTCTGGTCCGGTGAAATGCCTATTCTTCTCGGAGAACGGTACCTTCCTGGCGGCTGTGGCGGATAACTCTACAGTAATCTCGATTTGGGACCTGCGCACCTCCCAGGAAACCAAGGCCCTGGAGACGGGTAGCCAGATCGAGTCGCTCAGCTGGGACTACACTGGCCAGTTCCTGCTTGCTGCTGGACCCAGCGGATTGACTGTCCAGCAGTTCTCCAAGGCCGCGAAATCCTGGTCGGAGCCCCTGCGGAGTGCGGTGCCGGCGACGGCTGTTGCATGGGGTGCGGCGGCCCAGAGTATTGTGGCGTTGGACAAGGAGGGTGCTGTCACAGTGCTGCAGGCACAGTAATCATGATACCTTTCAAATAAAAGATTTCTCTTTCTTGCGTGTTGTACTTATAGGCGTTTGTGTTGAGAAATGTTCATATTGGCTATTCTGCAAGTGATCCGGCCGAGGGAACTGAAGCGGAGAAAAGGAAGAATAAAGAACAGGATCGGAGCATAATGAATGATTTTCGGCACCTTTTTTGCTTTTGTCGGTTTTGTTTCTGAGTGATCAGGGTCATATGAGTCTGTGAGGGCGCTTCTACAATAATTCGATATGGCTTTACTTTGACCTCATTTCCCTTCCTCCGCCTCTCCGATCTGACGCCAGACCGACTATTTAACCCGACCACACTTCCCGTCCTTCCCTGTCGATTCCCGACGGTGGAAGTCCTTAGGTAGGAATTTACAGTATTCTCGTCGGTATTACTACTCCAGACCCAGCCGGAGAAGACTCGGGATCCAGACCCAGACCCATTCATTCATTCATTCATTCTTCTCACTAATCATGGCCTCCACCCACGGAGACGATTCCTCCACTCCGCCCGCATGGGCGTTCCCTTCCTTCGCCTCTTCCCTCTCTTTTTCTCCTCCTCTTCTTCCCTTCTCCCCTTGGTCGCCAACTTTGCCCTTGGATATGAATGACGATCCCGGTGTCGAGTTTGTGGCCGCACGGCCACGAAAGGTTCGTCCGATCCCTTCTAACCGCCGCCTCATGAGCTAGGGCGGGGTACGGATCTTCCATCCTTCTTGGTACTGACGACATGATCATGAGCTGCAGCGATCCCGACGAGCCATGCCTCCAGAATCCTCTCAGTCAAGCCGTTACCAAGGTCCTCATCCCAACGGCGAACCCTCGTCTTCACGACACCCGCAGCCTCGCGAATCACCCTCCTCCTTGCCACCCATCCGATACCCCGGCGATGGCTATGATTACCGCAGACCTCTCATGTCCTCTCCTCCCCAAGAAAACGAGATCATAGATCTCACGAACGATCCCGATTCCCCTCCTTCTACATCGGGTGATACCTCCCGTCAGCAACGCCGGAGACCGCCTCGATTTGCAAGGGACATCTTGACGGAGGTAGTAGACTTAGAGGACGAGGAATCACAGCAAATACCCCCTTCCAGAGATGCGCCTAGTAGCCCTGAAGTGCAATTTGTCGGCTCTGCCGTTCGAACAGAACCGTTGCCACCGCCGCCGCGTCGAGGCTTTATGGGCCCGATGCTACAGATGCTACGATACTTCCCCCGACATGCGGCTCAAGGGGGAAGTATAACACAAGGGTATCGGTGGCGAGGTCCTCGAGCAGAAGATATCGAATCGTTCTGGATCGGCGATGTGGGTGATGGTGCCGTCGACCTCACCATCGACCTGGGAGGTATGGATGGACGCTTCGGCATGGACTTTCAAACACCAGGCGTTACGCCAGATCGAGGAAGAAGCACGTATAAACCCCCTAGTCCCCCTCCTGAGGGGTTCACGAGGAGCGTTGGGGAAGAGGATATCGTGTGCTGTCCGAACTGCGATGCAGAGCTGGGTACCGGCGACGAAGTCAAGCAGCAGATCTGGGTCGCCAAGCAGTGCGGACATGTTCGTACTCCTATTGCTTATGTTGGGAAGACTTATGGCTAATTCTTGGGATCTAGGTTTACTGTGGCGAATGCACAAGAAATAGATCAAAATCCAGCGCGAAGAGGACGACCTCGAGGGTCAAACCCTTCTCAAAGTGCCAAGTGGATGGCTGTGGAAAGCCCATCAGTGCTCCACGGGCCATGTTTCAAATCTACCTCTGACGAAGGCGCCCTGGGTTTCATGGGAATTGGCGTACAGTATGCATAGCGGTGTTTGGCTGGGTCCTACATCTCCTTTTAGCTCAATGGCTCCTCATTGACTCTACGATACCCCACTGCATTGATCTCGGCGGACATGGTTATGTTTTCATTCTTCGTGGGCTCTTTTCTGATATTAATAACATTTCTTTTTGGGATATGGCTGTGGTGTATAAATTTCGGGTTCTTACGCTGCGTGGTGGCGTCTTCTTCGCTCTTATGATTCTTACGTACCCTCTGGATGTTGACACTGGCTGGTCACATATCTTTGAAAGCAATGCATTTTGTACATGTGATGTAGATCCGTTAATAACAGAAAGCCTTGCCTTGAGGCACCTTAGAAATTAAACAAGAAAACAAGTAGGCCCATAATACATGATATGAAAACGAGTCGGAAGGTCCGCAATCCCGAATATAACTCCGCTCTAACAATTCAAATCCCACTTTACACAGTCTTGGTGTCCCCGTGGTACGGAGACCAGATGCCTCGGACGCTCTCGTTGATACTCGAAACGGGTTTCTTGGTGCGCTTCAGCTTTTCGCCGCTGGCTTCCTTGAGGAGGTTCGCCTTGTTGAAGATTTGCTCGGGCTCGAGATTGCGCACGCAGACGGCCTTTTCGCGTCCATTGATATAGTGGCCCTTGATGACGGGATGCTTGTGTGGCCGGGGAGAGACTCGGATTTCAATCTGAGGGTTGGCTTTGGCGAACGATGGTAGGGAGTGTTTCAGGAAAGCCCTGTCAAGCAACACAATCGTTAGTCTTCATCCACACTGTTACCCAAACAGAGTCACATACACCATCCCCCGCGAGCTGCCGGCCCAGTCGCAGTAGTGAAAGTCGAGGCGCTTGCACTGCAGGATGAAGGCACCCACGCCATTCTGATGGAGTCAGCTCTCTGTTTCTGACCATTTCATCCGAACCATCACCTACCCGTGCAGTCGTCACTGCTTTGATCCCTTGTACCGGCATGTCTGTGTAATTGTCTGTGGTTGCTTGCGGTTCGCAATAACATCAGCGACCAACAATGTTCTTCGGGGACTTTTCAGCGCCGCCGTCACTCCCGCCTGTCATTGGTCCGCGGCAAACGCGGCTGCAGCGGTTGGCGGCTATGCACGACACTAAACCCAAGAGAGCTTGCGACGGAACGCGAATCTCGACAACAAGTGAGGCCAAGTTATTGGGGTGATCGAGGACCACGCTCATACCACCAACCCTTTCCCTCATGTCGGTCCCGGGTACTTACTAGTCGCTCACGAAATCCATCGCCCTTTCAGTTGCACCACGACCGGGCTCCCAAGATGACGGACAAGCTCCCCCCTCCGCTCCTCGCGCTTTTCCAGCCCCGGCCGCCCCTGCGTTATGTGACACCGCTCGACCGGGCGCCGGACGATGTCAAGAAAAGTACGATAGGCGGCATCGCCGACTTTCTTCCCGAGATCAAGAAATACGAAGAGGAGATCCCATACAATGCCACCGACAGCTGGATCCAACGCAAGTGGCGAGAGAAGGTCGAGAAAAAAGAGCGGTTGAACAAGCAGTTGACGGAAGGTCTTGAGAACTGTCAGTCGCCTCTGACTTGTGATATAGCCCAGTGAGGATGAGATTTTCGTGTTCCTGATGCTAATTCTTGTGCAGTTGACCCCTCGAAGGACCCGCAAGCACGAGGCGATCCGTTCAGGACCCTGTTTGTCGCACGGCTCAGTTACGATGTGAAGGAGTCCGATCTAGAGAGAGAATTCGGCCGCTTTGGGCCTATTGAACGGGTATTAAGCGGCATCCTCCCTTTTCTCACTTCTAGTACCACTGACACATCTAGATCCGCATCGTCAAGGATAATGTGACGCCGAAGGGCTCCAAGAAGCCGCATCGTGGATATGCATTCATTGTTTACGAGCGCGAAAAGGACATGAAAGGTATAATGCAGCGTGGTGCCCGTCTTGTCCCGAGACTTCGATATCCGGGACATCTCGTGATCTTCTAGCTAACACCGTTCCTTTCATCCAATCACAGCTGCCTACAAAGAAACAGATGGGATTCGCATCAAGGACCGCCGGGTCCTAGTGGATGTGGAACGTGGCCGTACCGTGAAAGGCTGGAAGCCTCGTCGTTTTGGCGGCGGACTTGGTGGCCGTGGATATACCAAAGCGCTCCCTTCTCGCCCGATTGGTCCGGGCTCGTTTGGCGCTCCTTCGGGCCCTGGTGGTTTTGGTGGTGGATTCCGTGGAGGCTATGGCGGACGAGGAGGATTCAAGGGAGGTTTTCGCGACCGCGGGTTCGGTCCCCGTGGAGGTGTTGGATACCAGGGTGGCCGCAACGGATTCGGTGGACAGGCTCCACCAAACGCACCTTCGGGCCCTGGCGGCGGGCGCAGTGGTGGCTACGGTGGTGGACGCTACGACCGTGATCGGGGTGCAACCGGCAGCAACCGCGAGCCTATCCGACCCAGAGACGGATTTGGCGACCGTGACCGACGGGATTATGACCGGGAGCGTGACGGGGACCGCCATCGGGACCGAGACCGGGACAGCTACCGTTACCGGGACCGCGACCGCGAGCGCGGCCATGACAGGTACGGAGGCCGTGAGGACTATGGACGGAAGAGATACCACGAAGACGACTCCTATGATGATCCTCGCGCCAAGAGACGGTACTGAGTTTGCCGCGCAATCGCTTGTGCGGGACTCTTCCCATTCCAGTATTCAGACAATGGTTTGCTGGTGGGTATGCTCAATTGATCTCTCTTCCCCCTTGCGACGATGGGTAAGGCGAGGCCAAGCGATGAGCGCTATCTTGAGGAGCCAACACCATTACTTACCACAGACAAGGCAATGTGTCTTTCGCCCTTACGGATCGGACTTACACCATATTTAATCCTCCGAGGTCTTGTTTCATCGTTATGGCCGTGGGTATATTACTATCATTCGATTCTGACATCGAATTGGATGTCGACGTTGAGCGACTCCTGCCTGGGTCGTGGTCCCATCTCTTTTTCTCTTTCTCTCAATGCTTTTTCTATGTTTCTTCACCCTGCTGCGTGTCTGGTCTTTGTTTCATGCACTGCTTCCCAGGGTAAGTATGTACTTTAGGTAGTCAGCATCTGTTTTCGGCATACGGTGGGAATCCGGGAAGTTCAGGTAAGACAGGTAAGGTCTCCAGCAGCCATGACCAAGCTAGGAATTCTCGTACGGTTGTATATCAAGGCAATGCGTCTTTTGTGGTTGTGCATTTCTGTCCAGACTGCAGTGGACGCATAAAGTATATATACGGTAGACTTTTCTTTTGGCTTGGTATTCATGTATGTTCGTCATACGCTCATCAAGCAAGATACACCGCAAGGCCTCCAAGAGGAGAGCCTCGTAACGGAAAGGTAGGGAGAAAGTATCAGAGAAATTCAATGAAAAGCGCCTATACCAAACGCCGCAGAATGCCCCAGGGTTTCATCGAAAGCCGACAGGAAGATAGGGAAAAAATATTCGAAACTTTTCTTTATCCAAAGACGAACCTCTCACTGTCCGTCAACTTCCATACCACCCTGCGATTCCAGGAACTTGACGTCGCCGGTATCCCGAGTCCAGTAGGCCTTGAGGTCGACACGGAATTCGGCACTGGCAACGCCAAACATCTTCAGCAGCGTCGTCTGCCGCGAATCCAGCACCTCGCCCTCCCGGCACACCGGGTAGCCCTCCTGGTCGTCCGTCAGTTCGAGCATGACCTTGCCCTTGACCAGGCGGGTGGGGACGCCGAGTTTGCGCAGCTCGGGCTCGATGGTGTGGCTGATGGGCTCGTCATCGGCGGTGGGGATCTCGCCGGCGCGCGAGTACACCAGACCGTTAGGGATGGTGAAGGAGCGGGTGCTGACGGTGCCGGCACGGGCGAAATCCAGCGGCCGGAAGGTGTCGAAGTAGCTGAGCACGGATTCGGGGTCGCGCGAGGTGAACAGCAGGCCCACGGCGCCGGAGAGTAGCGGCGACAGTTTGTGAAGGTTGGGGGCGGCTTCGGACTCGGGGTTGTGGCCGAGGGCGACGGCCATGACTTTGGTTTTGCCGAAGAAGAGTCTGCCACTGTTAGTATTGTATGTTCTCCCCCTCCCCGGGCGGTTGTGTCAGGTGGTAGAGGCAGACGTACCGGCTATCGGCGAACTCGGTGCGCACATCCTTCAGGTATGTGTTGCGCATGTTGTCGACGCCAAACACGAATAGATGGTCGTATTTCTCGACACATTCCCGGATGTTGGCGTACAGTCGTCTCGTTTGTTCCTTGTGGGACTTTTTGGCGGTCTTGGACTCGTGGACGACGCGGGCACGCTTGGAACGAGGCATGGTGTATGGAGGGGAGTATTGAGGGTATCTAAGGCGACGGTTGGGAGGAAAGGGGGAGAATTGAAGATTGAAGACGATATTTGATATTATTCTGATCGTCTCGGAGAACAAAATCCATATTTTTTTTTCTTCGCTGATAACAGCCGGAGGAACATTGATGCGGGGCTTATCCGATGCCGCTAAACCGCTTGGGGCAGCCAGCTTCACCATCTACAACAACACTCACGGTCAACACTCTGGACTCTGTTCTGGCATCTCTGCATCATGTGTTGACGATCTGCTTTACTTGCCCTGTATTCACCACGAATTGACCGACATGCTCGACTTCATGGAGTATATCCAGCTCGGATTCGCCGAGGCCACCAACTGGAATCGCGACAATTCATATTCGTCGCTGACGGCCACAGCACAGTGTATGTATCGTTCGAAGAGTCAATTGATCCTATATTATATCCCTCACAGAATGTAGCACAAGCTCATATATCACAGCTCTCCTGGATTTCAAGACCCCCGAGCGACTGCGCGTCCACCTCTCATCCCTATCAACCCCCCATTTCGCAACCAGCTACACCCTCGGCACAGTCGGTCTGATCGATGGCTCGGTCTCCTACCTCTACAGCACCGTTCCCTTCGACCACACGCCCAGCCGAAGCGCCTTGATCCCCCTCCGCAAGCTCGCCCCGGGGTACCGGCAGGTCCAGCCGCCCATCGCCCCCCTCGAGAACTGGGGATGGGACTCCACGCTCAACCATGAGACAACCCCTCTCGCGCAAAAGGCCACCCTCCTCCACGCCACCATGCACATGCCTCCGCCCACCACCCTCAACGCGCTCTTCCTCCGCCGCATCTCCCCCACCATGCAGCTCACCCTCGCCGTGTGCTCCACGCGCGGTCCACCCCTGTCCAAGTCCGCCCCGCAGGCCTCGCTGCTCACCCAGCTCTCCCACGACACGGGCAAGTACAGCAACGAGTACCTCTTCAGCACGGATAATGCGCTCTTCGGCTGGCGCGGGCTGTGGAACTTCGGCCCCGACCCGCGCAACCCGGCCGACGACGCGGCGCCGCGCTTGTCGCTCCTCTCCGCCGGCGCGGAGGCCTACTATTCCCCCGTCTCGTCGCTGGTGGGCATGTCCACCGGGCTCCGCTTCAGTACTCTACCCGCGGCCACGGACGCCTCTTCTGCGCCATCGTCATCGTCGCCTCCGTCGGCGGCGGCTCCTACCCAGATCTCCACCTTCCCTTACACCCTCACCCTGACCCTGACCCCGATGACGGGCTCCCTCTCCACGACGTACTCCGTGCGCGCTTCGCCAAACCTCTCCTTCAGCTCGCGCTTCGGGTTCAACGTCTACAGCTGGGAGAGCGAGATGGTCGCGGGCTGTGAGTTGTGGCGGCAGTCGCGCAAACGCGTGCCCGCGGAGGAGGAGGACGACGGCCTCGAATGGGCCCGTCGTAAGCTGCGTATGATGGATGATGCTGCCACGCTGCCTCTCCCGCCGACGAGCAGTGTCCCCGCCGAACCCGAGCAAGACGAGACTACGGAGTCGGTGCTGAAGATCCGTGTCGACCAGTCGTGGAATGTGCGGCTCCTCTGGGAAGGTCGGGTCAAGGAGCTTCTTGTTAGTGCGGGCGTGGGACTAGGCCCGAGCTCGTTTTCGTCGTCGGCGTGGACGAATTCCACCGCTGGCGGCGCTGGAGGGCAGGCTTCGGGCGGAGGCAATGCTGGGACGTCCTATTGGCGGGGAGTTGGTGTGTCGGTGTCTTATTCTTCGTGATGGAGAACATATACTCAAGTAATACCCTTTATATATGTATAAACGATGACTGTATATACTACATGGACTTTTTATTATTACAACTGTTCAACGAGGGAACCTTCAAACACCTTTATGTACGTGATTCAATTTTGAAATTCATGACTAGATAGGGACTTTATATCTGGACACGTCTATGTCTGCGAGAGCAGGCATTCGGGATATCAATTGTCCCTCATTAATATAGGTGTCGTTTACAGACGAGCGTTGATGATGTCGACGACTGTTAGAGGTTAGTCAGCGGAAGTAACAGAGGGACTGCAAAAGACTGAAACATACAGGCAGGCTTCAAGCTGGCACCGCCAACGAGGAAACCATCAACATCAGGCTGCTTGGCCAGCTCGCGGCAGTTCTTCTCGCTGACGGAACCACCGTAGATGATGCGGGTGTTGTCGGAGACCTCGGCGGAGATGGTCTCGGTGAGCCACTTGCGGATGGCGGCATGGACCTCCTGAGCCTGCTCGGTGGTCGCGACCTTACCGGTACCGATGGCCCTAGAATGTGTGAGTGAGAGCATATCATGCGGGGCGGGAGAGATCGTACCAGACGGGCTCGTAGGCGATGACAACCTTGGCCCACTGCTCCTTGGAGAGCTCCTTGGCGACGGCGTTCAGCTGGCGGGTGACGACTTCGATGGTCTTGCCAGCCTCACGCTCCTGTCAGGAATTAGCACATGGTTCAATTGCTGTTATGCGCCAACTGCGCTTCTTGTCGAGGGGTAGAAGCAATGTGGGGTAGTGGAGGACGCTTACCTCAAGAGTCTCACCGATGCAGAAGATGACGCTAATGCCGCCGTCAATGGCAGCCTTGACCTTGTGGGCGATGAACTAACGAGAAACCATCAGCTTGGTCCCTCTCTTTCCCTTTCGCGAGGGTAGCGCTACGGGTTACCCGATGGGGAAATTCAGGAAAGGGAATCGGTCATACCTCGTCGGACTCCTTCAGAATGACACGACGCTCGCTGTGTCCGACGAGGGTCCAGTCGATCTTGGCATCGCGGAGCTGCTCAACGGAGATTTCACCGGTGAAGGCACCGTTGGGCTTGTCGAAGACGTTCTGAGCGGCGACGCCGATTTTGGAGTTGGCGACCTCCCGGGCGAGGAGGAGGTAGAGGGCAGGCGGGGAGACGACGACCTCGGAGGAAGGATCGAGCTTGGCGTCGTTGAGTCTGTTGATGATGGAGGTAATGCTTTCGGCAGTACCGTTCCTGTAGAATGGGTGCATTAGAGGTTGGTCGCTCTCCCGAGGAGGGGATGGTGGGGTTGGAGAGCTCGTACATCTTGAAGTTACCACCGACGAAGAATTGGCGAGGCATCTTGAAGGGAATTGAGGAGAATTGACGAAGTGATCTGAAGAAGAGGGAAGACAGTTTGATTGAGTGGGAGTGGTTGGAGTAAAGTAGTTGGGAGGAGGAAAAGAAGAGAAGAGAAGAAGGAGAAGAAGAAGAAGAAGGAGAAGAAGCGAGAAGACGGAAAAGGCGATGACGAAAAGGAAAGCATTTGGCGGGGCTCCCGCTTATATGCCTTGCCGGTTATCGATAACACGTCAGGATATACATAAGTACAACACCACCTGGCGAACCTCCAACGCATAATATTATGATGCCCATGATATTATCAGATATCAGGAATTGATTAATTGGTACATAACTACCTAGGTACACGTTACCAGATGCCTGGTTCATCTGTCGTAGAATACATCGTCGTCGTATTCAACGCCAACGCCAACGCCATACTCCTATACAAACAGTCTCGGAGCACCAATAGACTGACAAAACCAGAAGAAAAAGACTAGACACTCACAAAAAGGGGATCAAAAATGTCGATGATAGTACGGCTCACGCATCGACATACACCGTCCCAAATAACACGAATTGCCCAGCTGTTCCTCCAGCATGCGTTGTCGCTGTTCCACCAGCCGTTCCCGACGCTCCACCAGCGCTTCACGATCGTCCAAAATTTGACTGCGCATGTCATGGCGGGCCCGTAACTTGTCATACTTTTCGCCCAAGCTACCAACCAGCGCCAGGTCGTCGGCAACCACGACGGGGTCTTGCACGATTTTCGGACGATCCCGGGACACCCGAGCGACCTCCCGTGTATACCCTTTCGGAACCCGACGCAGTGGGTTCCTGCTGTCCGCCGGCGTCACCTCCACGGAACCGTCGGCATAGCGCCCAGCGTGATGTCCGCCGTGGGCGTCCAGCGCGCGCACGTACTTGGCGTCGGGCGTGGCGGCCTGCCGCGGCTGCTTGCGGTAGTGCGTGCGATATCCCGGGTCCGATCGTCGCGACTTGGACGATGAGTGTTGGCGGTAGAGGCTGCCTCGCCAGCGTGGATGCGGCGACCGATCGCCGTATCGTCCGTCGTCGTCGGAACTCTCCGTCGCGGAGCTGAGGTCCTCGTGGTCGAACAGTGTCGACTCTCCGTCCCCCGCGCTGCTGGACTCGAGGATGTAGTCCGCCTCCGCTTCCATGGGCGCGTTCGGGACCCGCGGTGGTGGTCCTCCGTGCGGTGGTGGCTGGTTCGAGGCGAATGTCACGTTCTCCCGTCCTGGCGGGACGAATGCGCGATGGCCGTTTGGAAAGCCCTGCGCTTGATGGTGTGCATCGCCTCCCAGCGGGGCGTTCCTGTTCAGGACCTCAAAGGGTGCGCCGTTTCCGAGGTTGGCTGCGCGCACGGCATTCACCAGGTCGGGGTGTGGGTGTTGCTGTGGGTGTTGCTGTGGGTGTTGCTGTGGATGTTGCTGTGGATGTTGCTGTGGCTGCTGCTGTGGGTGTTGCTGTGGTGGTTGCTGTTGTGGACGCATACCGGCGGGGATTCCGGCCCATTGGTCTTGACTGACCGGCGGCACTTGCGCCATGGGATGTTCGGCCGGAGGAGGCGGAGGCGCTCCCTGCGGATGGTATTGCGGAGGCACCTGCGGAGGCACCGACTGCGGGACTTGAGTGAAGATGGGATGGGATGCTCGTTTGGGGTCGACACCCGCGGCCCATTGCACGTTCTCAAACGGCTTGTTCATCTGCCGCGGAGGCTCTTGGTTGATCACCGGGTCTGCAAACTGCGGCTGGAAGGTCTCGCGCCCCCGGGGGGTGGTATCGAAGCTCACCTGAACCGGCTGGGGCGTCTTGGAGTATGATCCGGTATTGACGGACCTCCGCGACAGGATGATGTCCATGGAGAGGGTCTCGTAGTCGCCGCGGCGCGCGTTCTTCCCTTTGACGGGCTTTTCCGACTCCTTGATGTACACGCAGGTCCATTCGTAGCGGGGGTCCTGTCGTCGGAGCTCCTCGATCAGGTCGTCGACGGCGGTGCGCTTCATCCGCGATAGGTTTTGATACTGGGCGGCGGCGGAGAACTTCTTCGCGCGCTTCTGCACTTGGTTGTGGAGATCCAACTGGGACAGATGCATGCGCGTCTTCTCGACGTTGCTCCAGGTGGACTTCTGACCCGGCAGCGCGTCCGACTTGAAGAACGTATACCCGACGTAGTGGTAGACGGCGCGAGGGTCGGGTCCCACTTCTTTGATGACGACGGGCTCTTTGACTCGGTGTCTGCCCTGGTTGAGGTCCAGCCGAGACATGTCGTCAACGAGGTGCGCAGGGCCGGGAGTGGGATTGTGGATCACTCGGGGGATGTCCCCGGGATGCATCTGGTGCTGCGGAGGATGATGAGTCGGAGGGGGAGGAGGGATATTCTGGTTGATGACCGCCATGGCGGGAGTATAGCAGTAGAGTAGATTGATGAAGATAGTAGCAGTAAGACGACAATACTTTTTGACTTATTTTTACATTACTTTCATGAATATAAGAACAACTGACAAACAGAACTTAGAAGCGAACGGATGTCAAAGAGTCAAGACAGTGGGGAAAGCAGACTTGATATACACCATCCTCCTCCACTGCATGCATATGCACCTCCACACCAGACGATAAGCAATGTTGCACAATTCGCAGGCCTCTGCTCTGCTGCCTGCCATTAGGTTTCCGCCTAGCAGTCTGGCCGTTGGGGAAAAAGGTCAGACCTCACACGCCCGACAGTCACCACCATTTCTGTCCTCCAATGATGGCGATTGTTTCTGTCGCAGATGGGAGCAGCTCATGTTGCATTTTCCATGGGCACTTCGCCCTCTTTGCCCGTCTACGCCCTGCGACACGAGGGATTCTGATCCTGAACCTGGTCCTGGAGCGTCGCACCCAGCCCGGGCGTTTGCAAGAGCGAGGCTCAGGCGCTTTCTCTATCTCAGCCTCAATGGGGCGATGCACCGGAAGTCAGACGGTACCCTCATGTCCCTCTGGACTGAGGAGTCGGACAGCGCATGAGAAGAGAGGCAAAAAAAGACGCAGAGCCGTGGCGCATCGAGCAAGTCTGCATGAGCCTGAGTCTGCCTGACGAGGGGATTCGACGATACGCGAAACAAGCAAAGAGCACGGTGATACCCTGGCCCGATTGCATTCCCTTTCTTTTCATTTCTTGGTTTTCTGTCGATTCACTCGTAAGAGGCGGTCGAGAGTTAGCTATCTCCTACGGAGGCTGCTGCTGTTATTGGCGTCGAGGCCGTGATGGGCTGCAGGCTGCTGCAGCCAAGAACAGGCAGAACAGGCACCGCAGCTGGAGAGTCGCTGACAGACGAAGCCCTTGCGTGGAGAGTCGGCCAGTGAGGGGACATTCTTCAGCTGGGCTGTGGCGATTTCACTGCTAGTGCTGGACTACAATGACTAGTGCTCGATTTGCCTGCATTGAAGGAATCCACGAGCCATTTGGTGGGTCGGTCTATCACTGCACAACATATGAAGGCGTTGCAGAAATGCAGCTGTATGTGCTTTTCTTCCTACTTCACTGTTTGGCATGAACATTTCTAATGTCAGCATGCTATCGCTGGAATGCTTCAGCTGGGATGTCTTCCGCCCCCACTAGCGAAGGCGTTTGTTTGTCGTCGTCAGCATCGTCTCGCACCCGGGCGATCAGGATGAAACCCCGCATATCAGAAACCAAGCGCAACTGTCCCTCGCAACGAATAAAAACGGCCGATAATAGCTCTGACTCATGGATTGGCTTCTGGATGTCGCGTTCCCTCTCTGGCCTTGTGACTCTGGTGACCGCTCTTTCACCGTCCCTCTTCACTTGTCGCTCTACACCTTGTCTGGGGGTTTCACCTTCAATGTCCTTGTTCCGGGCGGCCGAGGATGGGCTCACTGGAGAGTCGGTCCGATGATAATACCATAATACTATCATAATCAACTGTCCCACCGGGTATGTGGCCGCATGCAGGCTGGACCGATGCGTCTATCGATCGTCTGTACGCTGTAATGTACACACCCACTGTTTACTCTATGCTTATGCTGCTCAGCTGGTTGTACGATCAACCGTGGACTGCATATGAACGAGTATGTCCACCCGTATCCTGCATAAATTTGCCTCACAGTCTCACTAGAAAGCTCATTGTGACACCAAAACTACCACATCTACTCGTGTTCAACTCACACACTGTCGGTGGATCTATGCAAGGCCTCTACTTCATCTCCACTTTAGGAGGGAAAGAATTTTGAAACCACAATGTCTTTGCGGAGAAAGCATCTGTCATCGCAGTTTGGGCAGAACATCGGGCAAGTCATGCCATCTGCGGTGCGGGCTCTGAAAACGCAGGTCAGACTCGGGGACTACGAGGCTTCCAAAATGCAATGCACTTTACACCATCTGCCGGTTTGTTCTATAGGAAGAATCCCGACATTGCAGTGATTGAGGACGACTGCAGCCTGATTCTTCTGGTAGAGGCGAAGACCCATGGCAACATGGCGTTGAAGGCTCGACACGAATAACTGCAAATATCCTTCAATCTATCACGACAATGCAACCAGATACAAGACCTTGACTATCCGTAATGCAATCCTCTATATGCGTGTATACGAGCTCATAGCTTGTGTCCGATCTTCCCCTCCAGAGACTGTAAAACCACCTCGGTCATCATCAACACCGTCTCCTCTTCCAAGCGTCGGCCAACTAATTGCAGGCTCACCGGCATTCCATGCACAGCATCGGGGGAGTCTGTCAATGGTCAGTTCTGAATGCGCCCACAGAATCAAACGGGCTCACATACAGTCACTTTGAACCTGCGCGTCCACCTGCGACAATGGCGCATGATTGGCATACGCCACGTCAACGCTCTTGTCGCTGTGCACGCCACAAGGGAATGATACAGCCGGGTAATCCAGTACGTTGAAGACGCCCGTGTATCCCACATACCCAAACTTCCCGTTCTCTACAAAACTATACGGTGTCGTCGGGCCTGCAAGTCGCGAGTCAGCTGATGGATCCCACATCGCCAGGGGTATACGCACCCAATATCGCATCGATCCCACTCTCATTCCACCGGTCCTGATACGCCTTGCAGAGAGTATTCCGCGCCACCTGCAGCTGCCACATCTCATACACGCCCAGCTCCGTCGCCTCCTGATAGGCCTTCATTTCCGGACGCCACGGCTCCCCGGCCGGCTGGAGCAGCTTCTCGACCGACTTTCCGCCGTCGGCGACGAACATGCGCGCCAGCGTCGCCAGCAGCTCGGCGTGGCCCGTCGGTGCCCAGTCCACGATCTCATGGCCTGCGGCCTGCAACTTGGCCACCGTTTGCTTCAGCGCACGCGTGACCGGAGGCGTAGGTGTGACCACGCCGTCGTTCCATAGGACAGCGATCTTGAGCGTACGTTTGGGTGGAACGCTGCGCCATGCGATGGGCAGACACTTCGGGTCTCTAAGCCATGGTTCTTGGCCGACGACGGTCTTCGACCAGAGGACGATCTCCTCGAGCGTCGGCGCCATGGGTCCGTTGACGCTGTTGACGGCTTCTTGGCCGGCGAGACCGGACCGCGTTTGGAAGTTGGGGAACCGGCCAAACGACGGTCTGATGGTGAAGATACCAGTGCACGCGGCGGGGATACGCAGGGAACCACCTGTTACATTGTACTCTGTTAGTTGACTTTGCATTCATAGATGCAGGGCGACGCCGAGGCCGTACCAATATCTGTCCCCACGCCCAGACGACTGCCCCCAAAGGCAATCAAGGCCGACTCGCCACCGGAAGAACCGCCAGACGTCAGCTTCCTGTTGCGCGGGTTGACGGTGCGGCCGAAGACGTTGTTCACCGACTCGGCAATCATCATTGCTGTCGGGACGTTGGTCTTGACGTAGAGCACGGCGCCGGCGTCAAGCAGCAGGTCGATCAGGGTGCTGTTGTAGGTTGCGGGGTCGTTGACCAAGGAGGCGAATCCGATGGTGGAATCCGTGCCGACGATGTTGAAATTGTCCTTGATCGAGATGGGGAGGCCATGGAATGGGCCGACAGTTTTGCCTGTCTTCTTTAGCTGCGCGTCCAACTCTCTGGCCCGAGCGATGGCCTTTTCAAAGAGGATCTCCGAGAGACAGTTGGTCTAGGTGATCGGACTATTGTTAGTCTGTTATAAGCTTCAGGGACAGACGGATGGACATACCAACTGGTGCGCAGCAGCAGCCGTCTTGCAGAATGCTCTCGTCACTTCCTCTGAGCTCCATGTGCCAGACGCCAGCTTGGACAGGAGCTGCGGCGCCGGGGTGGCCGTGATCTCCAGCTCCCGCTCCGTAAACCAGCCCGACTGTCGGGGAAAGGTGGTTACATCTAATTGACTGTCTGGCGGGAAGATGCTGGCGGGAATCACCCATTCCGCAGGAATTGCGTCTCTAAGAGATTGCCGTTTCTTCGCGGCAATCGTATCCCAACTCATGGCGACGGTGAGGCGTGAAGCAGTCAATTGCAGGAATCCTAGACGGGTTGTCGTACATCCGGGCTGGGCGACTTCTGGAACCGCGGTACCATTTGTATACAATCCGGGCGGGGTTGATCCCGAGCGATAGCCGGCACCGCCCACGCCGGACGGTTCACGATACGCCCTCTAGGGAACCTGCAGGCTGAATCATGATTCGTCTCAGCAGCCGTCGCGATAGATAGAACTAGCGCTATCGCGTGATCCTGCTCTGGAGTCGGCACTTTCAGCCTATGAAGAGACGATCGTCGGCACTTGATGCGGAGACGGCATGAGGGCTTGGGGTCGTCTGTGGAGATTAGCTGCTTGATAAAGAAAAGAACAGCAAGATAGACGACAATTCGGAGGATTTCCGACGATACTTCCCCTCATTCCAATAATCCAGCAATCCATCAATCCATTAATCAAAGAAAATACGAGCCAGTCGAGGCCGATGCCGCTCATGGCGGGAGTATAAGTCGGCGGCCGTCGTAGAACAGGCAAAATGCAGACTAGATAAGCCGGCCACCAGACTCCAATCCCCCTCTTCAAGGGACTTGGCTGCCAAATCAAGCGTAGAAGAAGATAACACAAAGAACGTATAAGATGGACTTTCTCCAGGGGCAGATGATGTACTTCCATGGACAGACGCCCACAAGAAGATCCAGAGGGAGTTAGAGAGCGAGCCCCTTCTATGTGATCATGCTGTCCAACTTCATTTCTTACCTCAAGGGCCAGGAGAGCGTCCCCGGAGAAGCCAAGCTGCTTCGCAAGCTGGATTGCTTCATCCTGTCCTTCTGCTGCCTGTGTTATTTTGCCAATTATCTGGATCGCACCAACCTGTCCAATGCCTATGTGTCCGGCATGAAGGAGGAATTGAACTTCCAAGGAAACCAGCTCAACGTGATCAACACCATCTTCACCGTGGGCTATATTATCGGACAGGTTCCCTCGAATCTAGCCCTGACCTATGTTCGACCGCGCATCTTCTTCCCGACCATGATGGTCATCTGGGGCGGACTGACCATGATCACCGCGGCGGTGCATAACCCCCAGGGCATCATGGCCATCCGGTTCTTCCTCGGGCTGGCTGAGTCCAGCACCTTTGTAGGAACGCACTATATCCTGGGATCCTGGTACACGGAAAAGGAGCTGGGGAAGCGAAGTGGAATCTTCACGGCGTCCGGGCTCGCAGGGACAATGTTTGGCGGCTTCATTCAGACCGGCATCAACTCTTCTCTGCATGGCGCCAGAGGGCTCTCTGGTTGGAGGTGGCTGTTCATAGTTCGTACACACCCATCTTGGTCGCTTTGACATGACCCAGAATACTAATAATGTGGCATCTTCCAGGTCGACGGACTGATCACCATCCCCATCGCCATCTATGGCTTCTTCCTCTTCCCCGACACTCCTACCACGACTAAAGCGCCATACCTCTCCGCTGAAGAGCGCGCTCTCGCCATAGCCCGCATCCCAGAGGCCGGCGTCGTCAAAGTGCCCCTGAACCTCGCGTTTGTCAAACGCATCTTCCGCACCTGGTATTGGTATGCGTTCACTATGCTGTGGGTGATCGCCGGCGAGACCGAGTCGTTCTCGACCAACTACCTCCTGGCCCTGTACATGAAGTCGCATCCAACCAAGAAATACACCGTCGCCCAGCTCAACAACTATCCCACCGGTATCCCCGCCGTCGGGATCGTCTCGACCTTGTTCTGGGCTACGTTGACCGACTTCCTGGGCGGCAAGCGATATCTCGTGGGCTATTGGATCGGCATCACCGGAATCGTCACTTCTGTCATGATCCTGACCCGGTTTGACTCCACGGCCGTCGTCTTCGCCGCCTATTACTGGGCAGGCTCAGTCTACGCCTGTCAGGCCACCTTCTTTGCGTGGTGCAATGACGCGATGCGCTACCAAGACGACCGCTTACGCTCTGTGGTCATTGCCAGCATGAACGCCGGTAGCAATGCTGTCAACGCCTGGTGGAGTATTCTGTTCTACTCGGCGACGTTCGCGCCCAAGTTTGTTAAAGGAATGTGGGCAATGATTGGGTGTTCGATTGCCCTGGTTATCTGGACTTCAGGCATTATCTACATGACGGTCAGGGCCGAGAGGAATGGTGAAGATCATGAGCTTGGTCCCGGGGAGTTGGACGTGAAACAGCACGCTGTGGAGGCGTAAAGACACCCTACGTGGTATATAGATTATGCTTGATGGGATACGATGTTGTCGCATAAGAATGTGAGATACACTGCTTGTAGCATATCTACCATCGACCCCACTTGAACCATGGGGATTCGATTTCATGACCCGACTCGCCAAATCATGTCCGTAGCGGAAAAGTAGGGAATAATTGATGCAAAAAGTGCCCACAGGCAGGACAAACGGAAGGTTGGTTGAGAGAGGGGTGTAGTAAAGCGAGACTCATAGATCTGGAACAGGCGAAGAACAAACATGGCAAGGGCATTACTGTCGGAGATTGTCCAGTCGTGCTTGCAGATCGTCGTCACTTGCAGCAGCACCACCTCCTGCGCCGACGGCCTGGGCGACTCGTGTTTCGCCAACAGCGGTCGCTTGTATGTCCGTTGGGGTCACACCCAGCTATTTTCGAACGATCGTTAGTGCTTGACAAACCGAGAGAGACACGGGCACAAACCGCTTGGTTGAGATCTACGCCGATCTCGTCGAAGATCTCCTTCAGAATATCCTCGCCTTCTTCCTCCTCGCCCTCCATCCCCGTCGCTTCGTCAATCGCATCATCCATCATCTCCTGTCGTTCGTCCATAATCTCGTTCTCGCGCTCGAACTCCATGGCGATGCGTTGCAGCGCGGGGAGGTTCATCTGTCGGTTCATGCTGCCCAATAGCATCGTAGCACCTTTCATCGACTGCATCATTTGTTCATTGCTCCGGACCGTCTGCACGAAGAGACGCGCAAGTAAGTATATGGACAATAAGGGAGGGCGGGGTCAGAGGGGTAAGCGCCCACCTGAATCCGAAGAGATATAGCCTGTAGTTGTGTGCGCATTTGATAAAATTTTTGGATATACCTCATCAACCATATCAATCAGCATGGAAACGCGACGCAACGGTCTCGGAGTATCAGCCGGCGCTTTACCTTCTTGTCCGAACCAGGTCCTTTGCCTGGATCTTACAGGCGCCGACCTGTCCATTCTTGGCACTCTTCTTAATGTCCTGCACCAGCTTCTTCTCCTGGTTCTCCAATTTGACCCTCTCCCGGTCCAGTTCCCGCTGTGTCCGGTCCAGCGCCCTTTGGTGTTTGCGCAGGCGCTCCGCCGGGGTCATGCGCTTCCCGAATGCCCACTCGACGATCTGAGAGACTATAGTCAGAAAACAGATATCAAGGGTGTAACCTGGCGACACATACATTCATGATGTGTAGAAATGATCGGATCTGGAAGTCGAGACGAGCAGTGCTAGGCAGCGGGGAGGAGGGAGGATGGTTGGAAGGTGTACCTGATAGGAGGGCCTCTATCTCTTGGTGACATCAAGTGGTAATTAATCCGCGTATCGACGAAACGGCAGTACGGGGGTTGCCATTACCGCTGTCACATGTTCCTGACCCAAAAGGGTATGGTCTGGAAATTTGCATGGAGGGATCACGTAAGCTTCCGTCATCCGTCGGTCACGTTGTGTCGTGTCTATCGTTTATTCTACCTGCTCCGATGCTTGTTTCATCCCGTCTCATCCACGCTGAAGTCGACATATTTCCATGCACCGCGCATCGCTCTCGCTATGAGCCAGGAGTACTTTTCCGGCAAGAGCGGTTCCTCCGCCGGAGAGGGTTCGTCCCGACACCCTCCCCAGGAGGAATCCTCAGAGAACCCTTTCTTTTCGTCGCCCCCACCCGCATACATGACGGTCGGAAATGGCTCGACTTCGGAGAGCGCAACCGCGTTGATGGCCTCGTTGAATCAGGACTCAGGGTACGGCGGTAGTAATGCCAGTGGAAGTCTGATGGATGGACATGCTGGCAGTGGTTGGAGACCGGAGCTCATGGTCGACCGGCCGACCCCCCAACATACGCCAACACTACCAGGAGAATGGAATCCGGCTGGTTTGTCCCGTCCCACCGAAGATGAAAGCAGTCTATAACTTACTAACTTATTATCGCTACAGCGGAGCATGAACGACAAGTGGTCGCGAGCCATGTTCACCAACTCCTATAGTGCGTTCGAACTCTAAGACGGACGTGACCGAAGGGTATGTATGCTAACAGTCTTGCAGTAACTCGAATCGAACAAAACTCGGGCGCGCCATCTCCCGGACAATCGAAACCTTGAAAGAACTCCAAGATATGAACCGCCAGTGGCCCGCGCATTATCCCTCCGTACAGGCTACTCCCGGCACCAAGACTCCCGACTCTCCGTCGCAAAGGCCCGGCTTGAACCAGGCCCAATCGTACCTCAACGAATCGAATACTTTCCCCGATAACTTTAGACCTAGTCCGCCGAGGCGCGCGGCAACGTTGTCTACGAGTGAAGATTTGGCCGAGTCCAGTGCTGCCGCCGAACGTCGCCCTCCGCCGGAGCCGAGATTGATGAGCCCCCAGATTGCGCGGGAGTTTTCGATTTTGAAGTTGGATCTCAAGCTGGGTGCCTTGTCACAGGCCGAATTAGTGCACTCGTTGGAAAAGTCATCTATCGCATCACTGTTGGATGGGAAGATCAGCCAGAGCATCAAGCATCTGCTGTCCTTGCGGGACAGAATCGAGGATACGTCCAGCAAAGTCCTGATCACGGGTGATCTGAACGCCGGCAAGTCGACATTCTGCAACGCTTTGCTGCGGCGAAAGGTGTTGCCCGAGGATCAGCAACCCTGCACTAGCATCTTTTGCGAGGTGCTCGATGCCCGGGAGAACAGCGGAATTGAGGAGGTGCATGCGGTCCACAAAGATGCGCACTATAACCGAAACGACGAGAGCACATATGATGTCTATGCACTGACCGAGCTTGAGAATATTGTGGTTGACAACTCCAAGTACATGCAGTGCAAAGTTTACGTCAAGGATACACGAACAATCGACGAATCGTTGCTCAACAACGGAGTGGTGGATATCGCGCTTATCGATGCTCCCGGGCTGAACTCAGACTCCCTAAAGACCACCGCGGTCTTTGCGCGACAGGAAGAGATCGACGTGGTCGTATTCGTCGTTTCAGCCGCCAACCATTTTACGCTCTCGGCCAAGGAATTCATTCTGAATGCCGCTCATGAAAAGGCGTACATGTTTATCGTTGTCAATGGATTTGATCAGATCCGAGACAAGCAAAGATGTGAACGCATGATCCTAGAGCAGATTGGCAAGCTCAGCCCTCGCACATACAAAGAAGCTGCAGAGCTGGTTCACTTTGTATCGAGCAACGCCATTCCGGTTGCACCTCCTATGTCTATTGAGAGCTCGGGCTCCGGTGGCGGTGGCGGAGACGGCCCGGACCCAGATGGTGATGATGATGACGATAAAGCTGGGGACAAAGGAAAAGGGAAAGGCAAAGAAAAGGAGAAGATCCAAGATTTTGAAAACCTTGAGGGCTCTCTGCGACGCTTCGTTCTGGAGAAGCGCTCTCGCTCAAAACTGGCCCCTGCGAGAACCTACCTTCTCAACTTGCTTGCGGATATTAATTCCTTGGCCTCGGTCAATCGTGATGTCGCTGAATCGGAGCTCAAGCGTGTCACGGATGAACTGACAAAGCTTGAACCAGCATATGAAGAGGGCAAAAAGAAGAAGGTGGAATTGGGAGATCAGGTGGAGAAGTCCATCGACGAGTCGTGCGAAGATGTCTACAACCACACTCGCTCCACGTTAGGGAACACCATTTCTCGCGTCTCTGAGGCTGATCTGGGCGTCGAGTATCCCGGCCTGTTCTCAGCATTCCAGTACGCTGAAGATCTCAAAATGGCCATGCTTGAACAGATCTCGGCGTCTGTCTTGGACTGTGAGGACTACGCTCGTGAGAAGACTGTGCAGAGTGTCGGTTTCATTCAAAATATCGGCCTTCTCCATGTGGGAGAAGATAAATTCAGTCCCCTCAATTTCCGTGCTGATATGATGTTCCGCCGAGGTCGTCGCCACACGCTCGCTAGACAGGTCGACACTGAGGTCGAGCTGTGGGATTTCTTCGACATTTCTAGCCTGTGGGAGCGACAGGAGAAGATGGCTGGAACCGGAGTGGCAATGACTGCTTTGACTGTTCTTGGAGGCCGTGCTTTCGGTGGTATCAGCTGGGTTGATAGTATGTTCACTGCCACCAAGGTCCTGGGACCGAACAATTTGCGACGTCTTCTTCTTCCCGGCATTGTCGCAGCTGGTAAGTTAAATCCATTGTCAATTTTTGGCCGTATGCTAACTTCTGTAGCTGCCCTGACTACCGCCTATGTCCTGTCTTCGATTCCTACCACCCTTCCCCCTCGCCTCTCACGTAAACTCGCTGTGAAACTCTCTGAATTGGACTATGTGCACACAAATGCTAGCAGAATTTCGTCCGAGGTTCGTCGCATTCTGCGCATACCGGCGACCAACCTCCAGAACAGCCTCGCGCAAGACATTGAAGACCTTGGAAGACGCAAGCACGAGGTTACGAAGACAAAGCAGGAGAGCGAAACTGCCTGCAAATACTTCTCCAACCTCTTCCGTGACAGCAGCGAGAACAGACGCTCTGTGGAAAGCATTGATCTCGATGGCCCATTGCCTGGTGGATTGGCAACCTACGAAGCCTGATTGCATCTAACCCCTTCTTTTCTTTTCACCCCTTTCATTGTACAAATATTCACGATGTGGAATGGATCGTTCTTATTATCTGCTGGAGCTGGTCGATTTTTATACACATTTCCTTTATTAGCTTGTTATCAAAATATCCTGTACAATTCTCCACCTCGTTTACTCCTGTTTACCATCTATGCATGGCACGACACTCGTCTCTTGGATTTACAATGAGATGTAACTATTATCAGTTATCATTTGTATTAGCGCCCTGAAAAGCTTTATATATCCTGAGTGTTACTTGAGACTACCGAAAAAACAAGACTGTTTACGCTTCACATCGTCTCGTGAATAGTAGAGTAGTACTTAGGCCATACTGTGCTTTATCATCATGTAGATTCTTGTATCTGCGCCATCGACGCCAGCCACGGCTAAAGAAAAGTGAAGTACGACGCCGCCATGCTAAATAAAACCCCCCAAAGACACCAAAAAGACTACGCACTCGATGCTTCAAATATCAAAAGTTATCATCTAAATCATTCACGGCCTTATGTGCGTTCCTTGTTCTTCGTCCCGAGCCCCATCCGGGATTCTCCAGCTCTCTCACCTGTCCCATAACCAGCGTCGCATCTGCAGTTGGTTTCTTCTCAACGAGCTTGCCGGCATGATGGAGGAATTTCTCCCTCATTGCAACGGCATCTGGATCCTCATAGTTCAGTTGCGTCATGGGAGGGGACTGGGTCTCATCCTCCTCGACTGGACGGTCTCCTGGGGCAAATTCGAATCTCCCGCTGTTGACAAGAGATGCAATCCCGTCCGTATTGACGCTATCGATGGCACTCCCGCATCCGTCGTCATTGAGGGTATCGATGGAGCTAGCGCGGGAGATGCCCTTTTGCTCGGCTGTGCGGAGAGAGGGCGCTCGCCCGAGCAGCGGCTTTCTTCGTCTTAGGCGACTGGATTCGCCAGTTTCTGACGTTGAGCGCGAGCTCGCTGCCTGAGCCTGCTTTAGGAACCCACTGATTGTGAGGTCGATGGACTGGGCAGCGGAGTTGGTGGATTCATCTGAAATGCGGCGCTTTGCAGGCGACAGATGTAAATTTGTGGGGTTCCGTTCCTTTGTCGGGGATTGGTAGTTTGAGGGCGGTTGGTTTGCAGCCTTCTGTGCGATAATGGGCTTTTCCTTTCGCGGTGGAATGTCGAGTGCTGTGGTCTTGTGGTTATTAGGCGATGTGCTTCTGTTCGTTCCATTGGCGGTGTCAGTCGGCGAAGTATGCCTGCCTTGTGCACTCTTGGAGTGATTGCTGCCATTGGTCTGGGATTGTGGCTTCTGCTGATCTGGGCGAGGGCCAGCTCGCATTTCTAGATCCTTGGTGCCTTGAGAGGGCGTTTTGCGAATAGCATACGGCTCCAATGCTTGCTTCTGCTCTCTTCGAATGGAGTCCCATAGCCATTCTGCAGAAACGGCGGGCACGCCCCATTCTTGCGTATGTCGGAGTTTTTCATTGTTCACTGGCCCTGCGTTGTTGCAGACCAAGATCGACGCACTCGGGGTCAAGTATTCGTTATACGAAGCACCTACATTGTCAGTATATGCTGGAACAGGAGTCAAGATTTGGTTCATGACTCACCGATCAAGTTGACCAGTTTGGACAGGTGTAACAGGTCGATGCGGGAGAACCCAGTCGAGCACACTTTCATCCCCGAGAACCCTACAATGCTCAGCAACGACTCCACATACCAGGAACGCAGGACTCACCCTTGATAGGAAAGCTGGGGACCGGAGTGTTTGCCACATGAGATTCTGGCGGTACTAATGTTTTTGCATCCAGGCATCGTTCCAGCCACATATCGGTCACTATCTCGCATTCGAATGCCAAGTCATCGGTAGAGGGTATCTGATTGTGAGGCATCTTGTACGGGACAATAGTGTAGAGACCATGTCCTCGCTTAGGAATATCGGGTCTGGAGAATTCATTCAGGGAGCCCACTATCTGAGCCCCGTTGAATGATAAATGGTGGCGGAGTACATTTGTCTTGCAGAATTTAGCTCCCTGCACTTCAAGAAACATAGGATGGACATACCTGCTTGGAGGAAAACCCATGGATATAGAAATAAGTCTCTTTCAGAAATCCGTCACTCGAATTCATTGTTGGCTCCGCACTCTGTGGGCGGGATGCTTGGGGCTCCAGAAAAGTACTCTCACTGGCAAATGACTTGACTTCCTGTATTATGGATGCATTTCTCCGAAGAGGTTGGCTATCGCTTCTGGGCTGACTGCCGGTGGATCGCCTAAAGTCCGGGTTGTCAAAACCACCACCCACGATATCTCCCCAGATTCCTTCGTTCTGATCGCCCAGCTTAGCGCTTGCAATTCGGCGCAATTTGCGTGGACGCGGGTTCGAGGAGCTTGCGTTTTCTACAGGCTTCTGTTTTACTGGAGGCAATGACCGGTTCCATGCTCCAACTCCCTGTTGGTCTTCTGGCAAATGAAGGTCGTACAGCGTCTCCTCGAGAGTCATGCCTCGTTCTAGGCTGTCGGTGAACCATTTCATGGTAACAATCTTGATATTCCATTGCGTCGCAAACTTGTATTTCTGGCCTTCGGGGCTGCGCGCTATCAGATGCGTGACACTCTTCGTTAGGTCCTTTCTGAACTCGGCTCCATTGGCGGTGGCCGTGTTTTGGATGTAGTTTCGGAAAGCCACTGTGGCGCGGAAAGTAAGCTTTAATTACCTCCCAGTCGAGCGAATCATCTCCAGCACTTACTGTCCTCGAAGCCAGTTATACATATCGACAGACCCGCGAATGTTGGGAGTCGGTGTAGCTCCTCTAGGGCACGAATGTCCGTATCGTCGCCTTGCATCCATGACTGGCGCACAGCCTCAATCCACTCCGGTTTGAGAACAACGACATCTGATCTTTCTCGCGCAACGAACTTATACTTCGGAGTATTGGTCTCGCCGACGATCAAGTGAGTAACATCGGACGTAAGGTCGAACTTGTGGGTTGCGCCCATCTGACTTGCGATCGTGGCTAGCTCAGTCTAAAAGTCACGCAAAGCGTTAGAAACCAAAGAAACGACAAAACACGCGCAAGTTCATAGCGAAATGACAGTGTATCCCGTACCCGTTGCTCTGGGAGAATGGAGGTGAAGCAAAGAACCACCCCCGCAAGAGGATGCTCCTTGTCTGGTAGGTTATTAGCATTGGTCAAGTCCCGACAGTGCGGTAATCGAGCGACCACTCACTTGAGACAGCTTTCACTGCCATGCTTCATGTTTGGCAACGCAACAAATCCCCAAGTGCGACTGGTAGTCGAGGGCTTTTGCTTGAAGTGGAATCGATGCCGCTTTGCAGCGCGCGTTGCTTATCAGGGCGTCACGTGCGATAAGCGGCGCGTGTCTTTCCAGGAACGCGACAATAATCCGTGCGCGCCAAAAGTTCCCACTCCCATTCGATCCAATAATTCTATACCCATTCCTCGATGCCAAAGGACATTGGCCTCCTGCGCATTGCACGCTGAATCATCCTAGCCGATTGCTGGCTTTTTATGTATGCCAGGAAAACCACCATCACACTGGTCTGCTATCGCATACGAACCTCACATGCTTCCACTGTGATATCGCAAACCGCCCTCGGATACTCGACTTCGCGAGAAGAAACGAAACGGGCCACAGCTATGTTTAAAAAGGCTGTAAAGGACCATTCAGCTGCGTCTTCACATCCCCTACAGTCGACACTCTCGGGCAACAATGGCGTGGCTCAAGCGAAACCACCTCCCCCGCAATCAATAGGCGTCAAACGGAAGATCGAAATGACGAACGCCGGAGGATCTGCTCTAGGCTCTCTGCATAGTGCCGTTTATTTTGATGAAAATGATTTCGACGATGATGACGACCTGGATTTCGAAGCTCCGGACCCGATTATTCCCCCACCGACAATCGTGAGACCAGCTTCTCAAGAGAAGCCCTCGACCGACTACCCCAAGCTAGACCAAACACCAGAGCCCTCAAGCGTCACCCCGTCGCCGCGAGAGCCCGCAGTCCGAACGAACACGCCGTTGGACGTGAAGTACCCGGAGTTGCCTCCCGTTTCGGAGGAGAATGTTGCGCCATCCAGCAGCATACAGTACCCCTGGTCTTCTTCGCCCCCCTCCCATTTTCAAAAACCTGGCAACGCTCGAACCCTGCCATGGCTCAAGAACGAAGAACCTGCACAGCCGCCGTCTCCAGCCGAGGAGTACAACTGGAAGATCAAACCGAAGGATCCTCATCTCTCCAAGCAGAACGCACTGTGGAATAACTCTGAGAGCATGATAAAGGAAGAACAAAAGAAACAGAGGAAACTGCGACAGCAGCTCAAAAAGGATCAGAAAGCTGCTTCTCATCGGGCACGTCCAAAAATCGCGTCCTTGTTTCTTAGTGACGAACAACGACATGTCCTAGATGCAGTTGTCCAGCATGGAAAGAGCATTTTCTTCACCGGTTCTGCTGGAACAGGTAAATCCGTGCTTATGAGAGAGATCATCAAAAAATTGCGAGACAAATACCGAAAGGAGCCCGACAGGGTAGCCGTGACCGCTTCCACGGGCCTCGCTGCGTGTAACATCGGAGGTGTCACTCTCCACAGCTTCGCTGGTATCGGGTTAGGCAAGGATAAAGTCCCTGAACTAGTCAAAAAGGTAGGATTGCATCCACTTTACTTACGAAGAATCATTGTGCTGATTGTTCATAGGTTAAGAGGAACCCCAAGGCCAGGAATCGTTGGTTACGCACCAAAGTATTGATTATCGATGAGGTATCTATGGTTGATGGTGACCTTTTCGATAAACTGGAAGAAGTGGCCCGTCTGATTCGAAACAATGGACGTCCTTTTGGAGGTATCCAGCTGGTGGTCACTGGCGATTTCTTTCAACTGCCCCCGGTGCCGGAAGGGGGCAGTCGAGAAGCCAAATTTGCGTTTGCGGCTGCTACTTGGAATACATCTATCCACCACACCATTCTCTTGACGAATGTTTTCCGACAGGCAGATCCTGAATTTGCTGGAATGCTTAACGAAATGAGGCTTGGGAAGCTCAGTCAGCGTACCATTGACGTGTTCAAGCAATTGTCTCGACCATTGAACTTCCACGACTCTCTAGAAGCTACAGAATTGTAAGGAAACCTGCAACATGCGACGACAATTCTAACTTCCCGCAGGTTTCCAACTCGCAATGAAGTCGAGAATGCAAATGGCGCACGGATGCAAAGACTCTCTGGTGAACTGATGACCTTCAATGCCGTGGATTCTGGCACTATACAGGACGAAAAATTCCGTGAAAAATTATTGTCCAACTGCATGGCCCCTCAGGTCATCCAGCTCAAGAAAGGCGCGCAGGTCATGCTCATCAAAAACATGGAAGATACGCTTGTCAACGGGTCCATCGGAAGAGTGGTTGCTTTCATGGATGAGACGACTTTTGAAGTTTACAGGGAACATGAGAACGATTTCTCCAACAGTGGCGATTTCAAAGATTTTGATGAGGATAGCGCAGTGCGAGCACGCAAAAAGCTTAAGTCTGCGATGAACAAAGATGGTGGAGTCGTCGCCAGCAGAAAATGGCCCTTGGTATGTTTCGTACAGCCCGACGGATCCGAGAGACACCTGCTTTGCCAGCCTGAGACGTGGAAAATCGAATTGCCGAACGGCGAAGTGCAGGCTCAGCGTCAACAGATCCCACTGATTCTTGCCTGGGCCTTGTCGATCCATAAAGCTCAGGGTCAAACCCTGCAGCGGGTGAAAGTTGATCTCGGACGGGTCTTCGAAAAGGGACAAGCCTATGTCGCTTTGAGTCGTGCGACCTCAAAAGATGGCCTTCAAGTCACCCGATTTGATCCTCGTAAGGTCATGGTACATCCCAAAGTTACCGAGTTCTACTCCAACCTGGCCAGCATCACAGAGGTTGTCAAGCCGAAAGGCTCCAATTCTTCTCGGCAAACCCGGCAGGAGGATTTCCCGGACGACTTCGAAGAAGACTATGAAGAGCTTATGGCTGCATAACAAACAAATGATTATTCATAGTGTTCACACCCATGACGTGATGCATTCATACCTTGGATCGCCGTGTATCTATGTTGTCAGCTGATACTGTCATTGCTTGCACATATACATATCTGTGCTGGGTCAGATTGACTCTGTCTATATTATACGGAGGGTGCCGAAGAGCTGGCCGAAGGCCGCATGTGCAAAAGATCATATGGCATGATACTTTTTTATATTAGCCATCACTCAATGGCAAGGGCTATGTCCTGAGAACGTCCAAATGAAGAGACTCTTACTTGATGGTAGTCATATGTTTAAATGTGCCCCGCACTCTGAGGCATGTGCTTCTCGGACCGTCGCTTATTACGACTTGGCCATGGCCTCTGTTCGATCGATCACTCGTTTCATTGCTGGGTCTCAGTCCTCCGGAGCTGGCCAGAAGAAACGTCGGTCCCGGATGATCCCTACTGCAGTACCATTGACGCTGCCATCGTCCAGGATGCTTTCCACTGCCTCCACTGACCCTTTCCATAGATATGAACTCATGCCGTCCGACTTCGTCCCATTACTCCGATTTGAGCAACCGTGGGCCTACTGAAGCGGGACATATGCAGTTCACACGAATGCCCATCTTAGGGGTAGCCTTGGCTAAAGAGCGTGTCAAGCCAAAGCAGCCATGTTTCGCCGATGCGTACATAGGCAAATAAGCTATTGGATAGAGCCCGCTGCAAGAGGATGTGATGATGATCTTGCCTCGTGGTGTTTGCAGGGCCAGATAGCAAGAGGCAACAACAGACTCCGTCTTCGGTTCCTGCGTTTCTCAAAGGTCTCTCAACCGGGAGCTTCAATGAGATTCAAGGATTGTCTAATCTCGCAATACTCTGGACAAATATCTATACCTATGCTAGGTACCTAGTAGTACACGTACTTGACCAGCAAACTAGTTCATCCGATCCGAATATTTTTAGAAACAGTACTTTGTAGAAATAAGAGAGAGAAAAAAAGCCCCGCTGGTTATCGATAAGAGACACGTGACTGTTCGGGGAGCTCGAAAAGGAAGTGGACAATTCGGCTTTGCGACACTTGTACGAGTCTGCTCGGTCCTTTTTCCCCTGGTGCCCTCCTGGTCTTCTCATCCTCTTACCCTCCTGTTCAGATGCTCTCCTAGCGATCGACGACTTTGTGATTGCCCATCATGGCGTCTGAATTCATAGGGTATAACGTTCTCGTGACCCTTCGGGCGCCGCCTGATGCAACCATCCAAGGAGAGGTTGCCAACGTCATCGGTCAGCGTTTGATGCTGCGAAACGGTGAGTCCAGCTGCATAACGATAGAGCGCCGTCCACTTGTTCCGGTCGCACCTTGCTAACATCTCGTGTCCAGTGACTCTGTCGTGGAGCCACCAGCAATTACCCACCTATTCCGTCGACGCCCCTGATATCGCGGACTTGTCTCTAGGCCCATCTACGCACCAAGTGCCTCAACACCGTGATGTGGTACAGGCAGTCCCTCCTGCTTCACAACCGCAGACCTTCCAAGATCCCGCCATCCTCAGCTTCTCGAAGCCTCCACAGCAGGTCATTCAACCCGCGGAGTATCAGCGGTCTGACGGATATGTCCCACAGCAAGCGCCATTAACCGAATCATTCAGCAAACTGGAGCTGAGCGGGGATAGCCATATCGGATCTTCAGGTATACCTCAGGAAAAGGAAGCTCCTGAGGCTGTAACTGTGTCCACGGAAAGCTTCGTGCCGGGACAGGCTGCCCAATCTGCAAAGCGTGGCCGTCGAGTTGCTCAGAAGAATGAGAACTCGACACCCTTAAATAAGCATGATGGAGCTACCAATACAAACCCCAAGACTCGAGGTTGGCGCCAGACTGCGTTTGTAGAGCCATCCTTCCCGCAACCCAAATCGAACAAAGACAAGGACGCGAGCCTCAATGGGCGACGTCGGAAGAAGAAGACCCGAGGCAATTATTCCGAGGACCCTAATGGGTGGGCGACAGAAGATGCCACCGACATCCAGGAGATGGGTGATTTCGACTTCCAGAGCAATCTCTCGAAATTTGACAAGAGGCGGGTTTTCGAAGAGATCCGCAATGACGACACTACAGCTGACGAAGCTCGTCTGGTCAGCTTCAACCGGAGAGTCCCTAAGCCTGGAACTAATGGCGGAAAGAACCTACACTGGTCAGAGAATGTTCTTGACAGCCCGGAGAGTGAAGACGCCCTATCGGAACAAGAGCCCAGTGATGCAAAAATGAGCGGCTCCAACTATTCTGGGCGCGAACTATCAAGGGGATCAACACGAAGCCAAACTGCACGAAAGGGAACCGCCATCCTCGGGCAACCATTAGTCTTGTCCCAGGTCAATTCCATTGGGCGCAGCCAGTTAAGCACCTCGCGGACTACGAGCCCTCGGCCGAGTAAGAACTCAGTGACGGCATCGCCCATTACCGGACCTGGTGTTCCTGGGGCTTCACTGCGCCTCACCACCACCAATAGGAGCTGTCCGACCGTGAGTCCATTGCAGACCCTCGAAGTCGAGCAGATTGCAGTTGCGGAGCTTGGTTTGACCGAGGACATGATCACGGAGAACGCTGGAAGAGGCATTGCCGAAGCCGCAGTTGGTCTCTTGTCCAGCGATGCTGCGGCCCCGACGATGTTAGTGCTTACCGGTAACCATCGCACCGGGGCCCGAGCTATTGCTGCAGCCCGTCATCTTCGTAACCGAGGTCATCGTGTGACGGTTTGTATGCTGGGCATTGAACATGAGAATGAACTGCTGGAGAACTGCCGCAAGCAGCTGGAGGTGTTCAAGAAGATCGGTGGGCGCGTGCATCGATGGGAGGACCTTGCTGTGCGACTCTCGGCGTCCGACTTCAACCCTGACCTGGTGGTGGATGCACTGTTTGGTATCCATTTGGCTTTCGATGATCTCCGCACCGATGATCAAGCCACAGCTTTCGAGATGATTTCCTGGGCCAACCGAAGCAACCTGGGCGTCCTATCAGTAGATGTTCCTTCCGGTTTGTCTGCTTCCAATGGTAAGAACTGGCTTCTCGTGTTTACGTATTTCGTGGCTGACTTTTTGTGTTGCAGGTGAGGAAACCATGGTCGATGGTGGTCGACTTTGTGTCGACTCGACCTCAGTAGTATGCCTTGGTGCACCCAAGACTGGGATACTACATGCCTTGCTCGCCCAGGAAGGCCCATCCTGGAAGCTTTCAGTGGCGGATATCGGCATACCTCAAATCGTTTGGAGGAAATACGGCACCCGACGGCGACATGGAATTGACTTTGGTAATCGCTGGGTCGTTCCTCTGCGCTACCAGCCGTCATCTGCGTGAGGGCTTACTCTATGGATGACGCCTTACGATCAACACTCATCTAATGACTTCGATAAATCATTGACGGCGTTACGGGCTTGGAAAAAGAGGATGCGGATTCGGCCTACTCGGAAAGTGAGATTGTTCCAATGGGACTCTTCGGCAATATTGATGTATCATATGTAGTATTAGACATTCGCACATTAATGTCATGTTGTTATTACTCAAGTCTATTGTTCCGTCTAGTTGTTTTTTGAGTTTTCTCTGATTCAACTGGCGTTGACTTACTCCAACGCGGTTCTGATATATATTGTACACATAGTTTCTGTTTTGCTCGAACGGTCATTGCTAAAGGGACCATAAGCTTAACCGATGGTGACGCAGCACATGTTATATTCTCGTATCCTTAGGATAACTCGAGTATTCGAGGATCAACCTCATCTATTGATGGATGGATCTTTGTGTCGGGGAGTTGCAACGTAAATCCATGACAAAACTTACGGTTTTTTACTGCCACTCTAACCCGATATGGTTTAGCCAAGTCTGATACGATACGGCAATACATCATCCATGTCTCCAGGGCTTTAAAAGTTGCGCATCATCCACGACTGCATACATCAGCATCGTGATACTCCACCGACAGGATGGGGAAAGGTTAGTGTGCAAACTGTATATATCGCTGCCTGCAATCCAAAGCTAACCAAGCGTTTTACCTACAGGAACTGATAAATTATACGTATGAGATCTCCCTCGACCTCCATTCGATCGCGTCGGCCCAACCAAGCTAACTCTATTCACCACAGATCACACACTCGGAATGGGCATCGGAAGATGCCTTTTCTGCGAGCGCGGGAGCGGGAGTCGCAAAGGCGCGACGTGGAGGAGACACTGCGGCGTTCAAGCGTCTTCCGTTCAACTTTTGCTCCCTCTCTCTCCAACCGTTTGCGCATCCGGTCTGCACGCCGTCGGGCACGATCTTTGACCTCACCAACATCCTCCCCTGGATCAAGAAGCATGGAACGAACCCAGTGGATGGCAGTCCGCTGAGAAGCTCCGATCTCATCAAGCTGAAAATTGCGAAGAACGAGTCGGGCGAATACGTCGATCCGGTCACATACAAGGTGCTGACGGATAACACCCACATTGTCGCGCTGCGCAACACAGGAAATGTTTTCGCGTGGGACACGGTCGAGCGGTTGAATGTCAAGGGCAAATTGTGGCGCGATCTGGTTACGGATGAAGAATTTGGTCGCAAAGATATCATTACGTTGCAGGATCCTCAGAACGTCGAGTCCAGAAACTTGAGTTCGTTCAATTATCTCAAGGAGGGAGAAAGTGGAGTCCCGGATGACAAGGCAGAGTCGAGCAACGTCAACGTCAATGCGCTGGGGAGCTCTGCGAAGATCCTCAAAGCTAAAGAAGCTGTTGCAAAGGCACGATCGGAGAGAGCGCAACGGGCCGGCACTGGTGCGGTCGCGAAGTCGAAAACGGACGGCGCATCCTCGACGTTATCTCAGAAGACTGGCTCATCGCAGTCAGGGAAACCGATCCCCTACAATGCCGCACGACACACCACCGGATTAGCTGCGGCATCGTTCACTAGCACTGGGATGACACCACATACCTCTGCGGAGCTGGCACTTCTCTCCGATGAAGAGTACATGCTGAAAAGAGGGCGTGTGAAACAGAAAGGCTATGCACGCATCTCGACCACCTCTGGCGACATTAATCTGGAGCTACATACGGAATACGCGCCGAAGGCTGTGTGGAATTTTATCAAACTCGCAAAGAAGGGTTACTACAAGGATGTTACATTCCATCGCAATATTCGCGGCTTTATGATCCAGGGTGGTGATCCGACTGGCACAGGCCGAGGGGGTGAAAGCATCTGGGGCAAGTACTTCAACGATGAGTTCGAGGGCCCTCTGAAGCATGACTCCCGTGGAACGCTGAGTATGGCGAACAAAGGGAAAAACACCAACAGCAGCCAATTGTGAGCTTCCGCCCCTTGTCAATGGTTTTCCGAGCTATTAGTGTACTAACCACTTTCATCAGCTTTATTGCGTATCGCGCGCTACCGCATTTAAACAACAAGCATACGATCTTCGGCCATGTCATTGATGACCCCACGCCATCATCTCCAACATTGAATAAACTGGAAACTCACCCTGTGAATTCATCGACGAATCGTCCTACACCAGATATCCGTATCCTCGACGTGACGGTCTTTGTCGACCCGTTTGAGGAGTTCCTGAAGCAGAAGCAGGCGGAAGAGACGCGTGGAAAGGCAGCCGATCCCGGGGAGGAAGAGGCGGATGCCCGACGAGCTGAAGACGACCAGGTGACTTGGACAGGCAAACGAGTTCGCGGCTCAACCGATGCGGACGACAGTTCCGGTGGAGGCGTTGGCAAGTATCTGAAGGCGGCACTAGCAGATCGTGCAGGCCAAGAGGAAGACGAGATTGTTGAGTTTGTGGACGAACCGGAACCGGAACCTGCGCGCAAGAAAGTCAAGGGCCGGGGAGGGTTTGGCGACTTCAGTTCTTGGGATTAAACCTGGGGACTGGGGATTAGTTGCAGGCTTTGGATACGAAACCCTGTGTGGGGGTCATTGAAGCGGTTTGTATATTACGCTATCCCATCAGCAATTATTGGATGGGATACGCTATTGGTGACTATCTATATCAGCATCGCCTTGGGCACACTTGCTCTCCCGGATATGAAGCCATAAATGATACGTCATCTGGGGACAGTAGAGCACACCTACGGAGTACATAGGTAGAGAGAGATCCCACCCCCATCACGACCTCTGCATCTCCAGAAAAAGGAAGTCCAGCGGGGACCAAAAAGCAAAAACTGGATTGATGTGAAAGATGGATGTGGTCATGAAGGAACTCCTAGACAGGTATGCATGACTTCTCCTTTATACAGTCAAGTCCTATCAAGACCATCTCCTGGCTTCACTAGTTCTTTGAGGCGGATCCACCAGTCTTCCTCCCAGGGAACAAGGGGAGTATTCGGGAAAAATCACGGTCCTGGGGATGCTGGGCAAGAGAAAATTCTTTCCGGGTCTAATGACCCCTTTGACTGGGCATTCTGGGCATTTTGACTGCTGGTTGTTGAGGGGGTTTTAGTTCGAGAGGGTCCCAGTTTAGTGGGGGCAGTCTTATGTCAGGTCACCCTCTTAGTCACCCGCCTAGCTTAAGTTAGCACTAGTAGGTTCAACAATACATGCTCCCCCATCGACCTGGACTGGACCTACTTCGTTTATCTATTCTACAGCTTCTTCGATCTGATCGCCGATATTCCACCCGCCTGGCCCTCCGCTACAATCCTTCTTGATTTAGGTGTGACCTTTCTCAGGTCGAGCCTCTCCGTGAGTCCTTCTTCTCGTGCTTCCTCTCCCCCGGTGTATGCACTCTGGTCCATCTCATCTGCGCGCTGTGGGGTTGGTTGGTTGTTCGATCACGACAGCAAGGCCACACGCTGCCTGATTCACGGGAGGAAATCAGCCTGACGCTCATGCGGTCATTCGTATTTAAACCCTGAATCTGGCCAAGGCGATCGTCATTTCCCCTCTGATCTAAATCGACAAGTTGATCTTCCTTGTCGACCGGTTCCATCATCACCTCGCCCACCCCCAACCTGCACTTTCGCCATCCGACCATTGCTTGGATGGGAATCGTCTGAATAGTCACTATTGCGCTCTCTTCACCTAGTCCATTGTTGGATGTGTCCTTCTGGTCTAGCGGACTGACATTTCCCATTCATTCAGCTCCATCCCCTCGCTTCCGCCGCAATTCCTACCTACGTCAGTCCCCCGGTCCCGTCCGCTCTCCGCCGCCGCCGCCCTCGTCCTCCACCCTCTCTCCACGTAACTGGTTTTTTCCTGCCGACGTCGCGTCCACAATCAAGCTGGCAGGGAATAAGCGGAGAAGTTTTTCGAGCCAGGGTGGGTTGCTGAGCAGAATGTTCAGTGGCTCCTCGAGCCCACCCAAAGACAAACTAGATCCAATCCCCCAATCCAGTGCGGCGGCTGCCACTGCCACGCCTTCCTTGAGCATACACACTGAAGAAAGTACGGTGCACCACAGCAAGTCTTTCCCGGGCGGCGGCTTCTTCAACCGTCGGACGAGCGAAGATCAAAGCCCCAACAGCGAGAAAAAGCGTCGGAGTAGCACGGTGACCAAGGCGGCTACCTTCTTCACCAACGCCAAGAATTCGTTGAGCTTGAGCAGCAGTCCTCGCGAATCGTCCTCTGTCAACTTTGCCGTTCGACCATCGCCTACGCTACAGTCGCTTGGGAGTATGGATCCGGCCTTGACTGTCCCACAAGGGTCATTCAACAATTCCGCTGGTGAATCGTTACCCACGCCTCGTTCTTCCTTCAAAGTGGGTGTCACAGAAGACCGGAATCGAAAATGTCGTCGGACAATGGAAGATACCCATGCCTATCTGTACAATTTCCTAGGCACTCCTGCACCGGTCGCCCCCCTTGACGGCGGTAACCAAGATGCCGCTCATTCTCCCCCCTCCCCCACCTCGAGTAAAGTGGTGGAAACAGATAATGGTTACTTTGCCATCTTTGATGGACACGCTGGCACCTTCGCCGCAGAATGGTGCGGAAAGAAGCTACACTTGATTCTGGAGGAAGTGATGCGAAAGAACCCCAACACCCCGGTTCCCGAACTTCTCGACCAGACGTTTACCAGCGTTGATCAGCAGCTGGAGAAGCTACCCGTGAAGAACAGTGGATGCACGGCTGTCATTGCTCTCCTGAGATGGGAAGACCGCATTCCAAGCTCAAGTTCGGCGACCGGTTCTGCCGCGCTTGCCCCCGCCGCGGCGGCCGCTGCAAAGGGCGACGCCAATTCGGATGCTGGGGATACCCCAACCCAAGCTACAGGTTCTTTACTCCCAAAACTCCAGGAAAAGGCTGTCCGTCAACGTGTTCTGTACACCGCCAATGTCGGCGATGCCCGAATTATTCTATGTCGCAACGGCAAGGCGCTTCGTTTGTCTTACGACCATAAAGGCAGCGATGAAAACGAGGGCAAGCGGATAGCCAATGCGGGTGGGTTGATCCTCAACAACCGGGTCAACGGAGTCCTCGCCGTCACCCGTGCTCTAGGTGATGCGTACCTTAAGGATCTTGTAACAGGACACCCTTACACTACCGAGACGGTGATTCAGCCGGATTCGGACGAATTCATAATATTGGCCTGCGATGGAGTAAGTCTGATGAACGACCCAATAATGAGTGTCGCGCTCGATGCTAACAAAATCGATAGCTATGGGATGTTTGTAGCGACCAGGAAGCCGTGGATCTGGTTCGCAATGTTGCCGACGCTCAGGAAGCATCCAAGATTTTGGTCGACCACGCCCTTGCTCGGTTTAGTACCGATAACCTCTCCTGCATGGTCATCCGATTCGACTCGGAGCGGGTCAAAGGGGTGGTCAATCGAACCGCTGAGCCCATCGGCGTCGATGGTGACATGGACATTGAGCACGGTGTCAGCGAGGCGGACAAGATCGTCGAAGGAGCTCGAAAGAGCATGGCCAATGCCGGCATCACAGATGAGTCGGAAGCCGAGAAGGTGAAGGACGAAATTTTGCACAAAATGGCGAACGACGAGCCCGGGCCGGAACTCGCAGTCAATGAGCTCGGAGATGCGCCAGTCGAGTCACTGTTGAGTGGCAAGAATGACCAAAAGAATTGACCGTCACGGACGAGTCGTCTTCGTCTCTAAATCTTCGGAAGAAATATAGAAAGCTACACCCCCATCTGGATTCAGACCAATGCAGTTGTTTGATTTCCGCATCTTTCGTTTCTTGTCTTGTATCTTCGCAAATCACAGGCGTTGATCGCGAATGGCAAAGTCCATCTTTCAGTTTTAAGGGATTGGAGCCCTGGTGGTGTCTGGCATCGGTCTGCACCAGCATACTGAGGTGCACTCTTCTTTTCCTTGTTACACCTTTTTAACCCGGGGCATGTGGGCTTCCCTCTGTTTTCGTTTCTACATTTCTTTCATCTATCGTGGCAATAGCCGGTGCTCTTGTATTGCTAAACAGCCTACTTCGAATGTAAATTTCTGGGCCTGTCGGATCTTCCTCGAAGCTGATCTTCAGAACTTATATTGTTATCTAAACGCCTTGAATCATGTCCAGCGCACAAATACCGGAGGTAGTATCTAAAAATACAAAGTTGTATAACACAGAAGCTAGAGGGAAAACATATGCACACGGGGTTGCTTCACAAGTTCAAACAGGCGTGATGTTGGTTTAGGCCTGTTTCTCCTTGAAGGGCTCATCGGCCAGCACCTCCACACCATAGATCGGCTTCTGGCCGGGCATGACATGGTCCCGAGAAAGCTCGAGCTCGCCATGGCGGACACGCTCAGGCCAGGATTCGGCGAAACGAGCGTCCTGAATATCAGTCCAAAGGACCTTGACGCCATTTTCCTTCAAGATGGCATCGGTGGGGTCCTCAGTTTCCTGGACCTTGTATTCGACCTGGGGGTTGCTCAGCGTCTCCTCAAAGTTGGCGACCCGCTCGGCCTGCTCAGCGGCCTTGGCCGCCTCCTTGAGGCGTGCCTCCCGCCGACGCCGTCTGGCGGTGCGGGTCAAGTAACCACGTTTGCCGTCGGCAAAGCCGTTCTTCAGCTCCTCCTCCTGGATGGCCAGCACCGCCGAGACATCCGCCACGCTGGTGGCCTTCTGGTCCATGAGGGCGCGGGCTCGGTCCTTCTTCTCCATAAGCCAGCCAACCTTGTCGCCGTACTTCTCGTCGAACTTTTCGGCTTCTTGCGGATCCTTCGGGCGCTTCTGAGCGAGAAAGCGTTCGCTGATGGTGATCATCTCTCGAGGCGGCGAGAGCTGGCGTTGCATGGCGAACTCGCGGAGCAGGTGGTACGCACGCAGACCGATCTTGGAATCGTTGAAGTGCACGGAGAAGTAGGGAACCCACATATCTTTGCGGAGGGTGGCCGGGACGGTCTTTTTGCCGTGGTAGACTAGCTGGCGGAGGACATTGTTTTTCTATCACGGGGACAGTTAGTGGCTGGACATATCGAGGAATCGGAATCAAATGGAAAATCAAGATCACGCACCTCCAGATACCGCGTCAGAGAATAAACCACCTGGTTGGTGCGGATGTTGTGATAGGCAAAGATGTTCTTGCCATGGGTCAGGGCGTTGATGGCCTTCCGTAACCGGACTCCTTCCTTGAACTGATGTGTCTTGAAAGCATTCGAATTCTGTTCTCGCGGCTTATCCTGGATCACGGTGTGGTTCTCGACAGGCGGACGACGGACGATGTTCCAGGTCCCGATCTTGGTCGGGTCCAGGATCTTCTGGAAGCGCTTGGACACCGATTGGGAGGCCATTGCGGCCGAAAATGCAGGGCGACGCCGCTTTTATTGGTAAACGGGAGTCGATTGGGGTGGGAATAGAGCGCAGGGGAACACTCTATTGCATCGCGATGGACGGAGGTGCTGGTGGCGGTGATAGTTGATGGGATGGTGAAGGTTGACGGAGCGAGCGCGGATCAATTTTTCGACCGCCGACCCAAAATGGGAGAGGCCGCCCGCACCTCCGCAGTCCAACTTTATCCACCTTGCTCTCTCTCCTTAATTCCCTCTCATCCTCACCCCCATTCTGTCTCTCTCCCCGTCTCCTAAAAGGAATCCTTCGTCCCAGAGATCCATCAGTAATGACTCGATAAAGTCCCATCCCTCCCGACTGCCGCAATGTCGCTGACGGTCAGCGCCGCGGATGGCGTGGACAACAATGACGATGATGCGGGCCGTCGTCGCGAAAGACCCTGGCTCCTCCCATCGGTAATGCATCTCAACCAAGCAGGATTATATGTGGCTGCTCTGTAGAATTGGCTCTAATTCTTGTCTTCATTAGAATCGCAAGCTCCGCCATCTCCAGGGCGTCTCCGTCCGTAATCTTGCTGTCACTCCTCCGAGCCGCGCTCGTGGGAAGACCATCGACGATGAAGACATCCCCAACTCGTTCCAGTCGCCATCCAAGCTGCTGGCGAATGATGCGTCTCGCTCTTTACAGCAGTCCAGATCCTTCACCAATCTCAAAGCCCCCGGCGCCGCCCTCGAGAGTCGCACGCGCAATGAACCGCCGCCGCTGCAGAAGACCCGACCGCAAACCCGGCGCAACACCTTGCCATGGAGCGATCCCAACCCACTAGCCAGACAGATCAAATTGGAAGACATCTTGAAGGGTCGCATGGCCGATACGTGGTTTTCGTTACATTGCGAGGGGATCACGGATCCCGTCTACATTAGCGAAGTGGTGGAGAATGCGACAAATCCCAACTTCAGGTCGTTCGATCTGAACATATGTGGACCTCTCGTGACGCGACTGAACAACTTGACCCTCAAGCTCTGGGCGAAAAGCGTAGCGATGGAGGATTACCTGTTGTTAGTGGAACTGCAGCTCAATCTGCAGTCGCTTCAGTTCCTCGGCAAGTCGCTGGATAGCTTTCACCAACCGCTACCCCCCAATTCCATCCTGTTTCATTTTCCAGATGGTGTGTACACTAATCTGACGGACATCCCGCCGGTTTGGACGCCCCTACCAGCAAAAAGTCCTAAATCCTCCGACGCGCATACTTTACCCACCTCGTCCTACGATATGTTGATGCGGCTGGCGAATTTGGACGAGTGTATCCAAGATGCTCTCACGACGCGAGAAAAGCTAGAAGCTCAAATCAGTTCAATCTTGGAAAAGAATCAACAAGCCCTCGCGCTTACCAGCGATGCAGCGCGGGCTCGCGATAAGCTTGCGCTCACCAATCATGCAGTGGCCTCCGAAAAGAAACAGCTTCGCATGGCCGCGAAACGGAAAGAAGAGCTGCTGGCCAGCATAAAGGCGCGGAAGGCTGCAATGGAGCGCGGACGTGAGGCCCAAGACCGGGCCCGCAGTCATCTGCCCGATGCGCAGCAGAACCTCGGCTCCAGCCAAAAGCTGCTGGAGCAGAATACAGAGGAGGCGAAGGGACAGATCCGGCGCATATCTGAGGACTTGCTCGCGGTATACCCCATTGAGCCGATACCTGACAAGCCACTTGCGTTTACAATTGCCGGTCTGGCTCTTCCCAACTCGAACTTTACCGATATCGACCGGGATGCGGTGGCCGCTGCGCTGGGGTACACAGCCCATCTGGTCTATCTGCTTTCTTTTTACCTGTCTGTTGCCATACCATACCCGATCAATCCGCATCTCTCCCACTCAATCATTCAGGATCCGGTGTCTGCCTCTCTTCCTCAACGAACTTATCCTCTCTATCCGGTTAATGTCACATACCGGTTCGAGTACGGCGTGTTCCTGCTGAACAAGAATATCGAGTTCTTGCTGAACAAGCAAGGCTTACGCGTGCTGGACATCCGTCACACCCTCCCGAACTTGAAGTATCTCCTGTACGTCCTCACTGCAGGGACATCAGAGATCCCCGCGCGAAAGGCCGGTGGCATCCGTGGCCTCCTCCCCGGCCGTCTGACACCTAGTCTATCGCGGCGGGGGAGCGCGGACAGCACTGAGTCCTTCTTTTCCCGGAAAGTCCTCCACTCGCTATCGAAATCCAATGGCGATATCACCCCGGATAAGGGGAAGAAGACTGTCCCTTCTTTTGCCAATGGGTCTCCGTCGTCCCAAGCGGTCTGAATAACATGTATTGTATAATGACATTGCCTACTTGTTTTATAGCCCTTTTTGACATTGGCCAGCGCTTTGGTTATACCTCGTCTCATATGGTGTTCATATGGTGTGTTCTTGTACCTTGTCTGTGTTATAATAGATGCACCATTTTGAGGATCAAGGACGGACATGTACCTTTATTTTATCCATTATTCCTGCACTGGGCACGTGCTAATGACTGAAATGTGATATCGTAAACTATCTAAGAGCGACTAAAGCCTGGTAATACCGCAGGCAACTTCATACTCCTAGCACGATGTACCAGGATCAAATTAGCGCCAGGAGGCGTGTTAGTGCGCCTGACGGCAGGCAGATCAATACGTCTCACCACTACCTGGCAGTGCTGACGGTCACCCTTGGGGGCCTGCGCCACCTTTTGGGGGCCATCTCTTCTCGTCTGGATTTGATATAACCTGAGTGGGATATCCAGAGCGCGACCAAGAACCTGCCATCTGCGATCACCATGTGGCGTTGGGGTCTTTGGGGACGAGATGTCGAGTTATCTACGATCCCCCGTCAACACCAGAGCGAAGATCGTCTCATCAATAGTCCATCAGAGGAGTCTAACGCTTTCCGCAAGGATGCGCCCGTGCAACAGCATCAACAACCCTTAGACGGGGAAAGGTTCCAAGGCTGGAGGTTCACCATCTTTCTGGCCTTCATAACAAGCCTTGTTGTCCTCTTGTTGAACCTGGGCTTTCTGCTATGTACCGTTGCCCACCACCAACAGAAGGATCAGAAGGGCACGCTGTATCAGGGTGACTGTGTCAAGGTGCAGCATATGAGTACCGGCTTCCATTTGCTGGTCAATGTTCTTAGCACTGCACTCTTGGCTGCCAGTAACTTCGGGATGGTATGTACTCACCGGATACATCGCCGCAATAGAGCTGACACCAGCAGCAATGTTTATGTGCCCCAACGCGGCAGAACATTGATCGAGCGCACCAACAAGGGAAATGGCTCGACATTGGTGTGCCCAGTATCCGCAACCTGTTCCGGGTGTCGCCATGGCGCTTCTTTCTGTGGCTGTGTCTGGCATCTTCCTCACTTCCCTTTCATTTGATGTATGGCCCCAATGAGCTCCCCAACGCCGCATCTGTTAACCCGGCCCATAGGTACAACTCAACAATCTTCTCTACCACTTCAGCAATGGAATACAACATATTCCTGGGCAAGGGATCTCTAGGCCAGAAGCCGCTATCGAATCTCCACATCACAGCACCGGGCTCCGAATTCCGCGCTTCCTTCGAGGGACTACACGCCTCGGCGCAGAATGGAACGCTGCAACGCCTAGACAACACGCAGTGCGTGGATGCCTTCGCGCAGACCTTCCAAACTACGTATAGCAACCTCCTCCTGGTGACAGACGACGTGAAAGAAAACGACACATACCTCTACTTCACAACCCAGGAAGTCTTCAATCCGTACCAGTACTTGCTGCTTCCGCAGCCACAGGCCGATCCGTACAGATGGCTCTGTCCGGGCGACCTGTTCGATGACTGCAGCACGTACCTCCCCACCGTGCGCTCGCAAATCGCACACAACAACTGGACCGTGACGAAGAGACCGTATGGCGCGATCAGTTGGAAAGTCAACTACTGTCTGGCAGAGAAGGGCCGCCAGCTCTGCAAGCTGCAGTATTCGTTTCCGCTGATCATGCTCATCATCGGCTTCAATCTGGTCAAGACATGCATCCTGTGCTATATGTGGCTCGGGATCCGCGACGCTCCGCTCCTGACTATCGGGGATGCGATTGCGTCCTTCCTGCACCGGTCGGATCCGACTACTCAAGGCGCATGCCTACTGACGCGCCGACGTGCCCAACCTCTGCTTCGGAAACGGTCCCTCCATCAACCGGAGAAGTACACCGCGAAACGGAGACGCTGGGGCGCTGCAGCCTCTGTCCGAAGGTGGATGTTCAGCATAATCTTGTACGCACCCTCTACCCCCTCAAACCTACCTCCAACCTAACAGAAAATAGATGGCTCATCGCGATAACCGGCTGCATCATCCTCCTCGTCTACGGCATCCACAACGTCCAATACGGCACCAGCGCCTGGAAGCTCTCCCTCGGCGCCGTCAACGCAACCACCCTAATCAAAGGCGACAACTGGCCGAGCTCGCTGATCCCCATCGTGATCATCGCCAACATGCCCCAGCTCATCTTCTCGTTCCTCTACTTCGCCTCCAACGCCCTCCTCACGGCGATGAACGTCGCCGCGGAGTGGAGCGGGTTCGCCGTCCAGCGGAAGGGCCTGCGCGTCTCGAGTAACAGGGCCCTTGCGCAGCGGAGGTACTATTTCCTGTCCCTGCCGTATCGCTATGCGGTGCCGTTGATCGCGGCGTCGGCCGTGCTGCACTGGCTCATCTCGCAGAGTCTGTTTATGGTGGGGGTTGAGGCGTACGATTATAATATGTTGAGGCTGGCGAAACGGGATGTCGTTACGTGTGGGTACTCGCCTGTGGCGATTGTGTGTGCGATTGCTGTTGGAGGGAGTATGTTTCTTTGCACGCTTGGGCTTGGGTTCCGGCGGGTCGATTCGGCGATGCCTGTTGCCGGGAGTTGTAGTCTTGCCATTGCGGCCGCGTGTCATCCTGCGTTTGATCCGAATGGTAGGGGCGGTGCGGGAGATGGAGACGCGGAATCGGAGTATGGGGATGAGGATATGGGGCTTCTGCCGGTCAAGTGGGGGGCTGTTCCTGTCGATGGGAGGATAGGACATTGTAGTTTTACGGCGGGTGAGGTTGAGACGCCCGTAGACGGGCAGCTGTATCAGTAGGCTGATGATAGCTAAGAGTCTTCTCCAAGCATATGTCCGATAGGATTCCCCTATATACTATTCACAAATATACAATGCGACCAGTGACTGGTACACCTCCTCTCGCTCCCAGAGCGCAGAGAATACATCTCGTATCGAAATGACCGGAACGGCGCAGTCCAAGACACTGCACTGCGCCTCTAAGCCTGCGCGGCAAAGCCGAGTCTGGGACCCTGCGAATCAAACACAACATACTGGCTCTTCAGGAACACATCGCCAAAGATGGAGAACTGCATGCCCTGGTTGCTCTGGATGCCGCCGAAGCAGGTCTCGCTGCCGTCGGTGATGGGCGCAAAGTTGATGTGCTTGCCGGGGACGACGGCCTTGTAGCTGCCGATGGCGACAGTGAAGGTCGGCAGCTCCGTGCTGCAGGGGAACACCCAGCCGCCGGCCTGCTGGTCGTTCTGCGCCGAGGACACCTGCTTGTAGTAGGCCTGGACGACGTCGTCGGGGAGCATCATCAGCGTGGTGCCGGTGTCTGCATCGTTTAGTTCCGCATTTCTGTTTGGGGGTCGTGTATAATCTTGGGATGGGACGTACCAGCAATGCCGCTGATGGCGCTGGAGCTGGCCGCGCCGTCGCCGACGGCGTAGCCATCCGCGGTGAACTTCCAGAAGCCATCGCTGTTGTCGACGTCGGCGTAAGTCAGCGACCCGGTGAACTTGGTCTTGTCGATGAAGCCGAAGTCGTACGAGCCGGGCGCGTGGTACTTCAGGCTGACGGCGAAGAGCGGGGCGTCCAGCTCGGACTTGACGGTGTCGAAGAAGGTGGTCTGGGGCTTGGGTTGGACTGTTCACGTTAGACTTAAGACCAGTTTTCACGGAAGGTATGGCGCAGAGGGGCTGTACCCGTGTTGATCGAGCTAAAGGCCAGACCCAGGAGGCCGTCGTTGTTGCGGTCCTGCATGAACTGCTGGCTGATCTGCTGGGCGGCTTCGACGGCCTGGCCGTGCGCAGTGACGCTGCCCACGGAGACGGTGTCCTTGTAGACGTTGCCGCTGGCGCCGCTGCCGTCGCCGTAGGAGATCTTCCAGGTGTAGCCGTCCATCTTGGTGGAGTTGCCGGCGGGCTTGTAGACGGCGTGGCCGGACTGCTCCTGGGCAGAGAGCTCGGACGAGAAGACCCAGCTGGAGTTGTCAGCAGGAAACGAACAACTTTCTGATCGGGGACCTACAGATCCGCGGAGCCGGTGTCAAAGTCCAGGTTCATGACCGTGCCGCCGACGTTCACGGGGGTCAGGTACTCGGCGTCGTTTTGCTCGGGGGTGGTCACGACGCTGCCACTGCTGGCAGCATCCATGATATGCTGCGGCACAGCGGCGCCATACTTGTTCAAGGCGCTGGCGTAGATGCCCGGGATGTTGATGCTCCGGTACTGAGACTTGGGGGCCACCAGCTGGTTGACGGTGAAGCCCTTGCGAGTCTTGGGCCCGGGCAGAGCGGACGCGACGGTGGACAGACCAAGCGCGACGGTCGTGACTTTGCTGAAGACGACCATGGTTACGGCTGAAAGGGAGCGAACGGAGCAAAAAGAAGGACAGACGGGGTCTTGGAAAGAGCGACGAGCAAGATAGAAGATCTCTGGCTCTGGAAGATGAGAGAGTATGAGGAGGATTCTCCCATCTCCGGTCCTGCAAGCCAGCGCTCTTTATACCTGAGCCCGGACAGGTTTCCAACACGGCCCAGGAGCCCCAGTCTCGTTCTTCAGACCTCCCATGAGGGAAGCTCCACACCGTCTGCAGCGGTCTTTCTCCTGAGGGCCTAGCGAATGGAAGATCGCAAGAAGGGGGCCGCGACTAAGCTTTGAGAAGCCTTCCAAGCCCCGCGATCAAGCAACGACAAGCCCGACGAGGTTGCAACAAGAGGCCCGCCAAGATAACCACAGACCCGATTGAGATGATAAGGGACCGGGGTAGGAAGCAATCAAAAGCCCGGTAGGCGTCATGTACTGTAGACCCTGGCGCGACGCCATCGCGAATGCTACCGTGGAGCCACGGATTTGCTAGTTTAGGACAAGAATCGACGGTGTCCAGGCTGGGCCAGATGCACGGAGATGGCCGGCCGGAGAACTATCCAGATTGCGTCGTCGCCGGCGTGGAAAGACCATCGATTCGACCGGGAGCGACGATCGCCATTCAGACAGTGTTGTATCAGTGTGATGAGCGGAGGCCAGGGGGCTCGTGTTGATACGCCAGCACGGAGTAAGAGGACGACGGCAAGGCTGATCAGGCACCAGGAGGAGATTGCAGTGATTGGAAGACACGACCAACACGAGCAGACAGATGGGACGGTCTGATTGTCCGAACATGATCCGACTAACGGTTGATCGTCGGTCAGGAGTACTACTAGTACGGAGGACGGAGGACGGTGTTGTGCGTGGAAGTATCTACTATAGGGTACTCCGTATCGAGATAGGTAATATTGATGCCTACCTAGTACAATGCAAGTATCCCTCTACTCCGTACAATTGTATCTCATTGTATACAATCCACTCTACATACAAATGACTATACTGAGGTGATCGTCCCTCATCCTGACCCTCACCACAACACGAGAATCCGATGCGACGGTGATACCGTTAACTTTGGCCCACTCGGGCTCCGTTTCAAGATAATATCAAACGGATCCTCCCACAGACAAATCAACCGCCTCAGCCGGCTCTCCACAACACACTAAATCTTCGCCCGTGTCGATCTCCGGCGCTCCGCCGATGGAATAGATCGGCTGGCCGACATCGTATCGTCCGATGGCCTATGATCGTTCCTGTAGATAGAGCGGTGTTGGTGCGATAGTCATAGGATGTACTATACTCGTGGCAACACGAACATCGACATTTGCGCTTTACGAGATGGCTCAAATGGCTCAACATCGCTTCATACAAATGATTTGCATGTGATGCGAGTGGAACGATTCTGAAACCCGGACGCGCATAACACGCCGTTGACAGCTATAGCAGAGCAATATAGTCCAGACCAGACCACCCTTGACACAACGTCTATGTCGCATCTGCCCGTGAGGGTCCACAGCTTCTAACCCAAATATATGTCGCTCATGGAAAGAAATAGAAAAAAGAATCGCAGAAAGAAAACAAGCACGTATCATAACATGGATGACGGGGATACGTCAGGGTATTTCGTTCCGACAATAAGCGTCAGATCACATTCGCATCCAATAGACGCAACATCAGTCATACACTCTCCATAACGACATCACGACGACGGCATAAACTGAGACGGAAGACTGCCGCCCCCACTGGGTTCCAACGGCGTGCCACTGGCATCGTATTGCTCGTTGAGAAGCACTTCCAGCATATCCAGCTCGCCTACCATCGGCCCCGTGCCACCCAGCCCCTGGTCCACGACCGCCGTCGAACTGGTGAAGAACTGGTCCAGCGGGAGCGCAAACCAGTCCGGAAGTCCGCCCGACGTGCCGTTGTGGTCGTGGATCGACTGCGACGGAACGTTGGAGCCTTCCATGTCCCCGGCCGGAGGCGACGCGTTCGGGTCGTAGTAATTGTGATAGACCGACGGAGGCGGCGGCATGAACGAGACATTGAGGTTGGATGAGTTGATCGGCTGTGCAGGGATCCCGGCGAGCGGATCATGCACGGAGGTGGTCATCGGAGTCCCCGTGTGCTGGTGGTTGCTGTCGACATATCCTAGGTTCTGGGATGTCCACGCTTGCTGCGAGCCATCTCGACGGGCCTGCCCGCCGTCCCGCGGACGGGGGGATTGGGCTCGTGAGTGAGGTGCCGAGGCGCGATCTTGGCCATCACCGTCCCCAGCCCGGTCCATCGGAGCGAAACGCAGGAAGCGGGTGCGGATGCTAGTAGTGAGAAGCTCGAGGAGACGCGAAATCGCATGACACAGGTGAACGTCGTCGACCACATGCGTCCGGAGCGCTTCAATGGTGCGGTCCTGCAGATCCAGGGAGACACGCACGTCGTCCTCTTTCGCACCCAACGTAAAAGTCTATCGATGTCAGGCTGGCCTACAGACGAGTCCCTGTATGTAATATCACTCACCTTGAGGATGAAGATCATGCCCGACAGGATTCGAAAGCACGTCCGCACAGGCGCGTGCTTCAGATGATCCCCAGGGACAAGCTCCTCGAGTACGGTCTGGAGGATCTTTCGCGATGCATCAACCACTTCTTGGATATATTGCTCGTTGACACGGTACAACTCCATCAGCACGTGGAACCACCCACTGTTGGACGAGCTCCCGCAGCCTGACCTGCCGTTTTGAGCCTGGGCCGCTTCGTTCGACATGGTCGTCCAGCGATCTACCACCGCTTGTAGAGCCAGGGAGTTGACGTATAATCCTGGAGAAGTCAGTCACCTTCCAAGCACCCCCGGGCCCATAACTCACTCGTATATTCGTATTCGATCATCAAAATTTTTCTCATCGGCGGCGCGACTGGAAAAGTCAGCATTACACTGTAAAACGGATGGCAAAGGCTGCACGCACGATCGATGGTGTCGATGTTCTGCCGCCACTCGCGCAGGAATGGCTGGAACCGGTCGATCTGATCTCGATATCGACCGCTTCGAATCAGCTCGGAGGTCTGCTCGTTGGAAGCGAATAACAGCTGGTTGCTTTGATACATGATCTTGGAAATGCCAATCCAGCAATCATGCATCCGGTCGACCGTGATATCGCCAGCGTTCGCTCCCGTCACCGTGGTCGGCTGGATGTCGTTGGCCCACTGTGGCAGAGGAAGCATGGACGGAATGCCCAGGCGCCCACTACTCTGCGTGATATACACCAGGATGAGGCGACGCAGACGGCGCTTTCGCGTCTGCTCCGCGGGCGGTTCACTGGCCGCTTTGGCCTCATTTTTCTGATCAAACACCCCCAGTTCAAAGGCCAGCGCCTGCGCGGTGCTGAGCAGCATCCAGGACATCCGGTCAGAGCGCCAAGCCGGTTCGAGCCATTTCTGGAACGCCAACCGGCCCTCCGCCATGTTGTTGGAGACCCGATTCGCACCGTTTTCGTTCTCCAGTTCGACGTCTTTTTCGAACCGGCCCTGTGCCTGCGCATCCAAATCTAACAGCGCGTTTTCATCGTCACCAGGCGGAAAGTGCAGATTTCGCGGGTGCCAGTCCGTCAAGACCAACAAGGCCTCGATGGTCCCCAGGGACCTCAGGTTGCCCTTGTTCACTTTGGGCGCGGCGGCTGTCAAGTCGAACGACCGTGGCCCGCTGATACCTGATCCGGCACCACCGAATTTCTCTTGACCCCAGATCAGACGCTCGATCATTCCTCGAAGATATGACCATAGTCGGTCGTGGATGTAGAACGCTCGTGTGTATGCCCCGTCCCCTTTCGGTTTCATATGCCTGGAGGCGGTCGTAAGAATCGTAACCGCCAGTACAGGCTCCTCGGTGAGGAGCGTGCGATGGGTGGACGGGTGGGAGAAATCGGGAATGACGATCGGGCTCATGGGCGCGAGGTGTTCGTAGTAATATGCCACGTAATCCATAGACTCTTCCACCGACAGCCAGCCTGCACGTACGAAACGTAACCGGGACCATGCCTTGACCGCGTCCACAAATCCAGGGTCCTGGGTATGGTCCGCGGGGGCCGACTGACCACGACCGTTGGACATGGGCGCATCCGCTGAGCCGGACCCCGCAGATTGGTAGTAGTTCGGCATGGACATGGCACCGGCTCGTTGCGGCCGCGAGAAGGAGCCGCCCGCACTTCTCGGGGTGCCCGCTTGGGTGAGCGGCGACATGGGAGAGTTGAACGAGGAGACGGACTGGCGTGCGGCATACCGATTCTCCAGACTCTGTCGATTCAGATCCTCCGTGCGCCCCGCCGCCTCGGACAGCAGATGCAGCGCATCGTGGCTGTTGCTGATCGCAGGCGACAGCAGCTCCACGGCGGTGCGGTTCATCATCGGCTGGCCGCCTTCGAGGCTATAATGCGCCACCGGACCGCGGTCGCCGAGCGGGTACATGGAAAGCCGCGAGTGCTTCGCATCGGAATATGGCGCGGTGGAGGACGGGGGTATGCTGGGCGTGTAGCGCTGCGGCGGTGCGGCTGACTGGGGAATCTGACTGGGGGTGATGGGGGGCCCTTCGGACCATTTCTGGCGGGGACGATTGCCATTGGGATCGAAGGAGGAGGGGTCGGGGTGCGCGTACGAGGGTGCATCATTAGGTGATCCATTCGAGACGACCTCGCCGACCATCATGCGCTTGTCTCGTCGGAGGACGCCATCTTCGGTGGGTTCTTCGACCTCGGACGGTTTGCGCTTCCGCCGGGTCGCGGAGAATTCGCAGCGCTTGCTCTCGCGACGACATCGCACGCAGGGAGGGGGACGAGGGTTGTCGACACCTGAAAGAGGTCAGCGAGATTGAGAGGGTCATGTAAATCGCTGATCGGGACGGTCTCTAGGATTGACGATGAAGTAGATGGCGAACATACTGCCAAGATCACATTTCACCTTGCGCTTGCGACACGGGTCGCAGGCCTGATAGCCCCGACGATGCTGGGGTTGGGGCGAGGACGACTTGGGATCGCGATCACTCTGGGCATATAGACCGGTCTCCTGATGCGAAGTACCGGCAGACATCATGATGGACGGTGTATTGCCGCGTCGTGCCGGGGCGCAGTTTCGGGGGTGGATTCGAGATGGGGGGGAAGGAGGAGGTTAGCCGATGCAAAGCGAAAAGGGCCGTCAAAAAGCGGTGGGGGGAGGAGTCGCCGATTAACTATCAGGGGACCACGGACGGGCAATACTATGTATGCACTCCGGAGACGTTCCGACAGGACACCCTCCAGCAGAAGAAATATGATGGAAGAGAGAAGAAACTGGCGCACAACGTGGTCCAGATCAATGCGGGGTAAGCCAGATCCTCCTGGACATCGTGCATATCTGTTATCAATGGGAATTCAATAGACTCCCGCTAGGAGGTTATTAGGGTTCGTTCTCTGGATACTATCCGGTCTGCTATCCGGTCACCGGGTGGCGTAGAGTACTTCATGGCTCTATTATCCGTAGAATGTGTACTTCTAGAGTACAAAGTGTACAAGAAGGCATGATCATACCGTCTGTATAAACTCAGTCGTAACGGCCAGATAGACAGGAAAAACCGAAGATGGATGCCATATCAGTCCAGATATGTATATATATATATATATACAGAGTATCGTGCACCAGACCAGCCTCTTGTCAACAATCACATTACAATCTCTTTTAATATGAATACAATGTCTTGACCTTGTCACCAACCAATGTATGACTGTCGTTGGGAGACTGACATAGAACATGAGCGTTCATACCCTGAACAACTACCCAGTCACTCAGTGAGCAAAACCCCTAGCTCCTCATGATGGCGTCTCCGTCTAAAGAGGAGTGTCATATTATGTGTCGAATCAAGTCTGTATGTATAGGTACATGTAATGTATAAGCTCATCGGGTATCATCATAATTCATGGGTGTCCAAGCCCCAGANNCCCAGCCGACCCGACGCACGCGCCGTCTCCAACAACGCCGATCCGCGTTCTGTCTTTTGTCACCCAAGAGGCACTCGTTCGGCAAGATCTCGCGAGCCGATGGCGTCCGCTCATCCTCGCGCGATCGTTTGCCGAGCAGGGAACGCGGCTGGACCGGCTCGTGCGCGGGGAGCTGCGCGGGGGCTGCCCCAGGAGTCAAGATACCACTAGTGCAGGGAGAGACCCCGCGTGGAGCTCCATTCTGGCCGTTCGGCGAGGCTCTTGACTGGGTTCCGTTCGTCTCGGCACTCCCATCGGCCATTGTTGGGGTTTCTGGTACGGACTCGGCGCCGTGGGGAGCACAGTCGGCAGGTACTGTGTAATACTCGCCTAATTGGAACGCTTTTCGACCCATGCCGATGATCTTCAGATTGCTGAACACCTGCTGGTCACCAAACTCTTCCGATAGTTTCTCCAGCAGAATCTCATCGTCCACGTTGACCACGTCCGCTAGCGAATGCGCAGCGTCAAACGCCGCCTCGGTCTTGGCTTTGGTAAGCTGTCCTGGATGCTTGTGCGTCTTCGAAGGTTGCTTGGACGCCACGGCCACGGGGCCGGTAGGAACCAGCAGCCGCAGGGCGACAAGATTACGCAGGAACGGTAACACCAGCCCGAGGGTGTCCACGTTGGACAGATCCGTCGCAAAGCCGAGCTGCTCTAACTGCGGGCTGGCGTGGACCAGGCGTGCGATTGTCTGTGCCGAGAGAGCCCACTTCGACGGGAGTAAGAGGTGTCGCAGCGTAGCGGCGTGGTTCATCATAATGTTGTTCAGGTAGCTGTCAAGCACACTGTTCTGTAGGCGCGGCGAGTCCACCGGCGTGACATCGGGAGAAGGAGCAGTCGCACCATTCGACGACGGATTTCCTGATTCCAGAGACGGAGGGGTCAGTGCCGAAATCGAGAGTTGGCGGGGGCTGCTGGCGACATCGTTTGGGTTGGGCACTTCGTTGACAAAATACAGCCGTTCCAATCCCGTAAACCCCTTCAAAAACTCGGAATGTCTCCTCGAGATGGCATCCTGGCGGACACTTTTGATGTTCATGCTCTTTTTCGGCGGGATGATCGGCCAGGTGCTGTCGACGAATGTGTTCATGGCGGTGGCCGACGAGATATCATTGAGGATGGTCACATCTTCGACGGACTGCTGGTCGAATGCCAATATGAACTCTTCCGTGTGGAGGGCATATAGGTTTTGTAGGCCTAACTTCTTCACCGCCAGAGGCTGTCGGGTGGCGATGCACTTGCGAAAGTAGTCGTGCAGCATGACGCTCGGCTCTTGCGCATTCCTCATGCGCGGCGACCAGTGCATCTTCAGCTCGCGCAGCTTCCTGCATTTCCACAGCAGCGTCGAGATGTCGTCCGGGTAGCAGAGCGGATCGATGTCGGTGATTTTCAGGTACCGCAGATGCGGCATCGGGGGAATGACAATCGTCGGTCGCGGGTGGCGGCTGGAGGGGAATCGCAGCGTCAGCGACGTTAGCTTCGCCCGCTGCGTCAGCCCCAGGTAGACGGTCTCCAACATCTTCGTGTTCAGCTCCCAGCTGAAACTTTCGAGGTCCGGCATCTTATCGACCGCCGCGCGCACGGCGATGTTGAGCATCATCGACGAGTCGGGCACACGGCCCACGCGCGCGTGCTCCTCCAAGTCATGTTCTCGCCAGTCTCCCCGCAGCGTCAGCGACCGCACGAGCGATCCGTACGGCCTGGTTATCAGGGCATTGAGGCCCATGGAAAAGGGCGACGCGCTGCCCATGCCCTCGGGCTGTTCATCGCGATACCGGATCTTGTCGTAGGAGGTGAGGGTAAGGCTTTTGTAGAGCTGTGGGAGCGCCATGTAATTGAGGACTCGAGATGTTCGGCACAGCCGAGCGAGGTCGCCGGGATCGTCCACCTAGCGAGCGAAGAAAAAAAAGGGAACTTGGTCAGTCGACAAATTGTATCCGTCCTCTGCGAAGCCAACATACATGAGAAATGATGAGTGCAATCAGATTCAAAGGTAGCGCCATCAGCGACCCCTCACGCGGGTTCTCCGTGGTGACGCTGGCGTCAAACATATTCCGATTGACAGCCGCCATGGTGCATGATGCGACACCCCGAGGCGAAAATTGCGCGGCATCGACCGACTCAGACGGATGGATTATCGGGAGAAGGACGAGGAAGTCATTCGAAAAAAGGGTTTGAGGGGAGCGTTAGAAGGGCGGAGAAGTGGAGAGAGCGAAGAGCTTTGTTGGATGTGACCGACCGGAACCACACGCTTCCCGACCGCGAGTTATGAACCGTCTAACTTTTTCAGCCTAAGGGGGGTCCCAGGAGTTCGGGGCCCTCGGAGACCGCCCGATACGATTGTTTCTTGGGAGCTAAGCCTAAGGTCGGAGATCGTCAATTGTCAGGTTTATTCACATGCTACCTCTGCATAAGTACTTGGTCGGTAGGGTAGATCGGAGTGCAAGTCCATGGGTATCTTTATACACGAAAAAAAAAAAAAAAAAAAAAAAAGCAAAGATCAGGCCCGCTCAATGACGTGGGCATGTTCCCCCGGTACTCCATGTTTGAAGATAAGAAGAAATACGAATCACAAAATATGTAAACGAAGATGGCCAAAAGAACCCGTGTAGGCAGGACAGGTGATAACAGGACCAACGAGTCTAACCAAGCCCTTGCGGTGGCGGTTGCGTCGGTGATTGATCAAGGATCGACCGCCGTTCGGGATCTCCGGGAGGATGCTCGGCTTCATGGCTTGTAGATTGGTTCTCCGCGTCACCCCCATCATGGCCAACAAGAGCTGCTGCTTCAGGATCATACCGCAGTTCGTAATTCCCAAACTGCCCATCGCCATCGGTAGACGCCCATGGAGCTGCGGTTCGTGTCTGCGGTTGGATCACCTTCATATGTGGATCTACACGCCTCGGGCGCGGGGGCTGGCTGGGGGTGGAATCGAGGATACTGCAATCGTTAAACCACTGCGGTGACCAGGTCTGCTGGCCTCGGCGACGTGCAGGAATAACAGTAACGGGCAGAGGAGCGTCTGCGCCCTGTCGTCCAGAGCTGGGTCTTGTTTTGCGATTGAACGGGAATAGTTGATCCGTCCCCAATCGGGCGCCATGCTCTTCGTCATTCGGTGCTCCATGCGAATCCCGCTCATCTTGGGGTGGGAACTGTTCATCCTCTGCCTGGGCAGAAGCGACCTCCCGCGGGAGGGAAGCTCGCCGCCGCCTGAAGGGATTGAGAATCGTCCGCCATCTCGGGTCTGTGTGGATAATCTGTGGAGACCCTTCCCGGTCCTGCTCCGCTGCGGAGAGCCCGTCCTGGCTAGAGCTCCCTTCTTGTCCCTCGATCTCCTTTACCGCCAGATTGCCGCTTTCGTCTTCCTCCTCCATATTGGGCATGGCGACCGGTGGCGTGGGACTAGAAACTGAATGGTAGTGCACGTTGTACATCGTGCTGGCCGCGCTGGTCGTATTCGCCCTGCTGACCGGGGTGACAGCGGCAGGGGGTGGCGTCGGCCGAGCTGGTTTTCGGCGGCGATGGTCTGCAGCAAGGCCATCCCGAGGCGATGCATAGGACGGCCAATGACGGCCAGGATTCTGGAGGCCGACTCTGGTGCGTAGCGGCCGGTTCGCTAAGCCCATCATGCCTCCCCATCCAGAAGACGCACCAGTGCCTCCGCCCTTGTCGTTACCTCCATTGTTGTGTCGAGGCCAGTCGACCTCCTCCGACGGGGTCACTTCCAACATTTCATCCCCGTCGAAGATTTCCCGGCCGAGGATACCGTCCTTTCGTTCGTCGCGTTCGAGGGCCTCTATTCGCTCCACCCATTCCCATACAACGACACTCGCAGCCGCTGAACCAACCCATCTAATATAGGTACCCCAGCCCGCAATTTCAGGTTTCGCAATATCCAGAACAAAGAAAATCACCGGGATGAGAATCGCGCATAAGGAGAGCAGAGCCACCAGGCAGATGTTTCTCATTTTCGGGTGGAAGAATGCAAAGCGATGCTTCGATAACGAGTAGAAGATCACCCATGCAGCGTATAGTAAGTTGAGCGCCAGCTCGAAAAGGTAGCTGAGGGCCGGGATCGCATCGTCGTACAGTCGTGGTCGCGTCGTGTTTGTCTGGACCAGGAACTTGTCCAGTGCGCTGAAAATCGTATCCAAGACAATCAACGCGAACCCTGCCCACTTGATCATAATTTTCTCCTTGTGTCGAGGGAAGAGCCGGATCAACGTTTGGACCTGCGCCAGCCATAGAAACGTGCTGGATATCACTCGAATAATTCGAATCTCCATGCCATCGATCACTTCTTCCGCCAACGCCTCGGCGTCCGAGTACCCGTGATTGTACTGTTCCTCGGCCACTTTGAATGAATTGGCCGTTGCGATGGTCAAAGATATGGCGACGAGCAGCGCGGCAACCTTCTGCAGCCACGGGCGGCCTCCGACTCCAACCACCGAGGAGTTGCCACTGTACGAACCGCTGATCATGCCATGGCTGCCCAGGAAGTTTGCGCCACCGCCGGGGCCGCCGACGTAGAAAGTACGGGGAGTTATGAGAAGGATGATAACAAGAAGGTAGCTGACGACCGTTGAACATCCAATAGCGTATAGTTGTGGGGTCACCGAGGCGTAAAAGGGGTCGCGGGTATCAAGTTGCGGGGAGGCATGGTTTGTCGCAGTCGGCGTAGTCGTCCCAGTGCATACCGGCTCGTATATGGCATTGTTCGTAAGGGTCATCGCATACGTGCGATTCAGATAAATCAAGCCTGGAGGATTCACACAGCGGTGTTAGCAGCAACCTTGCGTGTATGCGACAAGATGTCCCTGACGGCAGTAGGTCGACAAAAGGGGGAGGCCATCCACCAGGACATCGCCAAACATACCATCACTGGGAAGAAGAAATGGTGTACAGCCGGGGGCATACGACTTTGTGGCTGTAGTCGTAGGCTGAGCCCATATCTGGCGGGGAGCCAGATGAGCACCATCCCCCATGGTCGGTCGGGCGGACAGCTGACAGGATTCACGTCGCGAAACAACTCATATATGCCACGCTATCAACCGAGAAAGTCCTCATTGGGGAGAATGTGGATAATTGCTTCCCCTTGTCTTCAGACCTTCATCATCGCGATGCTTCCCAGGGGGGGCAATGGTGGTCAAATGCCGAAGATCGGGATGAAAGGCGGTAGTGGAGCTGATGCTGACGAGGCTGGGTTCACGGGTGGTTTGGAAGAAGGCAACGTCGCAGAAGGAGGAGTAAGATTCTATACGGAAAGGTTGTGAAAACGACGAATGGACTGTACAACCATGAGTGAATGAATAATGACTGCCATGCGGGTGAGAGGAGGTTGTCAGTCATTATTGGCCACCCGCGTGATGGCCCAGATCTCGGCCGTCATGTTCACCGCCTAGCCGTCTCTTTAAACCCCCCGAGATGAAGTATAATTCTGTCATTCAATCGGATGAATACCTATGTTTTGGAATATATACTACCTAATATAACATAGGATATGGAATCTGCTATATACGTGGTCTGGCTACCAAAAACGCAACGCTAGACAAAAAACCCCTGTATGCAACGAACGAGGAAACGTACAATTTCTCAAACACCACACCAGCTTGAAAGGTATGTCCAATCAACGCAGTCCAGACAATACACATGGCGATCATGCAGGTCCTGGACCATACGACATTGGCGTTGGTGCCGCATATGGGGAAGACAACATCGCCCCAGACGCTCTCATGGCTCGGGCGCGCTCTTCTTCCCGCTTCCTGATCTCAGTTTCGTCCTGGATCAGAGTGCAACAGGTGCAGCAGGTCGCGCGAACACAGTCCGATGTAAGGTCGCCTCTGATCCCATAGGTCTTGCGGATCCGCGTATGTTGGATGGTAGCAAGCAGCCCTGAGGGGGAGGTTAGCTTCCAATCAAATCAACAAGCTCGATCTTGCGCGTGAGCTTACATTGGCATCCGCACAGCACCGCCATCGCAGTACATGATCCGTTACATGTCTCGTAACCCAGCATGTTGGTTGGGTCTTCTCGTCGCGACAGCATGGAGAGACGATATTGGGTTTTCCCATAGAGTATGCAGGGGCACGTAAGCCCTAGACAGCACGTCCATATATTGGAACAGTCGCACAAGCCATGGCTCCACGCACCCCCTTTGACTTGTTGATTGGGGTGTTGTATTTGTCCTGGCTGGTGATATGTCCCCATCTCTCGGACTGGGGTGGTCATGGGTGCACCGGCCGCCGTTGGCGGAGGGAAGTATGGCGGCTTGGGGGATTGGAGCGGGTTGGCATCCGGTGCGATCGGTAGGTCATGAGGTGTTTGCTGTGAAACTGTGCGCTCCGGAGACTTTTTCGGGGGATCTGGATCGGCATACGAGTACTGAGGGGCTGCCGCATTAGAAGGTTGGGTCAATGGAGCGGCATCGGCGTAGGGTGCATAAATCGCCGGATGCTGATCAATGTTTGGATATCCCGAAGCATATTGAGATGGCTGGTAGCTTTGAGACTTTTCTTTTAACCAGGAAGGGTGCTGCGAGGGGTGCTGCGAGAGGTGCTCCGCTGCTGTAGGCTGCTGCGATACGGTTTGGACCTCGGAGAGCGTCGTCGCTGGTTGAGGGGCATGAAGGTTTTGCTGTTCTGGCGACTGCATTTCGAGTGGAGTCTTCAGAAAAGAGTACCTTCGATTGTCTCCAAGATCGGAAGTATCCAAATGCAAAGCTCGGCCCATCTTGGGGGAGGTCCTGGCGTTCACTCTTTGCTGGTCAGCCTCTCGACTAGGTTATATGTCTAGGTCTGGCATGAGGCCATCAAGAAGGCCGATCGAGTGAAATGCTGGGTGGTTCCTCGAGATCCTTCCCCAGACGCAGTAACGTCGACGTCGGAAACCATCAATAGGGACTGATCGCGAAGCACTGGGAAGGAGTCCGAAACGAATAAGACGGAAGAAAAGGGCGCCCCGAACAGCGAAAGAGAAGAGGAGTAAGTGTAACCGCCCAGAGGTGACAGAATCGCAGGTGGAGAGGTAGACGCATGCACAGAGTGTTGCGGGGAGGACGAGGATTCGCAGGATTTAAGGATAGGTCGCATCTGTTTCGTACGACGGAGGGCGTGCCGACGAGCTGCATGGTGCATCTGCTCAGGAGACTCTCCCGTTGGTCTACAGGTGGTTCGGAAGATGCCGTTGGACTCGAAGTGCTTCTCATCACATCGCCGGTCTGGCGCATCACACCCGGCAGCGCATATCATTGGAGAGGTGGCTGCAGGTGCTGTGACTGCGCCGCAATACTCGGAAATGCTCCCCAAGGTCTTGCTATATGGCTACCTCGGAGGATGAATATGAGGAAGAAGTCCAGAATTGATACCACCAAAGTAGCAGAGTTGTGATCCGACTTATCTTGTTCTATGAAGATAAAGAATGAAGGCGATGGCATCACTGGCGGCAGAGGTCTCCTCTGGTGGAGACGCTAGGATGTTGGTGGCATTGCTTCTTATCCACCCCAGTAGTCCTTATCGTTAGATTAGGACGTCTCCATAAGGGGACATCAGTCGGGAGAATGTACGGAGTATGAATCGCTCAATAATATGTCAAAGGATGAATTAGATTAACTAGACGGCAGGAAGTTGACGATGATCCTTTGAAGTACGGAGTATAACTATATCTCCATCCACCTACGGACTATATCCGAGGTAGTCTTTCTCTACATAGTGATACCTACCTAGACATGTCCCCAAGCTACACCTATATCGGTCAGGTAGTACCTAGGTACCTACCCAGTAGCTTCTTTTGGGTAACTGATCTTTTGTCCTTGATTATCTACTCCTAGAACCAGTTGCATAGGACCCCCTATCATCCCAACAGGATGGACAGTGCGACCGCGTGTCCAGCATGTGGCGCAGTGATTAGCAGACGGATCACCGCTGGGTCATGCGCAGTCCCAAAGTGGATGAAGAATGGAAGAATCGCAACTCGTGGTCATCGTGCATGATGTCCATCTCGTTGGAATGGCGTTGGGGGGAATCTGGAAGTTTTCCTTCTGCACCAGGAACGTGGATCTCCACCGTCGAGAAAAAGTCTAGAAACGCACATCGTTTGAGGATCCGGCCTGATTCTCCTTGCGGCCAGATAACCCTACATACTAGGCATACCGCCAGTTTGCACCACGGACCACTCACAGGGCCATGATTGATCCCGTTCTCAATCGCCGCGGTTCCTGAGGACCGATTGCTGGATTCCGCATTCCGAGACCTCCGATTCTTGTCGTCTCCCTTGCGAAATGGTTGAGGTTGAGAGACTTTGAGGGACTTACTACGAATAGTCGACTGGATTATTGGGTCGAGGTGGTATTTGGGGATTCATTGACTTCACCATACTGCTACCATCGGTGTCTTGTCTTTCGATTAGGCACTAGACTGCATTTTCTTCCATTCTCCTTTGGAGGTCTTTTTTCCCCCTTCTAAATTCAAGGCCCTTCTCAATATTGGGATCGTTTGCTGCCTGAGTGGCCAGGCCAACAGACGAAGGCGGTGACGACGATCCGCGTCATTGGCAGCCCCCAGCCGAAAAAAAGCGCCCTAACCCAAAACTACCTACTGCAACTTTCTACTGCTATCGTTACTGACTGCCTACTACTACCTGCCCCCGGTCCCTCCTCCATCCACCTAACCTGCCTATCTATCTTTCCTCTCCGCCAACGATCCTTTCTCCGTTGCTCTCCCGTTGGGCCTCTCTCTCTCCAGCCTGTAAGATCCTCCCTTCGTCGAACGTGGCCTCCCCTCAATCGATCAAATCTGACTGATGCATGTCCGATCTTCTCCTTCTCCAGCCACCACCCAACCATCATCCTGATCCGCCATCCTCCCTTCTCTTCTCGCCCGCCGTCCCAACCAATGTTCTCCCCATGTCAAGGCCTCCGTCTGCATCAGAAAGCACCCTGTCTCGACCCCTGGTGACACCTGCCGCGTCTGCCCAACATGATTGCTCTAATGGGCCCGATCTTCCCCATCCAAAACCGCGCCGCCACCATGTCTGGGACCAGCATCACCATCCTCCTGAAGCTCCCTCCCCGTCCCGCGCCGAATCCCCCACCGCCCATCAATGGGCCAAGCCTGCGTCTTCCTTTGCTCTAAAAAGGGCCTCCACCGCCCCTCTGGAGAAATTCCCTCGTCCGCATAGTCCCCAGCTGTCCGAAAGGGATAGCATCTTTGCGACCCATTACCTCCCCTCCGACCCGGAAGCCACCACCACTACCACCACTCCGCAACTCCCCCCCGTGGAGGACGCCGCTGAAAATGACGGGCCCGGTGCCCTGAACCTCGCTTCCGCCAACGATGCGGCCGCTTCGCCTGTTCCAATTCCCTCTACGAAGGTCCCCCCTCGTCCTTCCATAGTTGACTCTTTCCACATGGAAGTGGACCGACGCGTACCCGTCCCATTGCGCTCCCCTTCTTTGTTGTCTTCCACCCTGCCCGCTCCAGACCTCCCTGCGCTCCCGAGTCGACCCGATAGCCACCTGCAGAAGCCTCATGAGGTCCTGGATCGAAGTGTCCACCTCCCGGCCTGGGAGAGCATGCAACCGCTCCGCAAGATTTCATCCGATGGCGCCGCCACCGGTCCCTCGCCGGTAGAGGAGAAGCGCAGCGTCGCGTCCGCTCCCCTGAAGGATCCCGCGCTTGACCATCCGCCAACAGTCCCTACTCGCGAGACCTCCGGCACGTGGTCGGAACGGTCGTCGCGGGAAAACACTCTGGACGGTCCAGGGGAGCGAAGCTCGAGTCGGAGCCGGCGCGGGCGTGTGGAAAGCTCTATCGAGGCGAATTTGACCAACGCAGAACTAGCCTCTCATGTGCGCAGCCGTAAGTCAAGCCATTACCTGGGACTTTTCAAGGAGAACACTACTTCGCCCGATCGGAAACGGAGGGAAGACCGGGGGCGATGGTACGACGAGACGTCAGAGGCACACGATAGCCAACCCCAGCAAATGGGTCAGTCGGATCTCTTTCATGCGGGTGAACAGACGACCTCCCCGACAGAGGCTCCATTCGCATTGGAGCACACCGGACTCAAAAGGAATTCGAAAAGTTTATCGCAGCTTTCGCTGATCGACCACCCGCAGTTCGCACCCCCATCCGAAGCTGAACGCTCCCCGAGGGACGAAGTGATGAAGTCTCCACGTCGCGTGTTGCCTCGCAGTCTGCTAGAGGAGATTCGGAACTTCCACCTGACCCCCGGAGGTGCCCGCGGCACCTCCTTCTCGAAAAGCATCCCGACGCAATACGCTGAAGGGGGCCGGGATTACATCACAGCGAAGGAAGAGCCCCAGTTTGACCATCTATCCCCATCATCCGGTCCTGATACCGGTCCGCGTCGGGGCTCCGCGCAATTCGAGGACGAAGAGGATGAGCAGATCTCCTCAGCTGTCTACTTTCCACATGAGCGCGTGACGGTCTCGGACGAAGTTGATCAGGTTCAGCCCTTTGCGGATGATCGGCCAGGAGCGGAACCGTACCAGGTGTCACCAACGAAGAGTAATCTCGGTTTAGTGTCAAAGAGACATAGTCTTGTTGATGAGCCGGAGGCCCATCATGTGGATATTTCCCTCCGATCTAAGAATGATAGTAGAATTTTGCATGGTGACCTACAGGAAATCCAGGCTCCACAACTAGAAGAGCTTACAGAAAAGTCGCTGAATGCCATATCAGAACGCAGTGGGGAGGAATCGACTTGTGGAGAATCCGAATATGATAGTGGCATCTCGGTGCAGGACGAAGCGTCCAGTTTGACCGATGAAGCGGAGGTGACGCCAACCGCGACTCCCACTCAGCGCCACCGCACACTGCGTCCCCGACGCACCCACGGCTCATCTGGTCCTCTCGGAGCGGTGGAGTTGAAGCCTTACCGTCACCAGGTGGGCGGCCATACCACCGTGTTTCGGTTCTCTCGACGTGCGGTGTGCAAGCAGCTCAATAATCGCGAGAATGAATTTTACGAGCGGATCGAACGCCGACATCCGGATATGTTGATGTTTCTCCCAAGGTGCGTTCGTGCATCTGATATCATGTCGCTGGAGCAAATCACTAATCGAATGAGTTTCGCAGGTATATTGGCGTTTTGAACGTGACGTTCTCCAAAAACTCCAAGAAACAGAAACCGATACCGGAGGGTGCCAAGGGGCGTACTGATTCAAACAAGACCGGTGACAGCAATAAGCATCAAGATGCCACCTCACTCACCGTGCCTCTTTCGCATGATGCCACTGATCAACCCCGAATCTTCAGTCAAAAGCAAGTTACGGGCATTATCCCGAAGGTCATCCTGGAGAACAATCGTCATATCATTCCCGCAGACCTTTTCTCGCGTTCACAAAGGCCCAGGACTGCGGACGGTACCATGCCAGCAAGGCATCGGTTTTCTCAGAGTGCTGGAGTGATCTCCAGAGGGAAGCAGTCGACTGGCTCCTGGGACGACAAGCATACTCAGGCGTTGACCAAACCTAAAGTCAGCTGGGGTGCGACGACTGTAAATCGTCAACTACAGGAGCAGGTTCTCCGCGAGGTGTTTAGCCCTCCCGCAATTCATCATCATCGCCGTCATGCTCGGGGCCATGTCAATCTACCGAGGACGATATCTGATGGGATTCATCGGCGGGCTAACTTGTCCGAGGATCAGACCGCTAGTAGCCGGCGCAATGCACCTACACCGCCAGAACCCCCTCGGTCAGCAGCCATTGACATTGTGAAACAATCGAACGAAGGGCCCGGGCTTTCATCATCGGCGTCCACAGCATTGGATGCTACTCACAACCGCCTGGAGCAGATTCGGTCCCAGGGGTCCCCGCCACGCTCCAGTTCCCTTTCGCGGGCTCGACAGGTCAGACGTCGTCATTCTGGAAGTGGTTTACAGAGACGGGGTAGCATGACTCCGGGGAAGGGCGGTGGCGAGTTGATGTTCTTTGAGGACGATGGATATGGCGGGGACAGAGAAGACGAGATTTTCGCCATGGAAGGCGACGCTTCAATGGCACGATCGCGCGATCATAGCCAGCATACGGCTGACTCCGGGGTTCCGAAGATCGCTACTACAGGGGCTACTGACATTTCGGGTCGTAGCAACGGTGATTCTTCGAAATCTCCAAGCCGTCTACAAGTAAAGGATGACAGTCGTGTCCAACTCCCGGCCAACCCCAAGGAGGCGCAGACGAGAAAAGACGAGAGGGTTCAATTTTTCCTTCTCCTCGAGGATCTCACCGCCGGCATGAATAAACCTTGCGTCTTGGACCTCAAAATGGGTACTCGCCAGTACGGTATCGAAGCGGATGAGAAGAAACGGAAATCTCAGAGGCGGAAGTGTCAGTCTACCACCTCCCAGCAGTTGGGTGTTCGACTATGTGGCATGCAAACCTGGAATGTCAAGAAGCAGGAATATTCCTTTGAAGACAAGTACTTCGGCCGAGATCTGAAGTCTGGACGTGAGTTCCAGGATGCTCTTACCCGCTTCTTGTACGATGGTGTCAGTTATAACAGCGTTGCGAAGAAGATCCCTGTCATTCTGGAGAAGCTGGCCAAGCTGGAGAACATGATTCGAAGACTCAAGCGCTATCGCCTCTATGCCAGTAGCCTCTTGATTCTCTATGATGGCGAACAGACCAGTTCCGAAAGATCCATGCCAACTGATACCCATGTGGCCACGAAACGGGGCATCTTGCCGCGTCGTGCGTCGGAGGACGGCCATAATAACGAGGATGTCCAGCTAAAGATTGTCGATTTTGCAAATTGTGTTACCGGCGAGGACGAAATCCCTCCCACTGCTCCTTGCCCTCCACAGCATCCGGATGACATCGATCGTGGCTATCTTCGCGGTCTTCGGACATTGAGGATGTATTTTCAGCGCATTCTCAAAGAAGTCAGTCATGACGAGTACATTGAGCGAGGAGAAGGCGAAGCTATAGCTATGCGATCCCAAGTTTCCGGCCATGACGATACGTCGGATCGTTATTGGGATGAGGGCGTGATGGAGAGTGACCCAGGAGAAGTCAGCTTCTAGTGGCTGTTTCTGGCACTCGTCTCCCATTCTTACCGACGCCTTTCCACATCTTCTNNTGTCGTTTTTTTTTTTTTTTTTTTCTTTTTTTTTTTCTTTTTTTTCCCCGCCTGTGGGTTTGGCGTTAGTGGCTTGCACTTCCAAGTCCCATCGATCCTATTACCATTCGAGAACTCAGGCTTCGTTTCGGCGTCAAATGTTGCATGGTACCGGGTATGGCGTTACTTGTTCATCTCTTCCCCATATTTCCTTTCGCTGAAACATCGGATGGGGCCGACGAGATGATAACGACTGAGATGGAGATGCAGCGAGGCTTGGGTGAGAATGATACGATAGTGATGATTGATCCTGGCACAATGTTCACCCAGGGGCCATTGTCTATGCATGCCTGGAGCATCCTAGAGGGTCCTGGCGCGGGGGGAGCGATTACATTCTCATGGCGTGTATGAAATTGTCTTGTTTCTTCTTTGCTTGTTTTCTTCTCGGACATGTCTTATTGATTATACCTCTGGGAAACCAGTCCGATTCCCTGGACTTTTACTGGATTTTTGTGTCTTTCGGGGTGGCGTTTCTGAGAGCTGTGTACATACATTCCTACATGTTGCGGGCCTTAGACAAGCATCATAATGGTTATCGTGTACGTACTCCTATCATAGTTCTTATCGGCTGATCAACATCACGTGAATCGATAGATAAGCTGATCCATCGCCCTGCCGCCTCCGGTCATCTCCAACTCCAACTCCTCCAACTCCGTCTCCTCTCTTCCTCCCTCTCCCCGTCTTGCCTGACGAACCTCCGATCTTCTCACTCAGGGCCGAGAGTACGTTGTATAGGGTACTCACAACAACCTCCTTCTCTTTCCCTTTCGCTTTATCAGAATGCCCTTGGGCTGGACCCTCCGGTGACGTAGCGGCGGGCCGAGAAGCGGAGACAGTATCATTGATACAGGTCAACACGTACTTTTGACTCAACACACAAGTCGGATGGATACCACTACCTCTCTATATGACTCACTTGCTTTATACCTACAACCCGAAGCTTCTGAATCTCACGCATCACTTTTATCATGGCCAAGCTAGACCCAGCAATCGACAAGCGTGACTTTGACGCAAACCGTCCCTTGCTTGGCGGTGACGCCCATGGACCTCTTGCTCACGATCCGTCCGATCCTTCGCGACCGACATCAAGGCATTCTGCTATCGCCTGTAGTGATGCAGATGATGGCCTTCTCAGTGATGTGGTTGAGGAAATCGTCGAGAGAGACCGCCGGAAGATGGCAAAAGAAGTGGTGCGTATATGCAGTTTTGTCTGGGGGGTGATTACATGGTGAGTTCAAATGCTCGTCCGGGTTGATGGCTGTGTGTTAACCACGCGTAAATCGCCTAGTCTCGCCGCCGGCGGGGTGACTGCTTTCTCTCTCTACGGACCTCTCTTCCTCACCCGTCTCCACTACACCCAAATTCGGGTGAATGCAGTCTCCATCGCGGCCGAGATCGCGATGTATCTCCCTGTCCCGGTATTCGGATACCTGTGTGACCGATACACGCCCTCTCCGCTGGCTCTCTTCTCCGGGCTGATCTTTGGGCTGGGCTATCTCCTAGCCGCCTTCACGTACAAGAGTGGCCCGCCACCTGACGCGGGCGGCGACGGATGGCCATTCTGGGTGATGATTGTGGCGTTCATTGCTATCGGCGCCGGCACGTGTTCCATGTATCTCGCTGCGGTGACGACCTGCGCGAAGAACTTCGGAAGAGGAAAGCATAAGGGCATCATGCTTGCTGCGCCCATTGCGGGGTTCGGCCTGAGCGGCATGTGGCAAAGCCAGGTGGGGACGTATTTGTTGTACGAGCCCCGTGACGATGGTAGTCGGGGGGATGTCGATGTGTTCCGTTACTTTGTCTTCCTCGCGGCTTTGACCCTCGGTGTCGGGATCATCGGTACCTTCGGGTTGAGGATCGTCGACGAGGACGAAGAGAAATATATCGACGAGACGGTGGAGGAGCTCGAGAGAAGCGGGCTACTTGATGAGAGCGCTTTTTTTCGACCCCGGAGTGAGGTGGCCGCTGCGTATGGCACATTCTCGCAAGACGATGATGCGAATGAGTCAGACGACGAGCGCACGCTGGCTCAATCCGAGGAGGAGCGCGAAGCTGCTCGTCGCGAAAAGGAACGGGAGGAGGAGGAACGTCGCAAAAAGAATTGGCTGTTGAACTACGAGACCAAGGTGTTCCTCAAGGATCGGACGATGTGGTTGCTGGCGTTGGGCTTTTTCCTCGTCACTGGACCTGGAGAAGCCTATCTTAACAACGTGCGTTCCCCGCGCGGTCATGAATTCATCGCCGCGACTTCTGCTGACTTTACTAGTTGGGTACGATTGTGCAGACCCTGACGCCGGATCCAACGATGCCGAACGCGTCATCCTCAGCGGGCTTGCCGTCCACCCATGTCACGACTATTGCGCTCACCTCCACCATCGCGCGCCTTCTCACAGGATCGCTCTCTGACTTTTTCGCTCCGCCGGCCCTTCACCTCTTTCCACTGAATACTGGCGATAGTCGCCCGGCTCCACAGCAGCTGACATCCCGCACTCGGCCTACTTTGTCGCGCATGATGTTCCTTCTGCCTTCCGCAGTATTACTTGCGCTGGGCTATCTCTTACTCGCATCACCGCTCCCCATCGAGAACCCGGAACTTACTCATATCACAACCGCCCTAGTTGGCCTTGGTTACGGTGCTGGCTTCTCGCTGTGTCCTATCATTATTTCCGTGGTTTGGGGAGTCGAGAACTTCGGCACAAACTGGGGAATCGTCGCCATGGTTCCTGCTGCCGGAGCTGCTATGTGGGGGATTATCTACTCGCGTGGCTACCAGGACGCAGCAGATGGGGGTAATGGTACCATCGATGGCCAATGTCATGGGTGGAAATGTTATGGTTACTGGGCTGTTGGGTGCACGCTGAGCGTGTGTGTCGCCATTGTGGTTTGGCTAGTTGCTTGGAGATCTTGGCGACGGAGAGGAGTAGTTGTATAAGTTGACTGGAACTTCCCGGAGGAGTTCTTTGTGGTCTATAGATTGATCATAGGTTGATAATGCATAGAGACGTGATTGGGTATACAATAGACGTACATGCACCGATTGTTAGTGTACAATGGGTAAGAACCTGAAAAGCCACCATCCGACTTGTCGACATGTAGCTTGAACCAAGATAGGCGAATTCAGATATCCGTAGAAGTAGGGTTCATTCCCATGAAAACTTTGTACAAGCGTCTGCTAGCTGCAGGTCCAATACGGGCATCCGCCAGTGTCCCGTTTTTGTTGGTAGATTTCTATGCTTGTTAGTTGGCTGTCCAACATTTGTATGGGGTAACGTACCTTGACGTTCTCCAGCATGCCAGGACCATGTCTGCGCATGCCAGTAACAAGATCCAAAACACTAGGATACCGCTCAGCGACACCATATGCCATCGATGCAGTGACCCGGTTGACCTCCTGGAGCATCTTCACGTAAGTGTCGGTCTTGTTCTCGCCGGACTTGACCTGACCGCCATCCATACAGAACGCCGCGTCGTTTCCGTCCATGCGCTCGCGGCGGTAGGGGACGGTGGACACATGCTCTGTGAAGTTCTTGATCCACTCGGCCGACTCCGGGGCGACGTTGGTATGGTGGATCAAACAGGAGTGTGTCACCTGAAGTTCGAGCAGGGCGTCTTCGATCGTATCATCGTCCACCGGCGGTGTAGTCTCAGGCTTGTTGGCCGGCTTTCTCCTGCGGGACGGGGCCTGTGTGGACGACGGGTCTCCAGACTGCTCCATCTCTCGGCGGACCTCCGCGACATATGCTCTGTTCCGCGAGCTTTTGTTCTTCCGCATCCACGGTGCCAGCCCCTGAATGAGGTAGATCAGTTTACAATTGGGATAGGCCGATCTGAGTTGCGAAACATGCGTAGTGAGGTCCGTAGCGGATGGGTCAGTTGTCAGAACCATATCGACAAACTCCTGTGCCTGCAAGAGAACCAGGACATGCTCCTCGTCGCGGATATGCAGCGTACACGGCTCCCAGTAGCCTAAAGAATCGTTGTAGCGCGCCTTGACCTTGCGTCGCCATTTCACAACGTTGGGAACCACACTATCAAAGAACGAGTGCTCAACATTGAGGCTGTCCATGAACGCCATCGCCTGCGTGCCCACATCCGTCCCCTCAAAGTTCATCGCGAGATCGACAATCATCTCGGGGGTGGAGTCTTTCTTATCAACCTTGCGTTTATTGGCCTCGGTCAAGTCCGAAAGAAGCTGTTTCTCGCGAGCCTTCTCTCGCGCCTTCTCTTCTTTTTCCCTTTGCTTTCGTTCTTTCTCCAGCTGGCGCTCGCGCTCCCGTCGAGCCTTCGCCGCCTCTCGCTCCCTTGCCTTGGCTTCCTTGTCGGCAGTATTTGTTGTTTTGGAGGTCTTACGCGGGCCGCGTTTATTCGGCTTCGGTGCGTCGTCATCATCCAGCACGACCAGGTCACCGTCATTATCGTTGTCCTCGCGCGGAGTAGCGGTCCTATGTGATGGGCGCGCTCCCAAACTACCCGATCTCGACCGACTTTCCAGACTCGCCAGTAGGTTCGCTGTGCGATTGGAAAAATGCGGTCGAGTACTACTCGCTTCTGGTCCATCGCTGGGCAACCCTTGTAGTATCTCGTCTATATCGGGAGGGACGAGCTCATCACTGAACCCTTCTATTTCGTCTACCATGCGTCCCAAACCGGCCTGTCCCGAGCGCGCTGTAGTTTTGGAGGTACGCTCCTGGTAGCCGCCGCAGTAATCGTCATCGTCGATGGTGATGGTGTTTGATCGCCGGATTTCCGCGGTCCGAGAGACGGTTGTTCGCGAGGGTTCTGGCGCCGAAGACGTAAACACAATCGGATCTGATTCTTCCACATGTCCGGTCGCAGGGAGGACACGGTCAAGTTGGGGGCTGTGACGTGTGGGTGGACCTTCGGAGGAAAGGATGATGTCTTCGTCGGAGAAGAGAAACAATGAGTTCTTTGACAGGTTGGGCCTGGGTTTGGCCACAACATCGGTGCTGGAAGCGTTGTCGGCATCATCGCTCAATCGGCGTCTCTTCGGCGGGTGGTCGAGCTCGTCATCGTAAGTGAAGAGTGAGATGTCGATGTCATCGGAGAGGAGCGGGGGTCTCGCGGGCGTGCTCGATGCGCGTCTCGAAGGGGCGGGAAGAGGTACTTGGTATGAAGTGGGTGGAGGGGGCGTCGAGGAGAGGAGGTCGATGATGTCTGGCATTTTCCATGACAGCAATGATCATGGTCGATGGCTGCGAGATGAGCGGCGAGCGGTGCAATGTAGCGGGCACGTGTTTCGCGCTCCCCGCGAGGAAGGCGCGTGGTCATGTGACATCATACAAATTGTTAGTCTGGTAATAGTATACATTCAACTGAACACTCTGAGGGTATTGGCTAAGACATATCATGACAACCTCAAGACAAACGCAGCAAAAGCAGCCAGCGCGATCCCCGCCATGGCCAGAAGAACAAATACCTGCTGGAATCCATTGAACGGGCGTCTCGGACTGGCGAGCATACCACCTATCTCCCTCTCCAGGTTGTCGCCCATCGCGACGAGCGAGAACTCCTGCTGCACTCGTCGTTTGGCCGCCACAGACATGCGGTCCAGCTCCTCCTGGTCCATCTCGTAGAGGACCTTGTCCATGACAGCCGTCCAATCCGCATCGACCTTCGCGTCGCGTAGCCAACCTGTTTCGCCCTCGACGATGGTTTCTAGCGGACCGCCGGTGTTTGACGCGAGGACGGGGACCCCCGCGCGCATCGCCTCGACAGGCACAATGCCAAAGTGCTCGTTGATCGGGGTATAGAGGAGGAGTTTTGCTTGCGAGAGGAGGGTGTCGCGGAAGGCAGTCGGCACGGAGAGTAGGAACAGCACATCAATGGAGTCCGGGATGGATAGGGCAGAGATGACCGTTTTCGACGTCGCAGTCTGCAGCCCCAGACTGGTCGCAAGCTTGTCCAGCTCCCGATGGTACTGCACATTCTCTTGGACCCGGTTGTCGTAACCGCCTGCGCCGTCAGTATGCCGTAGGAACCAAGTTTCGTGGGCGGCGCGGGAACTCACCTGCAATTACCAACCGAGTGCCTCTCCTCTTCTGTTCTCCCAGCCCATGGTACGCGCGAATCGCCAAAGCCATGTCCTTCTTCCTCTCGAACCGGTTAATACTTAGTAGTATCTTCTTCCCGCCCCATAATTGTCCGCCATCCTCAATGACATCTTTAATCGCACCTGCGGCGCCGGTCTCGGTATCCACACAAGGATAAACAACACGCACATCGCCCAACTGCTTCGAACCAAAGACCTCGCTGACGACGCCGCGCGTAAACCGCGAGTTCGCAACAACTTTATCCGCCGCACTCAGCGCCCAGCCTTCAAACCAATCGAACGGATACCGATACAGAATCTTTGCAAGTCGTAAAAGTGAGCTACCCTCGTCGCGACGGGCGAGCAATTGGTCCGGGAAGTGGCAGTAGAACAGGATGCGTTGGCGCCGGCGGTCCCATTGGGGCCCTAGAGTTTTCAAGAACGGTACACAAGCCGGTACTTGGTCCACGATGAAAATGTCGTCCTCCAATTCGCCGTCCCGAGATTTGGTTTGGGCATTGTCGGGCCTCGTTTCGCTGGTGGCTGGGGTTGAAGAAGCCAGCTCTCTCAACACCGATATCGTCAAATGCAACTGTCGCAATATAGCCATCAACACATGGAAGCGACCGCAAACATGCGCGGGGACGAGGGTGTTCCCGCGTACGCGAACTTCGAGTGTCCCGTCACGCGCCTCTTCGAAACAATGCGTTGTATCGCGGTGTGAGGTGTAGATCGTGACTCGGTGGCCTCGATTCTGGAGCGCGAGTGCCACGTCGATGATAAGCCGCTCGGCACCACCGATCCCCAGATCGGGGTGGATGATGATCACATTGGACCGTTTGAGACTCGCCATCACGGTCGCAGTCTCGTACACGAAGAACAGGGGAAGGGAAGGAGACTGAGGCAATGGAACCTCTCCTGACTCGGAATGGGGAGCCGTGCGGAGGAGAGTTGGGGGACTTTCTGCGGACACGGCGCCGATAGCTAGTAGCTACGTCATGTGATGACGCATTCTCCAGTTGGATCTATAAAGTAATGCTAACTCTACTTGCTCTTCATATACAATCTGTACCGACATACAAACAACGGGTCAAGTAGTCTTGGCCCAAAAAAAGGCATCATAAAGATAAGTACGATTCGTCAAATAAAGGTCAAAGAATAATACGTGATTCGGAATGGGGAATGTGCAGCAATCATCCCAGATGAAAGAGAAGCTGCAAAATACACAGAAGAATCAAAAGGTATCAACGAATCGAAAGGGAAATCGACATCGAATTCATAATACAGGGGAATGTTGAACATCGTGTCACAGGGGGAATAAAACAAGGGAATCAACAATGAAAGAGTCAAAAAAAGCCACGCAAAACAGAGATAAACACCAAGGTGAGCAAGGTGGGCACTTAAAAGCAGTTGAGGGTACTTTTCTTCTTCTTCTTGTTGAGCGCGTTCATCCGCTCCTCAAGCTGGGCCCGAGCAGCTTCGGCTTTGTGGCGCGCGTTCCTCTCTTCCTCAACGGCTTGAAGGGAGAGACGCTGGGAATTGCGCTCTTTCCGCAGAGTGGTCAACTCGTCTTCCAGCTGCCAGGCCTTCTTCTTCCAAGCTTCGCAGTCCGCCTTGACCTTGTTCGTCTGCGCCTCGAGGTCTCCAAGGGCCTCTTCCAAGGTGGCCGTCAGTTGCTTCTCCGCATGGAGATGCTTCTCAATGGTGCGAATGCGTGCCTCTTGGTCCTCTATCAGCTGCGAGCTAATGATCTCTTTGCTAGTGTGCCGGGAGCTTGGGGGAGAGGCGCTGCTTGGGGTTCCATTGGCGGCGGAAGCAATAGTAGGAAGAGGAGGAAGGGGAATTGCAGGGGGAGGGGAGGGAAGAGATGTAGCGGAAGAGCTCTTGCGCAGATTGGAGGTAAGCGAGCTACTGCGATCGTGCGCGGAGTCCTGGTTCGAGGAATTCTTCAATTGGAGCTGGGACCTGATCAGTCGCTGCGCACAGGGGATCTCCATCATGGGACTACTCACCTCGAGTTGCTCAATGCGCACGCGGTACGTTTCGATATCCTTCTCGTAGACGACGATCTTAGCGTTTGCGTCCTCCAGAGCCTGGTCACGTTCTTGCTGAATGACAGAAAGACGGTTGTGGTGCTGATCGAAGCTGTTGGTAATCTGCTCTTCCAGCTCCTCAACAAGACGAACACTCTTCTGCTTCTCGGCAGTGACCTCCGCAAGCAGAGCCTCCTTCTTCTTCACCTGTTCCTCCTTCTGCTGGAGAGTGTCTTCCAGGGTTGCGACCAACAACGCCAGTTCATTCACCTTTGCCTCCTTGGCGGAGTTGCTCTGAGTGAGCTCTTCCAGCTTGCTCGCGTCACTGCCCTTGAGCTCCAACTGCTTGCGAAGGTCCTCGTTCTTATCCATTAACTCGGCATACTTGTCAGAGAAATGCTGCTTCTGGGTCAGGATGTCTTGGATCTGGTCGGCAATGTTATCTGCAGTAACATCCGAGTTAAGCAGACCCGAAACCATCTTCAGCAGCTTGGCTAGCTCGTCCCGAGATTCGGCGATGTCGGCCCTCAGAGACTTCATGGCTTCGTCATGCTCGGTATCCTTCTCCGCCAGACGCAACTCATAGTCGGCTTGTGCAGCAGCTTTGGTCCGTTCCTCCAATCCGACAAGCTCTTTCTTGTGAGATTCCCGCAAGGACTCCAGTTCCTTCTGGTAGGTCTCGGCAAGCGACTTGTGGGATTCGATGTCACGCTCCATCTCGGCGATACGGGCCTGATGTCCCTCGACGTCAGTGGTGTTGCCGTCTTTCGCGGCGAGCAGGTCCTCAAGCTGTTGTTGGGTCTCCGAATGAGATTTCTCAAGAGAGGCGATGGTCTCCTGGTGAGCAGCGGAGGCGGCCTTGTGTTCATCGATCTCGCGTTTGAGACTTTCAACCACTTCCTGCTGGTGAGCCCTTTCGTTCTCGAGCTCCTTCGCAGCCGCTGCCTTGTCAGCAGAAGAATTATCGTCCACGGCAGCGCGGTCGGACCGCATGGCATCCACCGCAGCCAACGCACTGTTGAGTTCGGCCAGAGTGGAACTGAGTTGCTCCTCCGAGGCTTGGAGAGAGTCGACGGCGCTTTGGTGCTTGCCCTTCCACTCGGTCAACTCGCCTTCCAGGAGGCCAATCTTCTTGTCCTGCTCCTCCGCCCCAGCATCCTGAGCTCTAGCGGCCTCCTCTTGGGTCTTCAGAAGAGCCTTCAGTTCCTCAATCTCGGCGAGCAGTTGCTTCTGTCTCGTCTCGTGCGCTTCCTTCATCTCGTTGATGATGTTCTCCTGCTGGACAACCTGGTCACGCAACTGCGAGACAAGGCCCATGTCGACGGAAGAAGCGCCGCCTTGCAAACTGGACCGCTCGCGAGTCAGACCGGAGATGATGGTGGATTTCATCTCCATCTCCTTCTTCACACTTTGATTCTCCGCCTCCAACGCTTGGATGCGTTCCATGCGGCTGTGCAGTTCGTGCATTGCCGAGTCAAGGTGAACCTCAAAGTTTTGCATTGTGTCAGGTTTGCTGTCAAACTCTTCCACAGCGATGTTTCGCAGGGCGGCGAGGGATCTGTGCGCGCGGTCGACATTTCCCATCAGGCTCTGGCTGGTCTTCCTCCGAATGACGGGGGACTTGAAGCCGGGGGTGGTAGGCGGAGACGTCGACTTGGACCGCTGCAGCTCGGCCTTCAAGGATTCGATCAGGTTGAGAGTATCTTCGTGTTCGGCTTGCAGCTCGGCATATCTCTGGGACATCAGTTGGACGCCCTCCTGGTGTTCGGAGAGTAGCTGGCGCATGTGTTCCACCTCGTCCGGAGTGGTGACGGTGGTATCGCCTTCCGCAGAGTCAACATGTCCATCGGTCGGTTCCGACTTGGCATTAGACGATGCGTGCGAAGCAGCAGGCTCCCCGGCCAAGGATAACTCCGATGAGAGTGACTGCGAGAATGAGTGTTGTGCTCCATTCGTCGCGCCGGGAGCCTTGCGATCCTCTAAAAAAGACACCGGGCGGGAGGTGACTGTGGGGGAGGCAGGATTGGGGATGTCCGTGACGGGATGACGGGCTTCGTCGGCGGCATCCTGTTTCATGGCGGCCAAAGCCTTCATGGCCTCCTCATATTTCGCTTCCAGCATCTCGTATTCGCTGAGGGTCGATTCATGTTGCATACGCAAGTCCAGAAGCTCCTGGGTGACCGTATCAAGCTTATCGGCAACATGCTTCGACTGGGAAGAGACCTGGTCCTGATCGTCAACCTTTTGGGATTCCAGGCGACTAGTCGCTTTTTCCAGTGTCTCCAAATCTTCACCCGTTTCCGCTGTTGCTTCTCCCTCCGCAGGGCCATCCTCATCGGTTTCAGGGATGGGCTCGGCCAAACCCTCATCCGATTCGGGGATAGCGGTTTCGGCGGCTTCCATCAGTACGTCGAGAGATGTGGCGCGTGCGCGAGGCGTGTAAGCGCCCTTGACAGGGGAAGGGTGGGAATTGGCTTGCTCTGGGGCATCCTCCTTGACACCATTCTGTTGGACGTGGTCGAGCTCATAGAGGAGGTGGTCCAACTTTCCGAGGCTGCGTTGCCGCTCAATGACATGCTCGAGACGATCTACCTCTCGCTGCATCAGCTCCATGTCCTGATCGGCTTCCGCCAAACGCTCTTCCAGGGTGCTAATATAGTCTTCACAGTTGGCCTCGCTCTCGCGGGCCCGGCTAAGCTCTTTGCGCAGTTCTGCCACGATCGCGGCGTGCTTCTCTTCGCCAGAGGACTGTCCATCGAGCTTGGACTCCAGCTCATGTAGGTATGTCTCGGTGCTGGATTCCCGGTCCAACAGCTTCTGGATGCGGGACTGGAGCTGGGAGTTGACCGTCTCCACGTACGCGCATTTGGTCTCCCGTTCCAGTAGGGTACTCTCGGTCTGTGACAAAGAGGAGCGGGTGTTGGAAAGGGAGGACTCCAGGCTCTGGATGGTCTTTTCATACTCCAACACGACTTGTTCGACCGACTCGGCGAAGGAATGAGAGCGCTTCAACCGTTCTACCGAGCTTTTGCCCACAGCCGAGGCAATATCGTCCGGGTTTGCGTCCGCCGCGTGCTCCGAGTCTTTGGTCAGTTCGGAGATCAGCTTTGCGTGTCGTTGGCTGAGGGCGTTGTAGCTCTCCTGAACGTCGAGAAGCTGGTTTTGAAGCTCGATCTCCCTCTCATTCTGGCGCTCCACGCGTTCCTGCGGGTCCGTGGTGCGACGGTCATTGTCCTCCACGTTGCGCAGTTGTTGACGCAAGAAGGCCACCTCGGCCTTGAGGCGTTCGATCACGGCGTGTTTGTCGCTGTCGTCGGCAATCTGCTGGATGCGGGGCTTGCTCTGGATGGCTCTCGCTCGCTGGGCATATTGCACGGTGTTCAGGGTCTCGCTCAGGTGGAATTCGGCCGGGGTCACACAGGCGATCATGTAAGTGTACGCGTTTCCGCCCAGGGAGTCTTGGAGGAGTCGAGTCAGTTTGGAGTCGCGATAGGAGACGTGAGAGCCCGCCTGACGGGACGAAAGCTGCGAAATGACTTTGCCCAACGCCGCGAGACCGGCGTTGATTGAGATACCCTCTCTGGCGCGCTCGCCGGATGCGCCGGTATTCTTGAGTCGTTCACTTCCTGCCAGATCCACGAAATGGAGCTTGCTCTCCACCGAGATGGAGGCGTCTCCACCAGACATGATTTCGACAGGCATGGACATGCGCTTCTCCTTGGGCGAGGTGACGCCGTTGGAGGCGGATTTCCGCTGAACCAGGTTCAGACTGAAGACGGCGTGGGAACGGGACGACTTGGCGTTGATGGCGGTGGAATCGGTCTGACGGATGGAGGAGCCGAAGTTCAGGGCGCCGAGGAGGTCCTCGATGGAGTTGATATTCACCTGATGGAGACCCGTGAGGATGATGCGGCCTTTGGTGTCCTCGCGAATGGTGACGGTTGGACGGTCTCCTAGAGGGGTGGAATCGGGGAGGAGCAAATCTCTTAATTGCTCGTTGTAGATCTGTCGACGTCAGTCTCTCGGCTCGTTTGAACGGAATCCCGGGGCCTGGTACCTCGACATAGGTCGCCTTCATCTGCCAGTTCTTGTCCATGTTTTGTTTTCCGAAGCTCGAGGTCGAGCTTATGGAATAGCGCTGGGGGGTGCGTAGGCCCGTGGAACTGTTGCGATTATGCTTGGACGGGCCTTCCAGCTTCTCAAACAAGAACTGGGCGGCGCGGGGGATGATTCCTGCAGACGGTCAGCCACGGGAGTCGCCCACCAACAGGACACAAAGCACCTACCCATCGCCTCGGGGTTGTTCTGCTCGTTGGGGCCGGAGGTTCCCATGGTGTAGGATTTGCCGGCTCCCGACTGGCCGTAGGCCAGAATGGAGACATTGTAGCCCTGCACAAAGGAATTGACGCTTTCGCTGAGGTATTCCCAGATGCCATTCTGGTCGACGGTTTCGGGGAAGACGCGATCGAAGACGAAGAGCTTCCGACCTTGGGGGACATCGACGGCTAAACTGGTCGGCGTGGTAACGTGGACCATGGAACGTTGGAAGCGTTGCGGGACTAATTCGTAACCGGGGTCGGTAGGTTTCAGGGCAGGGCGAACACGGACGGCTGCGGTGTGGTCAGCGATGGGATGAACTGGAGGACTATGCAATCGCGATATTTCGGGATCGCAAACCGATTCAGTTGCGGCATACGCCCTGGGCGGAAGGGAATAGGGGGACCGCGGAAGTGCGCATGGTGAGGGCCGACACATACCAACTTTGACGGCGGTCTTGCCATCCTCATCGGAGGCGCGACTCCCTCCTCCATGTTTGGAGCTCATGCTCAAGCGACTGTTACTTCGAGGGGTGCGCATGATGGCGCTGAAGGGTCGCTGGGGAGCACCCGTAGGCGACGCTGGCGGCGAAGCCGTCATGACCCCCCTATTTTTCTTTTTTTTTTTCTTTATATGAAGTCCGTCGACAGAGTCAGGCCAGGCGACAGAGAAAGTCGGCAAGAACTGATTATCGGGGATCACGAGGTAGAGGGAGCGAGCAAGGCATCAGCGACGAGCGACCGGTTCGATGAGTTGTTTTGTTGATGCGCTGGATGGGGGAGGGTTGGGGACTTTTTTACTGGGTCGCGGGCGACGACAGCGACCTGCCACCGATCAATAAAGTTGACAATCTCCTATTTGTCAATGAGCGGAGGGAGTGTAGCGGTGAGAGGGATGAAAGAAAGAGACAGAGGGGAGGGGGGGAAGGGAGGGCAAGGCAAGAGGAATGGAATGGATGGGGAGGAATTATCACTCGACCATTATACTGAGAGGAAGAAGAAGAAGAATAACGACAGATGTGTCTGTGTCTGTCTGGTCTGTCAGGATACCTAAAGGGAAACTAAGGTCGATTCGGCAGGGACGACGGGGGAACTCCTGAGTGGACCGCGTGGTGCCTGAGCCATGATTATTATTTATTATTCTTCTACAGTATGAATTTCTTCCTCTCCATCTACTGTATGTACTATCCTGTATCATCTATCTACCTACGGAGTATATTATGGCAACTATGATGATGTGCCATGACGATCTAGATAAAGTATCAATCTCTGATATTATCGCATATTATTTCTCTCATCTACTTGATCAGAATTCCTATGTACCTGGATACAGAGTACTACAAAAGGGGCACATAATCTAGACCCAGATCGGCTAGACCTCCACCCGTTAAGGTTGCTTGGGACCTCCATCGTCTCAGCCTGTCTGCATGGTTCTTTTGTCGGTATATCTACGGCGTAACTACCTAGTAACCAAAGATTATTACAATTAACCGGGTGATAATCATACCTACACATCTCTCTGAACACCAAAGCCAAATCCAAAGAACCATGGTTCCTCCCGTGGTTTCAGGAACCATCGGATCCCGGAATCCATCCACACCAATTCCCCGTGGATCTACCGAATCCAAGCGAAATGAGGACCCCCCCTGGGTCAGACATCCTCGCACAATGGCGTGGGGAAGCTTCTCATGCCACCATGACCCATTCCGACAGTTCCTTGACCAGAGAGATCCTAACATGATGTTCTGTAGTTAGTGGCTACGGGGTATAATCATACCTAGTTCATCCCTGGTCACATAACAGAATAATCCCTTTCTTTCCTCCAACAACACGTCCTGCCCAGAAGAAGAAAGGGGAACCATCAGCCCATGTCCCTACTTGTCCCTACTTGTTCCTACTAATCGAGACCGTTGGACCAGGATGCGTTAGTTGCGATGGCACTAACCCGAGTCAATCCCCCGTTCATCTACGGAGTATTATTATTATTTCAATTCATAATAAGGAACCTGTTCTCTATTCCATATACCTAGTACTACTCCGACAGCCACAATAATAATAATAATAATAATAATAATAATAATAATAATAATAATAATAATAATGATAATAAAATGACACCTTGATCACCCCTCTTCTCTTCTCCCTCTCTCTCTCCTTCTCCTTCTCCCTTCCCTTCAAATTATCCCTTCCCCTCCATCCTTCCTCTGCCAATCCGGAAAACCCGGACTTGACTTCACCCCTGAATCCCACTCTCCCGCCCGCCATGACCAACACCGGCCGATCCCCTCCCCATCCTGGCGTTGCGGGCATCGCCAGTTCGGTAAGGATTGTCCCAGAGACCCGTGGGACTCTCCCTCGTCCACTCGTCAACGTCCGCCCCCGTCCCATATCCGCTTGCGCGCTAAACCTAGCTTGTTGGGTCGACGCGGACGACGTGAACGGACCATAGTACGGACTAGATGCAGGTACCGTGCGTACTACTATGTGCCCTGTAGTAAGGAATACACTCATGTCCTCCGGCGGTCCTGGTTGCCTGTCCTCCCACTCAGTCCATCACAGCAAGGAAATCATCATTATTACACATCGACCCCCCTTTCTATATCAATCACCTAGGTGATATGCAAGGTGGGAAGGAATGCACGGACTATGAGCTGTCATACAAAGTATATATATAGTTATATCTCGGGCAGAAAGAACCTTTCCGCAGCCATTGGTTCGTCCGATAAGCTTCTGCAACTCGTATTGTAGTTAGTTGCATGTAAGGCGTTCGGATAGATCAACCATCAGAGAACGTGAACTCAGAGATGCCCAAAGCCAATCTCGGAGGCTTGGCCGTTGGTTCTTCATGCAAGGGTTCGGATACGTCTGGTTCGGCAACGACCATGTGGGTGGTAAAGGTGGATGCTCAATACGTATTTCTGCTGTAAGGTAAGCCACTGAGACCGCATCGATGCATCCTTGCACATTCAAGAAAATCAATCCAGCCCTACAGGTGAAACAGTAGGTAATGGGACTTGACTAGTAGATACTTCTCTGTCACCCTGGCTACGTACAAAAGATGCACATCATATGAGAAGTCGAATCGTATCATAGACATTATAGAAATCCTCTGAATGAAACACAACAAAGACACTTAGAAGGAAATCCACAATCACTATTCGTGTGCCCTTCGATGAAACTATACGACGTTATAACCCCTATAGTTCCTCTGATCCACCAATAGAAAGAGGTCCCTTCTTCACCATCATAGTCAAGACTTCGTAAAGAACATCGGCGGCAGCCCTGGAAACAGTCAGCCAAGGAAACTTTTATCCCCCAGAAAACATACATGGTAGAGAGTTCGGCATTGGTGTCATAGGCGGGCGCCACTTCGACAATATCGGCTCCAATAAAGTTGAGTCCATCAAGACCGCGAATGATGGTGCGCAGCTCGCGGGTTGACCAGCCACCGGTCTCAGGGGTACCAGTTGCGGGAGCATCTGAGAGAGTTAGATCGAAGTCCTGTAAGAGATTCGGAACGACCTACAAGCAGGGTCCAGGGTATCAATATCGATGGACAGGTAGACAGGGTTCTTGGTGCCGACACGCTCACGGATTTTCTTGATGATACCCTCGGTGCCTAACCACATTAGCCCTCGTCACGACCTCTAGTCCGAAGCCATACCAATGGTGTCAATCTCTCGGGCTTCGACAATCTCAAAGCCACAGTATCCGTCGTTCTCATAGTCCGAGGGGCCGGAGAGGGTGGTGCGGATACCAGCGTGGATGTTGGTGTCGTTTCTCAAAAGACCCTCCATGGCGGCATGGTAGAAGTAAGTCCCGTGGTTGACAGCAGCGACTTCACTGGGCGACCCGCCAAAGACCTTGGGCTTCCAGGAGTCACTAGAGTAGGGTTAGCATGAGACTAACGCAAACCGACGAGTGACGTACAGATGGCTGTCGAAGTGAACGACGGTAACAGGTCCATAGGCCTTGTTGATACTGCGCAGCAGAGGCAAGGTGATGGTGTGGTCACCTCCGAGGGTGATGACACGAGGCAGGGTTTTGCCCGCCTTGGACATGCCGTACTCGTCGGCGTTGGTGTAGGGCTTGCGCATGAGGACACTGTTGTGACCCTCTTCAATCTGCTTGATGGCCCATTCGTTGTCGTACCTAAGGGGTCTTAGCGCGATGACCTTTACGCCGCTGTTGTTATACATACGAAGTCACGGGGATGTCACCACAATCCAGGATTCTCAGATCACTAACGAAGGGGTTCGCCTCCAATGGCACGTTATAGCCACCGCTGAAACCCAATTTGCGTGAGCCTTTATCCCGGACCAGATTTGATGGTAAGCACAGCTCCAAAAGCACAACATACTAGAGATTGAGACGACGAGAACCTTGCCTGATGCCACTTGGTCCAAATCTAGCACCGGGTCTGTAGGAGGTTCCAGTATCAAACGGGGCACCTGGATCAGTTAGCTGGATGTACAGAACTTGGGGTGACAGTGAACCGCAGGACTGACCGATAAAAGCAATGTCGTATTTCTCATCTTCACTGGCGAGACAGGGGAAGTATGGAAGCCGACCGAAAGTCGAGATGCCGGAGAAGACAGAGTCCGCCTGAGTACCACCATCACCCGGAAGAGTGTTGTACCACAGCTTCTGGAGAGGACCAGCAGCTAGAGGGGTCTGACTGTGGCTACTATGAGCCGAGGCCACGGCTGAGAGAGCAAGCAGGCTGAGGGTGGAAGCGATCATGGTGGCCAGCGCAATGAGATAGGGATAAAGTAAAGGAGCAGTGAGAGGGGCAGGAAGCAGGTGAGGGAACCTATTTATTGCTGCAACTAAGTCGGAGGCACCCTCGTCCACCAGTCATTTCTCCAGGTCCTACCCAATGGTGGTCCTCTGGTGTATCTCCATTTAGGTAACGGAATGATGCACATAGAGAATATGGCTCCAGATGGCCTACACTTTCAAGGCGGGATAATCGAATTGACTGACAATCTCAGCTCTGATGGACTGGATATCATACCCAACCCACTGGGATCCTCTTCTCTCTCGACCTTCCTAGATTGACCAGAAGCAGTCTGATCATTTACCGATGGGGAGGTGGGATATTCCCATTGCGCGCTGTCTTACCGGGTCAGCAAGGTACTATGCCCGAATAGTCGAGTGGATTGCAAGGGAGCCCATCAAAACCAGCAGTCCATCATCCTTCCGATAAGCCTGGATAATTGGACTCTGCAACGCCGACGTCAAGTATGAGCATCGCCAACTCCACGGAGAGGCTGAAGTATACCCAAAAAGGAAGGCCGCAGGAGATCGAAATGCATTCTTCCTTATCTCCGCCTTATCAGCTGCATGACGTGAGCGGGGCAGACCCCTTATCTTCTATCAGTGTTTACTCCCTGTCCTTCTAGACCATCTCGTAGAAGAAGTGAATGACTTCATCTCCTCTCGCCTTCCTATTCGAGTCACTCGATAGAGCACCCTCTTTCAGAAGACATCAAGGACATCAAGTACTGCACCAAAGTATCCATTGACTAACATCAATCATATCTACAATCACCTCATTCCTCTCCTTCCGCCATCCCACCAACTTCCATCCTCTCGTGAACGTCCATTCGAGAAAAAGCCTTTTCGACTTCGCCGTCCCAATGGCTCAGAGCCACAATCGCCCACTCCAACGCCCCCACCAGATACAATGCGATGCACTGTCCCACCCAGAGGCCCTTGAGCCCCCAGCCGTGAAACGCCAACCAGATGCCGAGAGGGAGCGCACCGCAGTAGTAGCTCACTAGGTTGACCATGGCACCGACGTGTTGTCGGCCCATGCCACGCAGACTGCCCCCGCAACTGCCATTCAGACCGTCCGCGATCTGGAACAGGGCCACGTAGGGCAGCACCTCGGCCGTCAGCCGGACGACTCGCTCGTCCGAGTTGAAAATCTTCGCAAACTCGTGCCGCGCCACCATCAGCGCCGCCAGCACCACGCCTCCCAGCACCATGCTCAGCCAGGCCGCCGCATTGGCGGCCCTCGCTGCCCCGGATGCGTTTCGCGCCCCTAGCAGGTTACCCACGCGCGCCGACGTGGCCACGCCTACCCCGAACGGGATCGTATTGAGCACTTGATCGGCGGTCATGATAACGCTCTGCGCGGCGAGTGGGATGGTGCCCAGTCGTCCGGCCGCCAGCGCCACTATCTCGAACGCCCACCATTCCGTCCCAACATGGATCACTCCCAGGATGGCCAGGCGCGCAAACGTTCCAAGGTTCTGAAAGGCCTCGCGCGACCACCCGCCCCAGCATTCGGAACCCGCGACGAATCGCGCGTACAGAACTAACAGTCCAAAGGAAAGCCAATATGAGATGCCCGTGGCGAATGGCGCTCCGAGGAGACCCATGTTGAAAGTGTAACAGAAGAGATAGTTCAGCAGGGCATTGAATGGGGATGTGATGAGAAGGACATAAGTTCCGGGGCGCATGATCCCTGCGAAAGTTAATTCGTCTGATGGGGAACCTAGGAGGGGCTTTCGCACCTTGGGCTTGCAGGTACTTCTTCATCAATTCGAAGTAGATGTATCCCAGTCCCCCGGGGATCAGGCAGGTCAAGAACCGAGCACTATCCCGGGACAGCTGGGGATCTTGGCCGAGGAGGAGGAAAACCGGTTCTGAACATACCCAGAGAACGGCAACAGGGATATAGAACAAACTAAGCACGAAGAATCCTCGTTGCAAGAGAATCCCAAGGTCATGCTTATTGGCGCTTCCCGTGAAGGTCGAGGAGGCCAGCGTGTCTAGCGCCGTCGTTCCACCCAGGGCAATCATCCATGCGGTTATCATGGCAAACATCAGAGAAAAGGCCGTGGTAGCCAGATTTTCCGGAGAGGAACGCCCGACAATGAGGACTGAGACTGTTTGAAGGCTATTTTGGAGGGTGTACGCCAGAATGACAGGGACAGAGCCTTTCAGAAGGATCCAGAACTCTGCGAGCCATTGTCGTTGGGAAGTATCATACTCATCCGAGTCATCATAGGCGTGGTGATCCGTCGGCTTGGGGAGAAGGGAGGTGTATTCTGTAGGGTCCTCTTCCGGAGTATTGGAAGTCATTGTAGGATGCGCAGGAAGTTCTTCATACATCTTGAAAGGACGCCCAGTAAGACTCATTGATAGAAGGGATTGTAACAGAGGAAGAATTGGATCCGGGTCATGATGTCTATATCAATTCCATAAGTATATACCTTGAGGACAAGCCCTTCCCTGGAGAGACAATCTTAGACCAATGCCACATCGACGCTATACATGCACCAATCTCCAACGCCTTGTCACTATCAGTAGAAGCTGTGGAGCGCTGGACCGCCGCAGACGAACCAGCCATGCAGGTGCATAGATTCTGGACTGAGTAGTAACAAGAATGCAATCCATTACAGCAGTGGATTATGAGATTATGCATTTAGTCCGTACTCCGTATAGTCTAGACAGGCTAAATCCTCGGTCCGCAAGACAGGTTAATCGCACTTAATTAGCTCGGCTGGAGGCTTCTTATCAGTGCCAGAAGATAATAATGAACCCTCCTGAATCGGCCTCCAAATATTGCCCTAATTCGGAAAGGATGGGCTTGTTGCTTTCCGTCTCCATCTTCAACCTGAACGATGGCGATGTCGCTGCCCCGCGTTTGCTCCTGAATATTGGCTGGGGGGCTGAAGGCATCAGTGGCGTTGAAGCGAGTTTGGCACAATTATATCAAAGGAAGAGTTGTCTCATGCTTTCAGACGCTCTATAAAGATCCAGGATCAGACTCCCCATGGACCGTGGGTGTTATAGTTGTCAAAGCCACACAAACCCTAATGCTGCAGGTCTTAATCAATCGGATGACTGAACACGATACAGCCACTTATTCAATGATTCAGTGTCTTATCAGCTGTGTGTCTGATTCTCTATTGGTGCTCCTGGAATAGAGGCCTCAATGCATAGGAAGTTCTGCTATCTTCGTTCTACAGGAGCACACGTCTCCTCTTCTCCTAGGTAGAATGCCGCCAGGCTCTCGCAACAACAATCCTTCTATATTATGACCTTCCATCGTAAAGTTTGATATCCGAGTAAAGTTGTTAGCTCCATACCCCAGACTTCAATTAAGCAAGAGATAAGACGATAGTCACTGATATCTGTCGGCTGTCTGATTCGACAACTCCCATGTGTAACTGACCCTGGCGCCATTCGCGCATTGCCTGGGGTCTGATAAGCCCTTGTATAGTATACGCACACTGTAGAATGGACATATAGTCTTTAACTCTCTTTGTAACCTTCTAATGGACCGCGGAGTTCAAGTTGCAAATCGCAATGTCTACCACAGCTTTGCCTATGAAAGACGAGGCAGAGTCCACAAAGAACACAGCAACGAAAGCGCAAATGGACGCCACAGACATCGTCGATCGAGAGAAGCCTCATACCGCTGAGCAGAATGGCCTCAAAATCCATCCACAACCGACATCTGACCCGCTGGATCCATTGAACTGGTCTCGACTGCAGAAACATACTATCCTGGGAATTGTGATGTTGAAGTAACCGGACCGCCTTGTCAATTCTCCTTGTTCTATGCTAACGGCAACGCAAACTATAGATACTTCCTCTTCACCTACATCACCACGACAACCGTCCCATCCTTCCCCGATATCCAGACTCAATTCGACATCTCCTACTCCCAAGTCAACTGGACCGTAGCCATCCCGGCCTTAGGGCTATCCGTGGGCCCGCTCTTTTGGTCATCTCTCAGTGATATCTATGGCCGGCGCATCATCTTCATCCTGGGCACCATCATCGCCCTGGTGTCGACCGTCGGAGCTGCTGTAGCTGACACTTATGGCGGATACATGACGGCCCGGTTCTTCCAGGGATTCGGAGTGAGCCCAGGCTCGACGGTAGGAATGGCCGTAGGTAAGTCTTCCTATCCCGCAATGTAGCGGGTTTATAACTGACCATATCAAGTCAACGATCTCTTCTTCGACTATGAGCGCGGCCAGAAGCTCGGCCTTTGGGTCCTAGCCATCGACTCGGGACTCCTTCTCGGTCCTACCTGTACGTCCCTACGTCTCCCAACCGTCATGTGTTACAATCCTAACGAGTGAAGTCGGTGGCTTCCTCAACCTCGTCAGCGCCGCATGGATCAACTGGTTCAACGCCATCCTCTTCGCTGCCCTCCTCGTCCTCGAGCTCGCCCTCATGCCCGAAACCCTCTACCCACGCTCCCTCATGCTGCAACTCATGTCCCGAGACCCCTTGACAGCGCCATCCTCCGACATCGAAAGCCCAGCCGAGAAGCCCGTCCCGACTACAACAACCCCCACAGCGAGGACAAGCGACTCAACTACTCAACTGGCCGAAGTCTCCCGAACCAAAAACCTCCCATTCATCAACCTCCGACCCGTCCCGGGCATGCGCCACCCCAAGCCTTGGGATGCGGTGGTCCGCTTCTTCCTGACCTTTCAATTTCCCGTGGTCGTCATCGCCGTCATCGGGTACTCCTTCGTCTGGTACTGGTGGGTTCTGTCGGTGATCACGATGGTGCCGGCGGCGTATGCGTCGTACACGCCGTTGATCCAGGGTCTGCTTTTCCTCGGGCTCCTCATCGGCACTGTCGTCTCCGAGGTGTGCTGCTCCGGCCGATTGAGCGACTACATCGTTGGGAAGCTGGCGAGGCGTAATGGCGGCGTGCGCGTCGCCGAAATGAGACTGTGGTTGGCGTATCCTGCTATCCTCCTGACGGCTCGTGAGTTCGATCTCCTTCCTGGTACAAGAGAGTCCGATATACTGATGCATGCAGTCGGGTTGATTCTGTGGGGTGTCAGCGTCGACAAATCCTACCACTGGATGGTGGGCCAGGTGGCTTTCTTCCTCTGTATGCCCTAAGATACCCATTGTACGGCCGATGCATCGTACTAACAGCCCCAGTCGCCGCTGGCATCCAAATCGGCAACACAGTCACAAGCAGCTATATCATTGACAGCTACCCGCTCCAGTCAACTAGCGTAGTCATATTTTACGCCGTCTTCCTGAATCTGAGTGCCTTTATCAATCCCGTATGTTGACCCGTTCAGACCGATCTGACGTAGGAACACCGGAAATTGCTAACGACTGCAGTTCTTCATCGCAAACTGGCAGGCAGCAGTCGGATGGACCTGGACTTTCACAGCGCAGGCGCTGATTGTCGTCGTCGCCGGCACGGCCGTTTTTCTCATTTTACAACGGTTTGGAGCGCTTTTACGCGCAAAAGCGCCGGTGCCGTCATGGGTTAATCCCGAGTTTGATTCCTAGGCAATATTCCCTGCTATGTATAATTAATTACGGAGTTGGTGGTTAGTATTATGTGCTGGACATTCTGGAACGATACGATCAATTTCAAAGGATCCTTGTGAAACCTAACTCGCCGAATGGATATATCGAAAGCAAATCACAAACTGCCCATCGCCACGCTCAAAGTTCTATCCCATAACGATACCTCAACGCCAGTAGTGTCGTGTCCCCAACTCCCCTGACCAGGACTGGATAAAAAAGCAGAAGCAAAAGCACGACGATCCACTTGAAAGCAACTGAGCCCTACATATGACCGTATAGCTTCAACCGATAAATGCACGTTTCGTTCGCCCCCCAGTTGGACTTGACCCGGAAAACAACCCGGCCCACACGGATAGCGGGCACATCAATGATTGCGTCGAGCGCAAACGCCTGGATGTTGTTCGGTGCGTCAATGTCGTACCTCCACTTCCCAATGCGGTAGAAAGACGCCCCCAACAGCCTGTCATCGGAGTAGGCACTCTCTGGTTCGCCTTTGTAAGCGACGCGAAGCGCACCCATGATGGTCTCATGCAGAGAAAAGCCTTCGGGCATCTGGGTCGGTGGTAGTGGACGAAGCGGTTGACCCGACGAAGCAGCGCTGGTGTCCACCACAGAAAATTGAGCCCATAACTCCATGTCTTGGGGCGCAACCTCAGGCCGAATGGTCGCGCCCTTGGGGATGTGTTCCACAACGACCTCCTCTGGCACAATATGGCGGCCCAGCAACACCGAGAGTTGCGATACACCAGAGCGGGGAGCGCTACACCAGCAGTCGCCTACCTCCTCCCAGTTCACCAAAGCCATGATAGGACGCATCGGGCCACGACGCGGGGTTCGGAAGAAGAGAGACGCCGCCTTTTCTAGTAGAGTGGGGGTGCGTCCAGCCGTTGGACTTGTTGTGTAGGGGTCAATAATCGGGCCCATGCCAATGGAAAGGAAGTTGACCCGTGCTACCTCAGGGACGGCTGGCAGGCGCTGAACGATTGTAGTAGGCGCTGCAGCCACGTTGTCCACGTCAGCTCTCATGTTCCTGACATCCCGAGAAAGCGACGAGACTTGTGCCCCGAGTCGTAGCACTTGCGTCGATAAACTGTTCACGGCTTCCAGCCCAGTCGAGTTGAGATCGATATGAGACAGCCCCCTACCCCAGGAAAGGGGCGAGCCAATATTGGAAGAAAGCTCAGCCAGATTATCGCCGAATGAGTAGAAGGCAACAATGGACAGTATAGCTACTATAGCCGATGCCACTAAACGAATAACCGCGCCCTTTGGCGGGAAGAATGCAAAGCTGGTTGTAGCCGGAGTTTCGCGCAGGGTATGTTCCTGGCGGGGTGCAATCGGCTCGGAATACGGAGCTTCCCCAATGATACGGTCCGGAATTATCGTTCGAACGGGGGCTGACGAAGTTATGGGTTCCTGTTGTCTGGACTCCGATCGGCTCCTTGAACGCGACAGTGGGCGAGGTTCTGATGATTCAAAGTCGGTGGTAGGTTGCGCCTGTGTCGCTGGTTTGGGGGAAGGGGATTTTGAGGCCGGGTTCTCCGACTCTGGTTCCTCCTCTTCTTCGATGGTGTCGTTGGCGAAAGCGAGCCCGGAGAATCGGCGAGGAGGTGCAGTGATATTCTTCATCTTTGGCTCTGTACGAGCGCTAGTCGGATGCACTCGTTGGAGGTCGTCGCCATGAATATCGCGCTCCACGGACCAGGAAATAAGTGATTCGTTGTCCATCGAATTTCCAAACTGAGGTGAGCTCAACGAAACATCGCGCGTAGGCGACCCAAACCGCAGAAGCGGTGAAGGATAGAGCTGGTCGGCTTGTAAATCTTGGTGCCGGGGGTTTGTGAGATTGCGCGTCGCTGGGCTGGACGTGGTTGAAAGAGTATGGGGAATAGGAGGTGTAGGTGTTGGGGTAGAATGGCCCGCTTCAGGATGAGGCGACACGGTGACCTCGCGCAGCGAGTCGAGTAGTTGGATCTGATCGGGGGTTGGCTCCCGCCGACTGCGACGAACGGGGGAACGACTCGCTGAGGCAGATGCCTTGCGCGATCGAGTGTTCGTTTGAAGATGTTCTTGTTCTCGATCCTGGGCCGTCTTGATGTCCTTGTCAATGGCATCGGCCACTTCAACCAGGCCCAGGTTGGGCTTCGCAGCTAGTTTCCGCGGTAGAAGAGGAGTAGATGATGACCCATAGGCAAAGGAGTGCTTGACGGGGATATCTGGTAGGGCGGGATTATTTGTTTCCGGGCTTGTTACGCTCGGAAGATACGACGGGCTGTTGTGAACCTGTGCAGATCGCGCTATTGCGCCAGCACGCCGGGTGGAGGCACGCTTAGGAGGCATGTTGTGATGCTTTGTGATATAAACCGTACTGCCGCAATGTTAGTCTAATATGGCGCAAACGGAATACATGAAGCCGGGGCTAACTTACGAATCCCAGAGTATCTCCCAAAAGGCATCCAATATGCGCCTCAGGCAGAAAGAGCGATGGTCGCGCGACTTGATCGAGAGAGGATGAAGAGGAAGAGAGAGTTGGAAGAAGCAGCGCGCATTCACACTTGATACGTACTGGAGAGTTAAGTGAAGGGAACGACTGTGGTGACAGGTTGACAGTCGAAGCAGTGTTGAGGTGGAAGTAAAAGAGATGAAAGACAGCGACTCCCGTCACCCACTTCTTTGTTCCAAATGAGGTGAAAGAAACAGAAAAGTAAGGTGATCAATCATAGGCGACCGAGTCGGAGACACAAACGAATGTGTTATCACACCATCCCATGGGACTATGTCTCGCAGCTCCGGGAACTGTGGTTCTGACTGCTTCGCGACTTGACGCGCCAATGCACGACGCGGGAGAAGGCGAACGATTGGGAGAGCCGCTTGGGATGATCTTGGGAACAGCGATGGTCGCAAGAAGTCCCAGACGAAGAAGAATGAAATACGAGGGCGCGGTGGTTCTAGCCTTGTCTCCGTGGACAGCACAATTGATGTTGTTGAAACGCGAGAACAAAGGCGGAATCGTGATGGTAACACTCAAATGCCCCAATGCGGTAAGGGTTGGTGCCTGATATACTAGGCATGTAGTCTTAGTCAGGCATAAGGTCCAGTCACATGATCTCTATACTGTACAATCCCTAGGAAACCATTCATTTCGTCTCTATAAACAACACAAAGATGAAAGTAAGGTAGATGTCGTGGGTGAATAATATACAGGACGAAAATAGAAAGCCCAACACGTTATACAGCACAGCAAAGTCATCAGCGGACTGTACACCATATGTCCTAGGACTAACATGTCCATGCCGACACAATTCCGTCTTTGCGGCCTTCCACCAGGAAGCCATCCTTCAGCCGGACCCGTTCGACTGTTGCCGGGGAGGGGCCCTCCGCATCTGCCCCAACGCCTGAGCCACAATCCCAGTGGTGTCCGTCGGCCTTGTCGTAAACCTTCACCACGTTCTCACCCGCAGCGGCGACGATTCGCTTGGAATCGAACATCATACTGGTGACCGGCTTATCGTACGCATACGCGTCATAGATCGACCCAGTTCGGAGATCCCAGATCTAGGCATGTTAGATGATATTTCCCGAGGATAGAAAAAGGAGAATGGAAGGCTTCATACCCGAATGCTGCGGTCCAAACTTCCCGTCACCAGATGGACATCGTCAAACTGGAGGCATGTCACAGGACCGGTGTGGCCGACCAGACTCCGGTGGACTTGACCACTACGCAAATCCCAAAGACGGACCATTCCGTCCGCAGTTCCACAGGCCAAAGCGGCATCAAAGCACTGCAGAGCGCCGACAAAGTCGGCCGAGGCGTCGGGTAGTCGTCCAGACGGCCGCCACTGCGTATCGCCGCCCAAAGTCGAAGCTTGGGCAGCCGCCCAGAGAACATCCAATGTCTGCACACAACGACCCTTCACGAGATCCCATTGCCGTAAGGTCTTATCTGCAGAGCCAGAAATCAAGGTATCGCCGCGGAAATGAAGCGCCGTGACTTCATCCACGTGCGCGTCCAGAGAATACACGTAACAGTCCTCCAAGGTTGTCGATTGGAATAACTCATGAGCATCGTCCGCCGTGTCCTCGCCCTCGTCTTCCTTGTTGACACGCCCATCGCGAGTGACGGACCGGGCCCGGCTCAAGTCCCACAGTTTAACAGAAGCATCCATTGAACCCGTTGCGACGATGTTATCCTCAATCTGGAGACAACGGACGGATGCATTATGGCCTTCCAAAAGTCCGGTGCAGCGCCCAACGTTCAGATCCCACACACGGACGGTATCGTCTAAGGCTGCGCTGACCATCGTGCCGAATGGGAAGTCGAAATCGATGGCGGTCACCATGTCATTATGCGCGGGCATCTCCTTGATCTGCGATCCTGGCGCAAAGTGCTCGTGCAGAATCGGCATAGATCGCTTTCCTAATAGGCGTATCAGCAGAGCCGCCAGCAGGTAGGCAAGTAGACAAGACTATACTTATGGATCTTTGCTTGATGCTCTTCGGAGAGGACATCTTCTGGTAGATCGACTCGGACATGAAAGAAGCATCCATCGCGGGATCCTCTGAGACGAAGGAATCTTCATTGGCCTCGGACGATTTGGGAGTCGCCACGGCGGCCTGGGATTCCGGTTGTTCTTCCTGAAGATCCTCTAGCTTATTATCGAGTTCCGTCACTGTCCGCAAGGCGTTAGAATCAATCGAGACGTTGCAGAGGGCGGGGGCCACCAACGCTCATGTTCTAACTCGGCTTCCTCCATCTCCAGGCCAGCCAAGCGGTCCAGGACAATTTTTCGCATATTGTGCAAATTGGCGATTTTGTTGTCGATTTCGTGGATTTCGGAGCTACACATGTTCTTCCGCACCCCCATGAGATCCAATCGGCGGCTGAGAATGTCCCGGTCCTTTTTCAAGTCGGTCGGAGTGGACGGAAGGGCGGCCCGAGCATCGCCGTCTTTCAGTAGCTTTTTCCCCTTGGAGGTACGCCGTCGATGGACTTTCCGATATTCATGGTCGTCTTGGGACGCCTGGAAGCCTTCAAACAGAGAGTAGGAGCTGGAATCTTCGGGGATGTTGGCGAGGAGGTCATCGGGAAGGGAGGAGATGGCGCGCGACTGGATTTCGGTGGTGGAGAGCTTGGAGCGAACGAGATCGGTAGGGGTGGTTTGGGTCAAGGAAAAGACCTTGCGCTGGGTGTTGGGACGCCGCAATTCACGTTGGATGTCCACCATGGCACTGTGGTAATGGCTGCCGGTGGTGGATTCTGTTGACGAAGGGGCCATCAGGTGGCCGGCTGTTGTCGTTACTTTCCTCCCAAAGGCCTCGATATGCCGACTCTGTCGCCGCGCGATGCAACGTCAATAAGGCGTCCCAAGGGAGGGAATCCCGTTAAAATCCAGCGTAGAAAAGTGCATGAGCTTACCGTTAAACCGGTCCCTAGTAGACCGTCTGGCTCGACAATATCCGACAAGCCGGAGGGCGACTCATCCCGGCGGTGTTTGTCCATGACACCCTACCGAGAGAAGATTAACCACTGTCAGGACCTCTACCCACCCATATGGGTAAGCTGGAGTGACCGAGAATGGAGAAGGTGGGGGCGCGCAAAGGTTGGGAGGGGTGTGTGTTGAGGTCTTCGAGGATGGCGAAGAGGCGGAAGAGTGAACGGTCTGTCCGCACGCGATGATGGATTACCGCGTTTCCGACCGAGCTTGCCCAAGGTAAGGTACCTTGGCTGTACCTGCTGGGTGTATGGGGTAGTAATATTACGCCCGTCATATGCTATTATCAAGGTCTTGTGCGGCTAAGTGTTGTAATTAATTGTAATGCTTTGTAATAAGCATGCTCAAATACCGACCTGGTACCTCTAGCAAGTACCTTTACCTACCACATAACCTAGTTCTACCTACATAAGTCTGTCCTTTAGGTCTCCATCTGTCATGCAGGTAGTACCTTTTAAGACTCTACGCCCAGTACTTTTACTTTTACTTTCGTCAAAGCTAGGTACCCTGTATACCTCAACCTCCCCATCTGCCCCAACCATACAAATACAACTCTGGCGTCTGTTGCATATGGCGTGGAAGATTGGAAGAGTTCCTCCGGGTGATCTATCATGACTACGGAGGAATGACTGCTCCGAAAGTATCGAGGTAGAGTATGTACCTAATGTAGAGAATGGATTTGGTGGGATATTACATATCTGATGACTTCCACAACGGGGAGAGGATAATACTACCTACCTACCAACTACTTATATACTACTAACCCAAAGCGTTCATTCAGACCTTTTCCGTCAGCCTCTGATGCAACCAGGACCATACTTACCCTTATAGTACCTACTCTAGCACTAAGCTCATTCTCTCTCCCACGATGATCGGCGTCTTGGTCTTCCCCTGACTCCCTCACGAGCACCTAGACTACTATCGTCTTCTAGTATCCAGTCCAACAAATTCTGCGCTTTTCTTTCGACCGGATCCATCGAAGGATCGTACCCACTTCTGCTGTACTTACTCCGTACCAGCCTGGTAGTTTATCTACCTCGGATTTCCCCAACGCGGGAGCTGAGAGTCAATCAAAAATAGTCTGGATTTTTTCCACCCCGCCCATCACTTGTACCAGAGTAATCCTTCCTCCCCCACGGTCTCGCTCTCGACAATCATGGATACGGCCATTGATCTCTCGGATGCCTCCAAGGCCTTGGACCTGGCCAACATTCGTTTCCAGTTGATGTAAGTTGCCAGATCGGAGATCCCGATCTTGCTGCAAGACACCCCGCAATCAACTCGACATCCGCCTCTCCCGAACCGCTGACACTTCGTCCCACCTGCAGTCGCCTGGAAGACTCGATCACCTTCTATCTCATCGAGCGCGTCCAATTTCCCCTGAACAAGCCCATCTACGTCCCCGGGGGCGTCACCATCCCCGGCGATGACCACTGTCTCATGGACTACCTGCTCCGCGAGCAGGAACGTATCCAGTCCCGCGTCCGCCGCTACCAGTCGCCCGACGAGTACCCCTTCTTCCCGGATGTTCTGGAGGAGCCCATCCTCCAGCCGCTGCAATACCCCCGCATCCTCCACGAGAACGACGTGAACGTCAACGAGATCATCAAACGGCGGTACGTGGAGGACATCCTTCCGGCCATCTGCCCCAAGTTCGGCCGCGAGGACCGCGGCGAGACCCAGGAGAACTACGGCTCCTCGGCCACCTGCGACGTCAACTGTCTCCAGGCGCTGTCGCGGCGCATCCATTTCGGCAAGTTCGTTGCCGAGTCCAAGTTCCAGAAGGACCCGGAAACCTTTGTCAAGCTGATCAAGGCCGAGGATCGGGCGGGCATCGATGCGGCCATCACCAATGCGGCCGTCGAACAGAAGGTCCTGGAGCGGTTGGCTTTGAAAGCAAAGACCTACGGCACGGACCCGGCCTTCCCCACGGAAGCCGGTACCAAAATTGACGTGGATGCGGTAGTCGCCATGTACAAGGTAAGACCGTTACACCCGGACCGTCATCCAGGACCGGCGCTAATGTCGCTCAGGAATATGTGATTCCCCTGACCAAGGTGGTCGAGGTCGAATACCTGATGCAGCGCCTGAAGGGGACCCAATGGGAATGAGTAGAACGTCTATATACATTATAAAGCGTGATTCCGTATAGAGACCATGGGATTGATGAAAAGGAAATAGAACACAAAGTCTTATCGCTGAAACTCTAAGAAACAACTTTTCCCACCGGACCATCATGACAGAGCTCTGTGGCTAAACGGGAGGCTTGAAGGTGTCCGAAGCAGCCTTCACGGCTCCTTCGAATTTCCCCCCGTCCAGCAGGATCAAGCTTCCAGCGGTGCGAATGCCCAGTTCCTGGAACGTGCGCTTAGAATCCGAGTGGCCCTCGTCATGCTTGTGCGTATGCTCGAACGATCCGCTGCACACCGCATGGCGCTCCCAGACCACGTCCTCGGCGTGGAAGAAGAGCCGCGTCGACTCTCCTGACTTCTTCTTTTTCTTCTGTGGCCGCGCCTCCTCCATATCCAGTTTCGACTCGACTTCCTCGTACGTCTTCGAAAGGATCAGGTAGTGCGAAAAGTTGTATGGTTCATTGTCCTGGATTGCCCAGGTAATTTCCTCGAGGAGCATGGTGTACATGGGCGGGATCACCTCCGGAGGCATATTGATTAACCGCTCTGCGAGGATAAGTCCGATCGGAGGAATAGGGTTCTGTGAAAGAAGTTGCGAGAGCGGCGCGAGGGAGGGGGTGGAAGCGGCTTTTTTCTGAAGGTAGGCGATCAAGTCTTTGATCACGGGTTTATCCTGCAATGGGTATGGGTCAGCGTCACTCGTGGGCTCGCACCAGCGCAACACACGTACCTTATGCTCTTGTAGGTTCAAGACACTGAGGAAAGCGTACGGATCCGACTCGTTTCCATCCACCTTTACCGTTGAGCCCAGTGTCGGTTGCGCAAGAATCATGTCGGCCAATTCGGACATGTTGAACATCTGCGCATCTGCGTCGAACAATTGTCGCAGAAGATTTTTAATGCCGTGGAAATCGACCGCGGGTTGAGGGTCAAACCACTCGAAGTCAACGTTCACAATCTCCATCTCCTATGTCGGAACCCGTCAGTCTTGTGTCTCATGGGCGCAATTTCGCTGAGGCGGCGGTGGGATAACATACCTCGTCAGACTCGTCGCCGTCGACGGGAGGATTGGTACCGCCCATTTCGACATCGCCATCCTTGACCTGCTTGCGCTTCCCCATTTTGGCTGTAAAGGTATCTATCTGGTGGTGGTAGAAATTTGATCGTATCGATAAGGCAGCGAAGGGTTGGCGGCGGGCGACGAAAGTTGCTCCGACCCGCTAAACCGCATTCGGACATGGCCATATCACCAAGACGACTTTTAGACCATCCATCCATCTCTGATAACGCATATCAATCTCATTCCATTGCTACATTGAGGTGAAGTGGCTTTCAATACCTATATATATGTTTGAAAGGCGTGATCTAGCAGGCAGAAGTCTGGTCAACGTACCAAATCGCATATCCAAGCCCACGATATATTTTGAGAGCAGTTGACGCTCAAGTGATCTACCCCTCATATACACACGTCCATAGTCTTCATGTGGTGGATTGCCCTCCATTTCCATAAGCTACACCATTCCCCATGACGTCAATACTACTGGAATCCGTTTGGAAAAAGAAAGCATTGGCTTCAGCTTTCAACCTGCAGCTGAAACACAGCTGTTAAGCTCCAAGCGGCATCTCCTCTTCTAAAACCAACTCACCGCTCATGTCGGCTTGAATATAGGAGACCTCAAGCCGCATAGCATAATCTAGAAGCTCCCTAGTCGTCTGCCGGCCTAGCGAGGCCGGAGAACCCAGTCGCCTATAAGCGGTTTTGATGTCGCCAGCGCCCCCGGGATACAGTCTTTCCACCCTGAATGATGATCTCGGCGGCAAGGCCTTGAGGAGTAATTTTCTCTTCTCAGGGCTGCCGACCTTGAGAAGATTCTCGGCCGCTTCAGGATCATTGTAAGCGGGTGGCGGAGAGGTCTTGACCTCAGCCGGGTAGTGGAACATGATAGCGGAGACAAGTCCATCAGAATTGCGAGTTACGATGCCCCCATTCTCATCGCGCTCCAACACTTCCGTTCCGAGGCGACTCAGAAGCCTAAAGGCATGGAAGGCAGGTTTGGGAATGCCCTGCAAGTTGAGCAAACCAAAACCTCCGTCTAAAAAAGCCGTTAGCCATGGACCGATGCAAGAACCACAGTACAGTAAGCCCAACAACGCCTGGGGCGCACAAAATCGGGCTGAGAGGAGCTATGAAAATGAGAGCTTACGAAATGGGCTGACCCCGCAACCTTCTTCTTCGAAGACGTCCGTGAAGGTCCAATAAGCTATCGTGTCAACCAGATTGAGCGATGCGAGCATCGTCCGAACGATGTAGATCGCCACCGGAACTTCGTCATGCGCATGGTCCCTGGACGAGGGACTGGAACTCCATTCAGTGAGATGAATCTCAGCCGATGGATAGGCACTTTGGGCCACAATCCGTCGCACATGAGCGAGGTCATCAGGGGTTGCTTGAAGTCCCCGTACACGTTTCGACATATTGCCGGAAGTGTCCAGGGCCCAATCTGTTGGGTAGGGATGGCACGAAACGAAGTCCACAGGGAGCTGTCTTGAGTGGCACCACTGGAGGAAGTGCTCAACCCACGCTGGCCGCCATTGTAATGAGTCAATATTTTCGACCTGGAAATTGCTATCAGCCTCTGCTTTCGGGAACTCCTCGGCTGAGCTTACCTTCTCAAGTTGTTTCTAGACCTCGTAGTCCTCCCAGTCCTGATCAAACCGCGTGTCTGGCACAAAGTTGCTGGTGGCTGGCCCACCGACACGGAGGGCTGCATCAAGCTGCTTGACAGCCTTGACTGTGCACTCGTACAGAGCATAGTACTGGGACCTGCTTCCTGTAAAGAACTGCCGGAGGTTCGGCTGCGGATTTCTCAGCCAACGTTCGCACACACTAAGTAAGACGCCGCTCACCTCATTCCAACACTCGAAATACCACGTCCGGACTTCTTCCAGACCATAGCGCTTGATCCAGTGATCAACGGTAGCCCGCACCAGATCGCTCCACTGGTCGAGCTGCTTCGGAGGGCTTCCATTGCCTTTCCACCAGAACACCTAAGGGGCTGTCAGTCTGGACTTTGTCTTGACCAAGGTTAGGCCTAGTAGAGATGGATTGCTGGAAACCTACCGTGTCCACTTCGGTAGCAATCAAGGAAGGACAGAAGCCAAATTCAACAAAGGGGCGCACACCCATATCCAGCATGGCGTCGAACAGGGCATCGATATACTGGAAATTATAGACATGCTGCCCATCGATCTCGTGAATCACGTGCATGTCGTCGTGATACAAGCCATGGAACCGGACGTACTTGAAGCCACAGGTAGTGTGTACAAGTTTCAGATGGGCTTGCCAGTCAGCACGAAGACCTTCGTTGGCACGTCCGGCACCGACCACTTGGGACCAAAAGTGTTCGAAGGTGTCAATCTTGGGCTTGTCCACTGAGACCTGGAGCAGGCCGGCGGCGCCCGGATTGGTATTCATGATGTAGGCAGGGAGGAGAGGCGAAGTTAGGGCATCCACGGTATGTGGCCAAGGTCAGCTGCTGACAACTTTGAACTTATTGAAAGCATGTTGGACTGTCGTTGTTGTGAATTTACCCTAGCGCCCGGTAGTATGTATTGCAACGCGGAGGCGAATGCGAGAGTATGCCCGAGCGGCCACAGTTTCCTAAAACAGCCGGATAAAAGCGGATAAAAGAGACAGTGGCCAAGTTTGCGCGGGAAAACAGGCAGCTTCGTACACAGTACTCTCGATTGCGAGTATGCGGGACAATGTGTAAGTTTTCAAGAATGCACAAAATCATTACTAAGTAATTTGCAAAGCAGTGGGTTATGACCATCAGACTACCTTGTCGTATCAATAGGATCACCAGCAAACCGTGTGGCTAACCTTGCGCCCCGACTCTCAGCTCTACTTTGCGCCAAATTCCCCAGTTGTTGACCAGTATACGACATAATTGAAGCCCTGGGCATCATAGAAAGGACCAAGAGTCACATTTGCACCGTTGGCCGTGGCAGTAAAATCAAGGGAGGAATCCCCCTGACGAACGACGGAATCCAGTGCAAGAGAGGGAGCGGAGCTCAGTGAAGAGCTCCCATAGTTGCCAGAGAGGATGACCGGACCATAAGCAATGGCCATGAGACTTGGGTCGTCGTTTGCAGGCACCGTCCGCAAATGCATTGGCAACTGGATTTGAACCCTGTCGCCTGAAGCCCAAGTGCGCGCTATCTTGCCGTACGATCCAGGGCTTACATCGACATCGGTTACCTGCTCACCGTTGACCGTGATGACCGCGTTTGACGTCCACGAGGGGATGCGAACGTATAGTTCCCAATCGCCGTTTCCATCAATATCAAGCGTGATGGTGTCACTGACAGGGAAGGTGGTGCTTTGGGTGACTATCACCCCCTTCTCAGACCAGGTCAAAACCGAAGGAATGAACTGGTTCACGTAGAGGGCAGAATCGCTATGGAAGAAAATGGAATCCATGAGTTTCGTGTTGGTTTCCAAGGCTGTACCCTGGCAACACCAGAAAGAATCATAGTCCGTGCTCCATGTGCCACCACCCCAAGCTGGGCCAACACCTCGAGTGCCACCTGGGTTGAGGGACGTGAAATATGTGATATGCCCGTGTGAGTCGGCCGGGTTCTGCTGACCAAGGAGATGGTTGAGAAGGGCATTCTCATAAAAGTCAAAGTATGTGGCGTTCTCCGGATCCAAGGTCCACAACTCTCGTGTTAATTTGAGCATGTTGTAGGAGTTGCAGGCTTCAGCAGTGTCCGAGTCAAGATACTGCGCGATGGCGTTGGGAGCATGAAAATGCTCTGCCTGGCTGTTGGCCCCAATCGCGTAGGTGTGGGCGTTCACGGTGATGGTCCATGCATTGCGCGCAATATCAAGGTACCGAGTGTCTCCAGTTGCTTTGTATTCCCGGACAGCGCCAATCCATTTGGGCACCTGGGTATTTGCATGCAGACCGTTGAGCTGGTCCTCATTGGCGGCCAGTGGATCAAATACAGCAGCGTGATCAAAGCGTTGGGCAGCCGTGAGCCATTTCTCATCCGAGGTTTGATGGTAAAGATCCGCCAATACATCATTCATGCCGCCAAACTCAGTTCCCAGGACTGATTGCATTTGTGCCTCGCTCAAGGCGCTTGTCCGCGTATCCACCCACCCGGCAAGAGCTAGGAGGACATCACGGGCAGTGGTATCCCCTACCAGACGCCAGACGTCCAGAAGACCGGCCAGGGTCTTGTGGATGTTGTAGTAGGGGACATTTCCGTTGTTCAACGTACCGGCTTCCAGAGCATCGAAATCAGACTCTGGAAAGCCGGACAAGTATCCTGTCTTGAAACCAGCAGCTTCATTATTGGCCTGGCACTTTGCCAGCTCGGAAACAAAGTAGGTCGCCCTTTCCTGACAATCGGTGTCGCCCAGAACTGCATAACACTGCGCCCAGGCCGTGAGAAAATGGCCTTGGACGTGAGTGCGGAAAGGGAAAGTTGGAGCATCCCAGCCACCATTGGCCACGGCACCTTTGGTATCAAGTTTATGGTTTGCACGGAAGTTAAGCAGCAGTCTTTCGGTATCGACGAACTTCAGGTAGGACAAGGTGCGCTCTTGATTGTCCAGAAAGCGGCCGTCGCCAAGGGAGAGCTCACTTAGGTTGAACGCAGAGGCCGCCGTGTTGATTTCTGCAGCCTGGGAGAGCGCAGGCCACAATGAGAGGGCCCAAGTAAGAAGGGATGGAAGCATGGTATTGAAGAGTCGGAGTAGAATACTTGTACTCTTCTATATCCGGGAGGCGTTGAAGGGGGAACCCTCGGGGACCATGGGGAGAGGACCGGCATATAAGTGCCAGTCCGGCCGAGACATTCGCAGTTCTTCATGATGGATTGTATCAAGGGTCCTTCACAGGTAAATAGTGGCTTTGTATCAGACTGTGGGGGAGAGTCGGGAATTTTCCTGTCTGGGTAATATAGACATGGGTTATAGCCTTATAGGTGTCCCATCGGCCATCCCACCGCCGGAGACGCCATATGAGGGGCTACCACCTGCCGATCAGTGGGCGTCCTCCGGCTTAAGCCCTGCGGGGGCTTGGAGGGTTCTCCCATGAATCGCATACATAGTGACGATCGGTCCTCGCAGGATGCCAGTATTTAGCCTGTCAACCCTGTCTCACCTCATGCATGAATGTGTAACATGTAGAGTGGACTATTATTTGCCGGCGAACGAAAGCCCGACATGGGCAAGGCAGGCTTCTCCAGACCTTCCCAAAGTCTCCAATTCGAGGTCGAAGCGCTGTTCTATTGAATAAGGATCTATTTCCTGCCGTTTTTACACGTCGTCATGAATCTGCTGGCGGGATATACTAATATCTGGGCCCTCTATAAGATTATGGTACTTTCTCATCTCCCCTGTTTTACTCTATGTATCATGGGAACGTGCATTACATTGACACTATGTACTCCGTACCCACAACACTGTAACTCATTTGGTTGCAGTTATCGCCTCCTTGATCTCTTCTTTCAGATCAGGAACCTCCGGATCATCAGCGACCCTTAACCCATTGAGTAACCTCGCGAGCAATGCATACAGACCGATCACAATCAGAGCCTCCACCACTAGGTCTGGTCCTGGCTCATGCACTGCATTCCCCACGGTCTTTTCTTCGTTCGAATAAGTCGCCAACTGCTCGTCCACCAACCGCAGCAGGACTCGGTCCCTATCGGTCCACGGGCCTTTACCATTGTCCAGAATGCCTTCTGAGGGGCACGCGATCTTGTCGATCTTTTCTTGCGGCATCTCGTAGACTTCCGCGGCGGGGAGGTTCACATCCCACTTGTATGTGGCACCGAGAGCAGTAGTGGTCCGCAGGACAATCAATTGCCGATCCAGTGTTAGGGGCTTTCGCTGGGAACCATCGGAACACGCGCCGATTAGGCCCAGTAGATGAGGTACAAGCCCGTGCGATCGGCCGATTGTAAAGAGAATATTACGACGAAACGGTAGACTTTGTAGCTTGTCGCGCAAAGAGTTGGAAGACAGTATTTGCCTTATACATCATCGTCACGTTTCGCATAAAAATAGTCAACGTATAAAGACGTCGTCTGATCCGTTAGTCGGGCGGTTGTAAGAGCATTGATCATTTATTGCAATACAATTCAGCTACCTGTATCGATCTTCACAATGGCCCACCAATATCGAGAGCTCAAGACCAAATGACCAGCTGCTGATATCACCGTCACGGCGAGAATGCATGATACGAGCAAGGCCCTTGTGGACTTATTGTGGGACACGTTGCCGTACCGGTCCCTTCAAACGCATGCCTTGGTCATTGGTGATCATCTCTATCATCTGGTTCTTCCTTCAGGAGCATTGATAGTAAGTTGTCGACTGTGCCTAGACCCAGAAACGATATTAATAATTGCAGTACACACCTCCCGCTCTGAAGGTACCAGATAGGACGGAAGCACCTGATGGCACGGTATTCCTGTCATCCTTCCAGCACTTAGCCATCAAGTATGGCCCCGTCACAGAGCACCACCCTGCCGCTCCTTGTGGAAACGTTATCCATGAGGATATAGAGAAGCTGCGCTCAGTCGAAGACCAGATCTGGAAGGGCCAGCTGGAAAAGAAGCAGCATTTTGAGGTTGTTCTCTGGGATGCTTCCCAACCCGAGCCAGACGATGCATCCCTTTCACTCCGCCTCCAGCGGTCTGGCGTAACTGAGGGAGGTCAAGGAGCTTGTAAAGGAGATCCATGACAAGGTATATATCTCCAAAGGTAACGGGCCAGCATGGAATTTTATCTAATGTATACACTGGGATAGACAAACGAACCCTGGTCTGGGATCTCAGATGACATCCACAGCATCCACACTGGTCAGGCGCCAAATGACCCCGGGTCGAAGAACTCGTACTTTGCTGCTATGCTGTTCTCCAACAGCGAAATCAGTTGTGCCTGCTACAGCCGTATTCCTTGGGTATGTGGGCCACACTTTTCTTCGCGAAAGCCATCGCAAATCGACTTCCTCATTACGCAGAATGTCGAGAACAACCCTAGATTGGACGAGGCGCGTGAGGGCTTGCTTCCTTGCCATGGTGAGCATCTTTGCGCAATACATCAACCTATTGAATGCACAGAATTTGCACATGTTTCCCTGGCAGCACACCCTCGAGTACCTCATCAGACCAGTATGAGAGGAGCATTCAAATTGTGGTCAACGAGGTATACAAGCTACCTAAATATGCGACACATGGGCTTAGTTGTTTCCCAGGTGAGTGATTCAGTGAATTGAAACTCTCGTATGTCCTACAATTATACTATTGAGTATAGTGGACAGTAGAGAGCAAGCCGGATATAAGACAAATGTGTTGTTTGATGAAGGTAGCCAACCAATATGTAGGCCTGCGCTATCGAACTCGAACAGTTGCCCCATGCGAAGGTATTTGTATACGCAATCGACCCTCGGTAAACAACAGTAAAATAGACGGTATCATTATTTGCTGTCCTGTCTGCCACTCGATGGTCCATTGGTTCCAGTAAACCCGTCGCAAGCAGGTCTTTCAATTCATTATAGATGTGATAATAAGGGTGCGCGGGCATTGTTCCAGCAGAAGCTTACTGAGGGTAGTCTCACTCATTCTATGTCTGAGCTTTGAATTATATTTGTGTATTTGCCTTAGTTTTGGATTACGATGTTGATATACGTTGAATCTATACCGACAGGGTGGCATGCTCTTACAGCAATCAATTTGCCCAGGTCCAGATGTATCTATAAATGGACTTGGGAATCATTACCTTGGTCCAAACAGACGTTCTTTGATGCAAAAAGGAGGATAAAAGAGAGGAAAACATGTCCTCAAGTAGTAGGCTGAACTTTTACGCTTCAGATGCCATAGATAATGGGACTAAGGCCGGGCTCAAACCCACGAAAATCCTATGACAACTACCCCTAATCCGTCACTTCTCAGAGAGTTGGATCTCCAGAATCGACATGGCACTTCCCAATGGTTGGGTAACACCGATCAGCTGCAACCGGGGATCGGCGGCGGTGATTAACTCTTTCCATTCATCCAACTCCCTCTCCTTGCTGTTGAATGACTGGATCATCGTCAGATCCCTGGCGCGGGCAATGCGCTCCACCGAAATCGGCACAGACCCCGGTCTCGGGAGGACTGTGTCCATGATGAACAAACGGGACTTTGTCTCGTCCATCGCCGTGACAATGTTGCGAAGGATGTTCATGGCTTGCTCGTCCGGCCAATCGTGCAGGATCATTCTGAGCAGATACGCATCCGCCGCTCGAACTGGCTGCGGCAAGGTAAAATCATGGGCCTGGAAGGTCAGACGAGAGGCGATGTCAGCTGGTAATGATGCCGCCGCTGCCTTCTCCCCAGTTTCCACGTTCTCAGGCAGGTCCTGGATGGTGAATCTGATGTGTGGATAGGCCTGGGCTAGTGCTATCGCGGCACCACCGGTCGAACCCCCAACCTGTATAAATCGAGTTGTCAGCTGATCTTGTCTCCAGTCGGAAGGAAATCCTAATGGCACTCACATCGACGACCATTCCACCAGCAGGAATCTTCTTCCAATCAACGCCGGAGACGAGATGCTTGAGTGCGACAGTCTCGCTGCTTCGGACACTGCGCATATACCGAGCAAACTCATCCATTCGGGCCTTATTCTGCGCTAGATCGTCGAAGAGCGGCAGGTCCGTGTTGAACGCGACGTTGTAGGCTGTTTCGTTGGTCCGCGTACTCGCGCCCCATCGCTTGTGTGCCTCGGTCATGCTCATCGCCATCGGGGCGGTTTTCGAACACATGTAGGTTGCGTAAGAATAGGCGTCGTCATCACTGGCTAAAAGCGCCGAAACTGCGGAGTGACCAACGTCGGTGCCGTTTGGATGCTCTCGGAAGAGCGACGAAGTCATGCTCATGCGGAGGATGCTCTTCAGGCGCTGTTCAGGAACGCCAGCCGCACGGGCAAGATCTGCATAGCTGATGTTCTTGTCCCTGGGCACAAGATGGAAGATATCGTAGTGGGCGAGCCAAGTGAGACAGGAGATGTACTGGAACTTGATGCGCCTTTTGGTCAGCACCACCTCATGTCACGGGAGACCCGGGGATTGTCTTACATTGGTCGCGAGATGTGGCAGGAATTCACTGGGCCCAATAGCTAGTTGGAAAATCTCCAGAGAAGCGGCGATAAGCTGTTGACGAGCCCGCTGTATGTCTTGCGGCGCATTGCTGGGAAGCACCGCCACGGGGCCGTTGGCTTCGGGCGATGGCTGGGGTAAATGGTTCGCCTGTAAATACTGGCTGACGATAGAGGTATTCTTAGTGATGATGCTGCTCAGTTCTTCGAGAGGAGACACAGTAGAATCCAAGTTCACAGCCGAGAGCTGAGGAGCCATGTTGGATGACAAGGTAGTTAGCCAGTCCCTCAGTCCCTCAGTCCTGATGGAAATTGTCCTGATAATCAAGCTGCTGGCGCACACGGTGATGAGCGAAACGGGCATTATCTTCGGTGAGAACATGAGGGGTCATAGTATAGTCCCGGGGGGTATTCGTTCGTCCCCCGATCGGGACCCGAGGATTACAGGACTAACACGAGGCCAGACCAGGGCAACGAGCTGATGGAATTTGAGCCCTCGGAGACAACCAGAAACCCCGATTGGATGGTAATAAGTAGTCAAAAGCAACCAGTGTGAACATGACTGTCTGTCGGACTGATGCTCATCACTGACACAGACTTCCAACATGACGGACGACATAGTCCCCTCTGGCTATCAACCCCATCGAATCAGTACGCTAGCCATCCTCATTGGATTTATCGCACTCTTGACCGCATGGCTGCGCCGTGAGAGAAGGCTTGCCTCGATCCCAGGGCCAAAGTCATACCCCTTAGTCGGACTAGGCTACAAGCTCCCTCCCAAAGCACCCGCACTGTTCCGCAAATGGGCCATGGAATATGGCGATGTGTTTCGAATCCGCGTTGGCTGGTATGACTGGGTGGTCATCAACAGCCCAGAGGCGATAGCGGAGATACTGGAGAAACAGGCTGTGAAAACATCCTCCAAGGCGCCTTCGCCCCTGGGCCACGATGTCGTTACGGGGGGCAATCGCATGCCCACAATGCCTTACGGGAAGCAATGGCGAAACCTACGGTCTGTCGTGCGCCAGATCACCACCGTGCCCATGACTGCATCTTTTGTCCCGAGCCAGGAGTTCGAGGCGAAACAGTTACTCTCCGACCTGGCCACCGATAACGAGAACCAGCGCAACTTCTACCAGCACATGCGTCGGTATGCCTTCAGCATCATCATGACTAACACCTTCGGCACTCGGGTGAAGAGCTGGGACCATCCGGACGCACAGAACGCCGTGCGAAGCCAAGAAGTCCTCCGGCGAACGTCGCGACCAGGAGCATTTCTCGTTGATGAACTTCCCCCGCTGGCCCGCCTACCAAAGTGGCTCCAGCCCGGTCGAAGAGAGGCGCAGAGGGCAGCCAAAGTGGTCCATGACATCAAGATGGATCTCTGGGAGAGACTGAAGAGCCAGGTAGAAACGGGCAAGGCTCCTCATTGCTACGCCCGAGAAATCTACGAGAGCCGAGAATCGTGGTACGCAAAGGGTGCGACTGAGGAGCAACTGGCATGGGTTTCCGGCGGCCTTGTGGAAGCAGGTTTCGAGACCACAGCAGGCACATTGAACAGTCTTGTCTTGTACCTGGCAGCACACCCACAGGTGCAGAAGACCGCCCAAGAGGAGCTCATGCGCGTCGTCGGACCCCATCGCCTGCCCACGTTCGAAGACACTCGCCGCCTGCCCTATATCCGCGCCTGTGTGAAAGAGGTGCTGCGAATGAATCCTATTCTGTCTCCGGGTATCCGGCATTATGCCGACGAGGACGTTGTATACAAGGAACATGTTATCCCGAAAGGAACAGTGCTCCTGGCCAACACCGCATACCTACATTATGACCCAAGGCGATACAAGGACCCGCACAAGTTCATGCCAGAGCGGTACCTCGACCACCCCCTTTATAGCTCTGACTATGCGGCCATGACCGACCCGTCCAGGCGAGATCATTTCACGTTCAGCACCGGCAGGCGCACGTGTCCCGGGGCGCGACTGGCGGAGAACTCCCTGACCATAGCACTTGCTGGCATGCTGTGGGCGTTCGAGATACGACCGGGAGTGGTTGATGGAGTTGAGACAGAGGTAGACTTGAGCGACAACGCATACCTGGATACAGGATTTACCCTTCCGAAACCCTTCGCCGCGAGGTTCCTCCCGTGGAGCGAGGAGAGACTGCAAATCGTTAAGGAACAATGGGAGCTTGCGTCGAAGAAGGGATACGAGCTCCGTGGGGTAGCGGTTGATATTGAAGGCATGACCAACTAAACTATATACACGAAGAGCGTGTCTAAAACTAGGTCTATTCAGTAATCCAATTCTCTCAGCTTTGACCTTGTCAGATTGACCAGACTCGCATGTTTCCCCGTCAGCCATGAGTCGAGGCTTTGGAAGAGACTGCCCGCACCACCGATAATGTCTTCCCCAATGTCGTAAGGTCCGCCAGCGCTACGAGTCGTAAATTGATCAATGAGATCGCCCACGCGTCGGATCTCACCCGAGAGAAGCTGTACTTGCACCGCCGCCTGTACCCGCAGGTCGTCCACGTTGAACGACCCAACCGCCATTTCGAGAGGGGCGACGGAGAGCGTGGTCGATTTGGCCACTGGGGGTGAGACACGATCCTCACTCGCACCCACGACCGTGTTAGCGGTAGAGACGTAACCAGACATGGGCGCTTTCTGTGACTCTGCGCCTGTGGACGTCGCGATACCCGATGGCGTGCTCCGTATGTTGTTTACAGCCTGGTGATACCAGATCAAGATCCGGGAGATGATGGACGCATACAGAAGTGCTAAATGGGGGGATCTTGCACAAGAGCAGCTGAGAAGGGGACTGAGCCTCCTGCTAGCCTCGCGACTGAGGCTCAGCACTCGGTCCAAAGGCATTTGGGACGTCGAACCCGGAGTGGACGAGGAGGACGGCGTCGGAGGTGGCATTGCATGCGAAAAGGAGGTAGTCTGGAGGGACAGGCTGTCTAAGATGTCGATACCTTCGCGAAAGCAGTCATGACTGCCGCGACTATCCGCAGGTAGTCCGACGGCACCGACAGGATCGATGGTGTCCGAAATATAGCTCGGAGGTATCGTCGTACCTTGTACGGGGGAGCTGTATGCCGCAAAGAGAGATGGCTCCAGAACACCGTCCCAAACACTGCTCATGGCCGTGTCGTCGAGGCGCATCGGCTCCTTCGCATATCGGGAACATAGATCGACGACCGCCCTGTAGGAGCTGCTGGAACCCGGCCCCCAATCCAGGGGCGACAGGTCGGCAGCACTTGGAAGCAGCCCAGATGCTAACGTAGCACCATCGCCCACCGAGCTGGGAGGACTAGTCGGGCCAAATGAATTGTAGTCCAATGGGGGGCCGCTGTCTCCTGGCGTCCGGGGAGGATGGGTGGCGCTTTGTGCATCGCGACGAGGCTTCCCGGCCTTTCGGGACACTCCATAGACGCATTTCAGACCCAACGAGATGCAACGGCCACAACTGGGATGCCCGCGGTCGCACTTGAGCTTCGCAGCACCGCATTCATCGCAGGAGGCCCGTAGCTTTGGAGCCCGCGGCATCCGAGCCGGCGTGGAGTCGGCCATGGTGGATGGACAGCAGAGAAGATACGGTGGCCCATGTCATTTATTCTGTGAGGTCTGTCTCCATCTACTTCCCCTTGCGACAGGGGACGATTCTTGTTTTCTTGCAAGGCGCTTGGTGCCGCCAGCCGTTCTGCAGGCGGGTCGACGAACTGCATTACGCTGCCATAATACCGCATATACGAGCGCTGAGCTAGATCCTTCAGCCAACGGAGCGAATCGGGAAGATCGGTCGCATCCCGAATGTGTGAGGATTCGAATCCTCAATCTTGGGGCTTGCAGGTTTTTCCACACGCATCATCCACGGATTGCCCGCTTGAGGATGGTGCAGCACATCTGTCAGATTGGGATGATTGTTTCCGTTCCCCGCCCGAGTTGGACGGACGATCTTATAGCTTAAATTAGCGTGGTGGAGAGGCTGACGATATCGCATACTCCAGTCGTGTCAGACTCTTGCCTACCAGGGATGACTATAAGAGTCGTACTAATTCTCCGTGGGAATCGCATCCATGCCTTCCCTGTGCGTCTTATCAATCGCAATCAATCAGTTAGTGGGCGGATGGCACTCGAAGCCGAGATATACGCCTCTTGGGTTTCCTTTCGCTCCGTACCTCTCTAGACTAGCGTATAGATAACCAACCTATGATGACAGGGGGGCTCCCCGCGGTAGCTAGCTCTTCGATAAGTCTTTCGCCTAATCGAGCTGGCTAAGTCTTCGCAGGCCGTCGGGGCTGACTCGCAGACAACTCCCGGACAATACCCGACGAGAGATCCTGGACTGACGGAGGATGTTCCCAACAACGGACTCTCAATGGCTGGGGGATATGGAACACTTGGAAGAGGCTCAGAGAACTTGCAGTCGAGGCAGCTGGGTGGACAATGCAAAGCCGACAGCATTAGGCCCGGTGGCTCCAACCATGCGATGTATATATATATATATATACAAAAGTAGCATGCATTGATTTTACATGATTTTGTTATACAGAAAAAGACAATTCAACATGCCAAATACAACCATGGAGCTGTTCATTTTCGGAGATCAGACCTTGGACGTCCAGCCCTGTCTTAGGGGTTTAGCACAGCATCGTCACAATCCCGTGCTGGAGGACTTCTTCACGAAAGCATACCAGGTCCTCCGCATCGAAATCGACCAGTTGCCTCACCATGTCAAAGTCGGTCTTCCCCGCTTCACTTGCATCGACGATGTCATTTTTCGCCCCCCGGGGAGCAAGTCATGCATCGCCCTAGACATGGCGATGACGACTCTTTACCAGCTCGGGGTTTTCATTAGGTATGTTTAGGATCGCAATCCCCGCCACCCCCTTGTCCTGTTGGAATTAGTGCTGAGTGATCGATACAGTCAGCATGTCAATCATCTTGGCGACAGCAGGGTCACCTGCGTTCTCGGTCTCTGCACAGGGGCACTGGCTGCGGCGGTTGTCAGCTGTAGTCGGAATGCTCTCGACCTTGTCCCTATGGCCGTGGATGCAGTCCGGGTGGCTTTCAGAACAGGGGCCCATGTATTGGATATTGCCCGTCGAATCGAGTCCCCCGACGCATCCGACCAGAGCTGGCTACTATACGTCCCGGCCGTAGAGGCTGCAGAGACCGCCCTGAAGACATTTCGTGAGCATACTGTAAGCTTTTGGTCGATGGCTCGCCCAGTTGTGTGTTGCTAATGGAGCATTGCTTCTAGTTGCTTCCTGGAATTCGCCAGCCGTACATTACTGCGTACACGCTTAATTCTGTAATGGTCAGCGGTCCTCCGTCATCGCTAGAGCAGCTGAAAAGACATGCCGCGTTCAGAGAACTCAACCCCCAAAGCGTGTCCATCAACGGCCCGTACCATGCGCCACACCTATACTCCCAAGGGGATGTTGACGACATCGTTGGGGATCTGGTTTGTCAAGATGTCCACAGTCGTTCATGCCGAGTCCCTGTCATCGCCGCGGACGGAAATCCGGTGGCAGATGCGAACTTCGGCACGATTTTGAAAGCTGCAGTTGCTCAAATATTGCAACGACAAATCAACTGGAATGGAATCTTGAAGGATCTGATAACACGACATGAGATTGCTGGGTCCCCAACATTGGCTGTGACGACGATAGGTACGAAGACGGACCACTTCGTCTACAATGTCCTCAAGCAATCGCCATTGCGCGAGTACCTGTCCTCGAAACCCGCACAAACCCAACAACCGGTCTCGGATGAAAGAGCCCCAGATCCTGGCAACGGCCGGCAAAAGCTCGCCATCGTCGGAATGTCTGGCAGATTCCCCGGAGCGGATGGCATCGAAGAGTTCTGGGCCCTTCTGGAACAAGGCTTAGATGTCCACAAGCCGGTTCCTAGTCTTCGCTGGGATGCTCAAACACATGTAGATCCCACAAGGGCTCGGAAGAATACCAGCGGCACTCCATTCGGCTGCTGGCTGGAACACCCTGATCTGTTCGACGCACGTTTTTTCAACATTTCACCCCGAGAGGCGCCGCAGATTGATCCCGCACAACGTCTGGCTCTGATGACCGCCTATGAAGCCATCGAACAGGCGGGTATAGTGCCAGATGCAACTCCATCAACGCGCCGTGATCGAGTGGGCGTGTTCTACGGCACGACAAGCAACGACTGGATGGAGACAAACAGCGCCCAGAATATTGATACATATTTCATCCCCGGTGGTAACCGCGCATTTATTCCTGGACGCATCAATTATTATTTCAAGTTCAGCGGTCCGAGTTATGCGGTGGATACGGCATGCTCTTCTAGTTTGGCTAGCATTCATCTCGCGTGCAATGCGCTATGGCGACGTGAAATTGATACAGCTATTGCTGGGGGTGCGTCATGAACAGACCGCATTCGAAAATTATTTACTGACACGTTATCGCAGGTACAAACGTGCTTACCAACCCTGATTTCACGGCGGGGCTCGACCGAGGTCAATTCCTTTCAAGGACTGGTAACTGCAAGACCTTTGACGATTCGGCTGATGGCTACTGTCGTGGAGAAGGGGTTGCAACTGTGATCATAAAACGGCTCGAGGATGCCGTTGCTGACAACGATCCCATCCTGGGGTTAATCCTGAGTGCCTCTACCAACCACTCGGCGGAATCAGAGTCCATTACACGACCACATGTCGGGGCCCAGAGGGAGATCCTCAGCAATATACTGAACCGGGGCGCCAGCAATCCGTACGATGTCAGTTATGTGGAAATGCACGGTACTGGAACTCAAGTTGGTGATGCTAGTGAGATGAGTAGTGTCCTGGAAACCTTTGCTCCAGCTCCGAACCGCGTCAAAAACGCCCGAGGCCACGATACTCCACTCTATCTGGGATCAGCGAAGGCGAACATCGGCCATGGTGAGGCTGTCTCCGGCGTCTCAAGCTTGATTAAGGTGTTGTTGATGATGCAGAGGAATACCATTGTCCCACATTGTGGAATCAAGACGAAGATTAATCACAAGTTTCCGACGGACCTCAAGGACCGCAACGCCCATATTACCTTGAAGCCTGTTTCTTGGGAAAGAAGTTCCGCTTCCTCGCAAACAAGGAAAGTCGTCGTGAACAACTTCAGTGCCGCTGGTGGAAACTCGGCCCTGTTGGTCGAAGATGCACCCCCCAAGCGCGAATCTCCGGGCGAAGCAGCCCTAGTTGATCCGCGACACCATCACGTTGTCGCTGTGTCAGCCAGGAATGCAGTCTCTCTCGAGGGCAATATTCGCTCCATGTTGAAGTACCTTAGAGAAAATCCGGACGTACAGCTTAGCAAGCTCTCGTACACTACCACAGCTCGACGCTTGCACCATCAGCATCGGGTTATGGTTACGGGCTCAAAAGTTGAAGACATTGCCACCCAATTACAAACAGCGCTTGACGAGAAAACTGGAATGACAAGACCGAAGGGTGCCCTGAAGGTGGTCTTCGCTTTTACGGGCCAAGGGGCCCACTATCCTGGTATGGGCAAAGAGCTCTTTGAGAACTTCTCAGTATTCCGCACGGAAGTTCATCGCCTGGATCACCTTGGACAGACCATGGGTTTCCCGTCCGTGCTGCCCGTTATTCAGTCCCCTACAAATGATATTGATATCGGCACCTTCCAACCCAGCGCCGTTCAGCTGGCAGGCGTCTGCATTCAGATGGCACTTTGCAAACTATGGGCAGCATGGAATATTACGCCTACTGCAGTTGTTGGACATAGCCTTGGTGAATATCCTGCCCTCAACGCGGCGGGAGTCCTGTCAGACGCGGATACTATATACCTGGTGGGGAAGAGGGCCCAACTTCTCGAGGAGAAGTGCGTACGAGGGACACATTCCATGCTTGCCATCAAAGCATCAGTGGATCAAATTACAGGGGCCCTCGAAAACATGAAGTACCATGTTGCTTGCATCAATTCACCGGTTGAGACCGTCCTGGCCGCGCCCAATGAAGAATTGTACGCTCTGAAGGACGTGCTTACTGCCGCTGGCTTCAAATCCACTCCGCTGAAGGTCCCATACGCATTTCATTCTCCCCAGGTGGACCCAGTGCTAGCCGATTTCAACAACCTGAGCAGGGGCGTTACATTTTCCAGGCCTCGAATCCCCATCCTGTCAGCTCTAGATGGCAACCTCCACGTGGACGACCACTTTTTCGATCCCGAATACCTTATTCGCCATACACGAGAACCCGTTAACATGCACCGCACACTTCTGACGGCCGCCAGTGAGCATGTGATTACTGAACTGACCACCGTTCTCGAGATTGGCTCTCACCCTGCTGTCTCTGGTATGGTGAAGGGAGTTCTGGGTCCACAGGTCTCGTGTCTCGCAACTGCTTCGAGAGGCAGGCCAAACCTTCAAGTCCTCGCAGCGACCTTAAAGGTGCTGTATATGAAAGGTGCCGACATTTGCTGGCCTCAATACCACATCGACTTCAAGGCCTCACATGAGGTCATCCCGTTGCCCGCCTATAGCTGGGATTTGAAGTCGTACTGGATACAGTATGTTAATGACTGGTCGTTGCGCAAAGGAGATCCTCCCCAAGTAATCCAGAGCTCCACAGCCCTTGAGAGTACGACTGTTCACCGAGTCGTTGAAGAGACCCATGGGTCGACGAAGACTCGGATTGTCATTGAGGCAGACATTGCGCGGAAGGATCTAAGTCCACTGGTGCAAGGCCACGAGGTCGACGGTATACCGTTATGCACCCCATCTGTCTATGCCGATATGGCCTTAACCCTAGGAACCTACCTTCTCAAGCGTTATCGCCCAGACCAAAACGACAGCCTGGTGGACGTTACCGATATGGTAATATCGAAGGCACTGATTCTACGCGCCGGTGCCACAGAGCAACTCCTCCAAGCCCATGCTGATGCTGACTGGGCAGCGAACGCCGTGACCATCAAGTTCAAGTCCTTCGACGTAAGTTGGTTCAGCAATTATGGCATGTTCCATTCAACGTACAGTGCACTGAGAATTCATTACAGGCTCGCCAAAAGCTGCAGGAGCACTCGCAATGTGTCGTGCGCTTCCGAGATAGAAGCCTTCTGGATGACCTTCAGAATAACGCTCCAAGTGTAAAGGCAAAGGCACAGACCCTCCGAGATGGAATTGTGACCGGTGAAACCGCACGGTTTAACCGACCCATGGTTTATCGTGCCATCCGCCCGCTTGCTAAGTTCCACGAGGACTACCGAGCCATTGATGAGATTGTCTTGAACAGTGAAACTCTAGAAGCCTCGAGTCGCCTGAGCTTTGGTGATGTGAAAAGGGGTGGTACATATCATACACATCCGGCCATCATTGACTCTCTCACCCAGTCTTGCGGTTTCACCATGAACTGTAACGACAGGTCGGACCTGGACAAGGAGGTCTTCATGAACCATGGCTGGGGTTCTCTCCAGATCTTCGAGCCTTTGAGTTTTGATAAGGTCTATAATACATATACACGCATGGTTGAAGGATCGGATCACCTATGGCATGGAGACGTTGTGATCTTCGATGGCGACAAAGTCGTCGCGTACATCGGACAGATATCGGTTCGTTCGTCCTGCTACCTTCCCTATGAACATGAAGCTAACTATCTCATTATTCACAGATTCAAGGCGTTCCGCGTCGAGTCCTGAAGACGGTCCTGTCGATTGAAAGCGGATCACAAAAGAAGCACCAGCCCGCACAAAAAAAACAACCCCATACAGTGACCCAAGCGAACGGTCACCCCGTTACCAACGGTCATGCGCAGACGACACCAACTTCTGGGCCAGTGAACGGAGAGCCTCGAGCGTCCAGATTCCCGCGGGCGTTGGAGATCATCGCCGAAGAGAGCGGCTTGTCTTTGGCAGACCTAACCGACACCACGGTTTTCAGCGATGTTGGTATTGATTCGCTGTTGAATCTGACAATATCCTCTCGATTTAAGGAGGAGTTTGACGTGGACATGGACTTTACCGCCTTGTCCCAAGATTATCCCACCGTTGCGAGCCTGAGGGCGTTGCTGGCAGAACCCGAGAGTACGAATGGCATGCCGGCGGCGTCTTCTAAAGGCAACACTCACGTCGAAGAAATAGCTTCTATTAATGGACACAAAATGAATGGCCACGTCACGAATGGGCACAGCAACGGTTCTTCCAATGGGTTACCTAAAACAGATAAGGTTGACTTCCAACGTGTTCTCGAGATCATTTCGGAGGAAAGTGGCGTCGCAATGGAAGAACTCAGCGAGGATACCAATTTTGCTGATGCCGGCATCGATTCCCTCCTATCACTGGTGATTGTCAGTAGGTTCCGTGATGAACTCGAACTGGACATTGCACATGAGTCGTTGTTGATGGACTGTCAGTCCGTGGCGGACCTGAAACGTTACCTGTTGCCCGAGGATCACAGCACAGCGGAGAATGGAGTCGAGCCACCTGCGAAGAATGGATTAGCTGCTGATGCACCGTCAGTCTCTAGCATGTCACAGAGCATCATTTCCAACGGCAATGGCGAGACGGCGGAGCCCTTTGGGGCTTCACTTTTACTCCGCAAGAAGGCCGTTGATCACTATGTCCAGAAATACACCGCTGGATTCAATGCGCCCATTCCCAATGGTGCTGGCCACGAGAGTGAAAAGACCGATAATGCGAAAGTTGTCCTGGTAACTGGTGCTTCGGGAAGCCTAGGAGGCCATTTGGTCGACCAGCTCGCTCAGCGTGCCGACGTGAAGACGGTCGTTTGCCTGAACCGCGAACACAACTTGGAGCCCTACACTCGTCAGCAAAAAGCCATGAGAGACAAAGGGATCCGATCCTTCGATAAGATCCGATCAAAACTGTTGGTGTTGCAGACCGACAGCTCGCAACCAATACTCGGCTTGCCGGAGTCCCAGTATGAAGAGCTCGTGGACTCCGTCACTCATGTTATCCACAACGCATGGCCGATGAGCGCAAAGCGGCCGTTGGACGGGTTTGAGAAGCAGTTCCAAATCCTGCGTAACCTGATTGACTTTGCCTGCGTCGTCACATCTCGTCGTCCCAAATCGTTCAAATTCGGCTTCCAACTGGTGTCCTCTATCGGCGTTGTCGGCCACCATGGTCTCTCAAAACCACACCAGCGAAAGGAGAAAACGATCGTGCCGGAAAGCAGAGTCAACATCGACTCTGTCCTGCCGAACGGCTATTCAGAAGCCAAGTGGGGATGCGAGCGCATGCTCGACGAAACCCTCCATAAGCACTACGCAGATCGTGTTCGCACCATGGTCGTGCGTCTAGGACAGATTGCCGGATCCAAGCGATGTGGCTACTGGAACCCAACCGAGCACTTTGGCTTCCTGGTCAAGTCCTCGCAGACGCTGAATGCTCTGCCGGACGTGCCTGGCATGGTCTACTGGACACCGGTGGAAGAAGTCGCTGGCTCGTTGGTGGACCTCATCCTCGCCAACCACAGACCATATCCGGTCTACCATGTCGACAACCCGATCGGTCAGCCATGGAGTGAGATGAACAAGGTCTTAGCTGACGCACTGAACATCCCCAACTTGGTCCCTTTCATGGAGTGGGTCGAGCGGGTGCGCAGTGCGCCGCACCGAGACAATCCCGCCGCTATGCTTTCTGATTTCTTTATCGACAATTACCTACGGATGTCCTGTGGTGGGTTGGTGTTGGATGTGAAGAACACGCTGGAGCACTCTAAGGTTCTATCGGGCGTGGGACCAGTGGCTGAGGATGTCGTGAGGAAGTATATTCATGTCTGGAGGGAGATCGGTTTTCTGAAGTGAGATATATATTTACGCTCGGGGACAGGATAGATTGCATTACTTGTGACATGTGCAACCTGTTAATAGGATGAACAGTCGTTTACGAATAATGTCCCGATAGATCTACTTGGCTGCCGTCAAGATCAACTACGATGCGAAGCACTCATACACGTACACTGTAGAAACTGACTGTAAATTCGTTCCTATCCGAGCACTGGACGCTGATGCCACTGCCGAGGGCGGAGCTGGAGAAAATTGGAAAAATTAATGGCGTCTTTGAGGAGTAGACGTGTGAAATTGAACAGGCACCTCTGTCTAAATCGGTGGGGGAGAAGAAGGCGAGGGGGACTTTGATGGATGAAATCGGGAATTCTTGCAAGGCGAGTACTTCTGTTGGTCCCATGGCCTGCAACTATGAAGCCCCCTTGCTAAGCAAGAACAAAAACCCCCGTGGTGCGAATACTAGCAGAATGAGTGCTCATGATATTGACCGACACGATGCTCCAAGGCCTTCTGGACTATATAGTAAATATTGTCAAGACCTGCATGGAGCTTCAAAACATGTCGCCAGCATCAAACTACCATCCTCCACTTTAATTTATCCTCTTTGACAATCTCGTCCTTCTTACTTTCCAGCTCATCCATATCCCATGTGGCACAAATATACCTTCCGCTAATCCATCCTCTCTTCTCCTTCGAAATCCACACACAAACGGCCCCACACAGCCCTTGGTCATCGGTCAAGACTGTATCAGACAGCATGAGCCCAGAGTATAATGCGACGAAACCAAATGGATCAACCAAACTCACTATTGTGCAAACTCGGAGGCATAGACCCCAACGCTCCCGGCGTGGGCGCCGAGCCCGGATGTACAGCCACAACCACAAGGCCCTGATCAGCATAATTCTCTCCCAGAATTTGGGTGAACCGATTGAGCGCCAATTTGCCAATCGAGTATGAAGCGGGTGTTATGTTTCCACCCGTGAAGTGCGAAGCAGCGGAGGTGATATTGACAATCGTCTTCCCATGACTCTGTGGACGAAGCATCAGCGGAACGAGATACTTCGCTGCGTAGTATGAGCCCGTGAAGTTGAGCTCAATTGACTCGTTCCATTCGTCTACGTCTGTCTCGTCGATGCGTGGAGTCCAGAGGGTTCCAACAGGTCCACCCCCAGCACAGAAGATTAGTGTGTCGAGACGGCCGTTGAAGCCTTCTTCTAGTAGGTCTTTCAATTTGGTGTAGCTTTCTGGCTTGGTGGCATCCTGCACTAGCGTGGATACTTTGACCGCTTGTCCGGCTTGTTGGGCTAATGTTTCCAGTTCCTTCTTGACTCGATCCAGGTCGGAGCTGGTTCGTGAGGTGATAACGATATTGTCTGCTCTGGCCTGGACGTATGCTTTGGCGATATGCTCTCCGATTCCCTTTCCTGCGCCAATGACCACGACAGTGTAGCCCTGCGGGAATGTCACATTGGAAGGATCGATGCTCCGGCTTGGTTGCTGGTGGGTGGTTTCCGTGAAGTTCATGCCCCAATGGGCTGGGGCTTTGGATAGGTCGAGTTCCGGTTGTGCCATGTTCGATCGTAAGTGAGGATTTGTTGACTGAGCTTGACAGGAATGAAAGTCACCGACAGGAAGTAATGGTGGTCACCTAGGAAATGTAGACAAGTACTATCTAGCCTTAACTACCTCGGGCCTTGGTGAATATATGCCCCGCAGCCCCCCTGATAGCCCGGTCCATTCGGGATATTAGACTGTAGACCCCCGGGCATGGGACTTGGTCGGGGTTAACGGTTTTTATATATCCCCGATCAGCAATTCAATCCCGGAGAGTAAAGCCGCAGTGCTTCTGTTATATCCCCATCGTGCACATCGTTGACGATCCTGGACTTACACATTGATCAGTACTTCCATACCCTAGAATCCTGTTCCCAGCAGCTGTCACTTAAAGATCAAACATCATGGCCGAAACAGCAACCCGAAGTGACTCTGGTATGTTCTGGAAAGCAACCACCTACAAAGAGCAGTACTGGGACGGATATCTGGCTGCTCGCCCAAAATACAGTAGCGACTTTTACGAGCGTATCGTCGACTACTACAAAGCTCACAATCCATCGCCTCCGACCCCCACCGTCGCCCACGATGTCGGCACAGGCCCAGGCCAAGTCGCCTCCGAGCTATGCAAGTATTTCGATAAAATCATCGCCAGCGACCCGAACTCTACCCACCTAGCTGTAGCATCGGCCCGCAACGAGAAATCCGGCCTCAATGACAAGATATCTTGGACAGAAGTATCAGCTGAGGATCTCAACTCCCACTATTCGGCTGGTTCCGCGTCGTTCCTCGCGGCAGCTGAATGCCTGCCTCTACTCGATGTTCCTCGTGCATTGGACACATTTGCACACCTCCTTCATCCGAATGGGACCCTCGCCGCATGGTTCTATGGCAGACCAGTATTCTCTGAGCCCACTGTCGCAGCCAAGTGCCAACCGATCCTAAACGACATCATCGATCTGACCTTCGAGAAAGTCATCAAAGGCGCACCCCCGGCCCACAAAGCGACCTGGAAGCGTTCAACCGACACTCTATATAGCTTCCTTGATAACGTCGCCTTCCATGCTGAGACCTGGCGCGACGTCTATCGCTTCAAATGGAACCCTCATCTCCCGCTCTCGGTAGTGGGCCCGAATGCATGCGACTACCCGATTGAGCCGTCATCGTGCATTGACATAGCGCGCGAGAAGGTCGTGGAAGCAAAAGACCCGCATTTCTGGGAGGAGGTGTGGGATATCTCCGAAGTGAGACGCTTTGTCGAATGTCTTTTGCCCAATATTGAGGAGTTGAAGAGTCAGGGAGTCTATGATCACGTTGAAGTCAAGTATAAGGAGTTGGAGGAAGCCATGGGCGGGGCCAATGACAAAAAAGAGATTACTTGGCCTGTTGTTTTGATTCTGGCGACGAGAGTGTAGATTTTGGCTTTGATATTCTGTTGGAATGAAGGGATATGGAAGCATTGTCGCGGAGTCTCCAGTAACAAACACATTGTCGCATTATTTGTAGATAATGATTACGACTACATTCTAGAACCACGAACCCTTTAAGCCCCAAACACCCGGAGGCGGCCCTCCTACTCTTTCCATGTCTCGTCAATCTTCACAATAATTTTCCCCTTCGCCCGCCCTGTCCTTAATTTTTGGTACGCCTTCACCGGGCCATCATCTTGCATACCAAACACCTCATCCACTACAACACGCAGCTTTCCCTCTTGCATCCACTGTGCCAGCCGTTCATAGTCCTGAACGTTGCTTTGAATATGCATGAATTCCCAAGGCCTCTTTCCACCCCCAAGCCAACCAGGCCACCTAGCCTTGAAGAAATTGCCCAAAATGAAGCCTGGAGTGACCGCCAGAGCTCCAACCTGTACGTAAGGAGCCCCGGGGTTCGTGAATGACGGCGCAGCCCAGTAGAGATCGGTAGGTACGCCAACATTATCCACAACGAGGTCAAATGGCTGCATCTTCTTCAACTCTGCAATGAGGTCTGTTTTCTTGTAGTCGATAACAGTGTCGGCACCAAGGCTCCGACACAGGTCGACATTTGGCGTTGAACAGCTGGTTGTAACATGACAGCCCATCTGCTTGGCGATCTGGATCCCCAATGTCCCACAACCGCCGCTGCCACCATTGAGGAATACTCGCTTTCCAGCGTGATCTTTCAGCCGGTAGACAATGGATTGATATGCCGTCAGCCCAACGGACGCCACGCATGCCGTCTCAATCACGCGTGCACCAGGTGGGATAGCCACACAGCCCTTTCGCGGCGCAATGGTATATTCCGCCAGAGTACCGAACTTGGATGGACTGTCCAGTCGCCCAAACACGAGTTGTCCCGGTTTCAGGTCTTCGACCGCGACGCTCTTGGTGTTGGGTCCAGTTGCGACTACTCGACCGGCGAAGTCCATCCCCGGCGTCGACGGGCTCCCGACGATAAGCCGGCCGAGCCATGGGATTTCGGCGAACTTGAAGTCGACCGGGTTGAGGCCTGCAGCGATGACCTTCACCAAAACTTGGTCAGGTCCGAGGTTATTTGCCCCGTCCGGGAGTGGTGCGTTATTGTTGAGCTTCAGATTCGCTTCAATTGTTGGGGAAGCGCTAGAGAACTGCCAAGCTTTCATCGTGCTGGGTACTATGGAGGCCATTGTGTTGGTGGTAGTACGTGATTCCGTTTAGGTGCTTCGTCTGTCTCTTCTCATGCCAATACGCCAATTCGACTTTTCTATGCTCTCGGGTTACCACCCTTACGTCACTTCGGGAAGACAACCACATTGACCCACTGGGAACCCTGCCAATAACACAATATAAACGGCAGCGTGTCACCTTATGATCTCGTCAGATGCTTGGTGGGCTGACAGGGGTGGACGGGGGCTTGAAGAACTGCCTATTCAGTAGCAAGTCGGAGTGTTTCGGGCACCGACCGGGGTTTGAACAAGTAACATCCCTGCCGAACGCGTATATACGTGTCTCGGCATGCGACATGTAAGACAGAGATATAAGACAAATACTTGGTCGGGTTTAGAATGCTGATGCTTCCGACGCCACAGGACCCTTCTCTGGTGGAATCTCTTCTTGGCACCACCATCTGATGGACGATTGAGGTAGGAGGAACGATGGTAAGCTCGATGAGGGGGAAGTAAGACAGGGTCAATCTGGAAGAAGACAAAGAAAAGAAAAAAGACTGGGCTTGCATCATCAAGCATAATATATCGTACTACCGACCTCGAGACAGTATGGGGACGGATATAAGTCGCCTAGAGCGGAGATAACGCTAAGCCCCGGCGGTTAATCCCGACGGTCCAGGGCCAGTGGTTAGGTCGCTGGCCGCGCTCTAAGGGTATGTAGGTAGTAGGTAGGTAGATAGGTACCTAACACAGAAGCTTCTCTGCGTGATCGCATCAACTCGCCAATTCGGCTACTCCCTCACTCCAAACTTCTCTCCTACCTCCGTCAATCGACTTGAACTGCGCACTGTCATCGATCAACGCCGGACGAACGACCATGTCCGAAACAGTTACCCAGACGGAAACGGGCCAGAGACCAGCCTCGGCCAGGAGCCTTGGTGCAGAAGAAAAGGAGGCCAGGTCGGATGAGCAGTTCCAACAGGAACGCACGATCAAAGGCTTCAGGTGGTTTATCGTCATTATCTCTATTCTCTCCTCGGTCACTCTCTATTCTCTGGACAATACGATCGTCGCTGATATCCAGCCTCAAATTATTAACACTTTCGATGAGCTTGACAAGTTGCCTTGGTTATCGGTCGCCTTTCTGGTGGCTTGCGTTGCTACCAATTCGATCTGGTACGACTTTTCCTCACCTATCCATGTGTCAGACGATCCAGAATTGGTTATACTGATCGATCCTACTACAGGAGCAAGATATACAGCCAGCTCAACGCGAAATGGCTCTATCTGTTTTGTGTCGTCCTGTTCGAGGTCGGCTCAGCTATGTGCGGTGCAGCGCCGACCATCAACACCTTAATTGGTGATCCCTCCGCGTCCTTTGTGTCCTGTATAATCTAACAACTTTCAGGCGGCCGAGCACTGGCAGGCCTTGGGGGAGCCGGGCTATATGTTGGAGTAATGACTCTCTTGTCGGTTAATACCACCAAGCGTGAGAGGCCCATGTACATTGGGATGACGGGTCTGACATGGGGCGTTGGGACGGTTCTTGGGCCCGTATGATCCCCTCGCTTTGAACAAAGTTTCATACTGATAAGGGACAGATTGTCGGTGGTGGTTTTGCCGTCAGCAAGGTCGGTTGGCGCTGGTCCTTCTACATCAACCGTGAGTGTCGACCGTCGGTCCAACCCATTCGCCCGCTGACAGTTCCTTCAGTCTTCTTCGCAGCTGTGGCAATACCCATTTACCTCTTCATGCTCCCATCGTTCGACCCCCGGCCGGGAGTCTCTTACAAGGATCGGCTCGCCCAGCTGGACTATCTGGGAACGATCCTAATGATCGGTGCCTGTGTTTCGGGGGTCATGGCTATTAACTTCGGTGGCCAAATCTATCCCTGGGACTCGGGCCAGACAATTAGCTGTTTCGTGGTATCTGGGGTTCTCTTCATCGTGTTTGGTCTCCAACAATGGTACTGTATCGGGACCACGAAGGAAAACCGGACATTCCCCTGCCAATTCCTGGCGCGCCCGGCGTTCATCATTCTATTCGTGCAGACAGCGTCCGTGGCCACGGTGTTTTTCGTTCCCATCTATTTTGTCCCACTGTTCTTCCAGTTCACCCGAAATGATTCTGCTATAGATGCTGGTGTCCGCCTTCTCCCACTAGTCTGCTTCATTGTTGCGGCCATGATTCTGAACGGCGCCCTCATGTCAAAGTTCGGATACTACATGCCTTGGTATCTTGTTGGTGGCTGTCTGTCCCTTGTTGGCAGTGTCCTCATGTACACCATCAAGCTCGGAACTTCCACGGCGAATATTTACGGCTACATGATCATACTGGGTGTCGGAGGTGGCATGTACGCACAGGCAAGTTTCGCCGTCGCCCAAGGAAAAGCCAGGCCGCGCGAGATTCCAGTCGCGACGGGGTTCATCTCACTAGCACAGCTCACCGGCGGTACCATCGCTCTCGCCATTGCAAACTCCGTCTTCCTAGAGAAAGCCTCGGCGGGGATTATGGCTGTTGTCCCAGACGCATCGAAAGAGACGGTCCAGAGCGCGATCAGCGGTGCCAGCTCGAGTTTCTTCCAGACGCTGGATCCGGACGTGAGGGAGGCCGTGCTGGCGGCTGTTACCCATGCCATTAGCCAGGTCTATATCTTGCCCATCACCGGTGCCGCAATGAGTATATCCCTGGCTATTTTCATGCCGAGGGAGAAGGTCTGTCTTCTTGTTTCCTGTGGTTCTGTTCTTTTAGAGATCGTATTGCTGACTACGGTTGGTCTCACAGCTTTTTGTCGCGAGCGACACTGGGGATCGCGATGGCGTGACTCCATTGGGTGCCATGGGTTAATCCACTAGGTCTTGGAACCGACAAAGAATAGCACCCCTCTACAAATCGGGCGACAGGTGGATTGCGAAGACAATAGTCAGTAGAAGATAGATCTCGTGTGACTATATCCAGGGATGAGGTAGTGCGATAGGGATCACTATTTGTACAGTTACTTCTTTCATTTTTTGTTCGCTCTAGTGTGAAGCTGGATCAAATGAAGGGACACTTGTATCTCATAACTACCTACCTAGTACAGCTTCCATACATCTCATTTACACTTACTAGTACCTACGGATGCCCTAATTAGCGCCTGACGATAGAGGAGACATTAGATTAAACGTGGTGGCGGGAACGCTCCGCATGTGGAGCGCGGGGACGGGGACGGGAACGGCAACCCCGCCATCCATGTCTTGATCTGATTAAGAATAGCCTCCTACGTTAAGTCCTAATTCCGTCCGATCGAACCGGCGATATCGCATCCCGGGGACCGTCGCCGCAACCAATGAATGGGTATTTTCGGGAACCGAGGCTTTAGCGGCGACTAGGTGGTATGATCAGGATCCTGGATGAATGTCGCCTGGCAGTGGGCGATGATGGGTATGAGCATTCAAATATACAGAAGGCCGATGAGGATGGGTTCTGATCTTTCGAGAAGACCTCACAATCAATATCAACTGAGTACATACAAACGAATAGATCTAGATGGACCCCAATATTTTGTGGCAAGCGCGCAATGACGGCTCTGCGCTACAGGAGGAGGATATTCAGCAATTGCGGTCGTCAATTCGTGGCACGGTTGTTCTCAAGAACGAGGCTTCAGAGGAGGAATACAATGCTGCGGTGACACGATGGAATAACGTCTCAATTCGGCTGGCGGTAGGCTGTGACTCTCTTGTTACGGGACGCGTATTCGCGGTTCAGAACTGACTTGTGGCGCCATTAGACCCTTGTGGTATACGTCGAAGATGAGCAAGACATTGTCAAGTGCGTGGAATTCGTGAACAAGCACTATCTCGACGTCGCCGTGTGCTCTCATGGCAGGCACTCCTACCATGGAGCGAGCTCGTCTACGGGCATGGTCATCGGTCAGTTTTTCCGATTCATCGAACTTGATGGATGTTTTTGACGCGAAGATAGACCTGGGGAGGATGAGAAGGGTCTCGGTGGACAAAGAAGCAATGACTGTGACCGCACAGGGTGGTTGTATCGCACGCGATGTCGAACTACCCCTCGAGGCTGAGGGACTTGCGACTGTGTTTGGTGCGGTCAATGAAACAGGTAAGTGTGATCTCCTGCTGGACATTGGGTTGTCATAGAAGAGCTGACTCCCTCCTAGGTATTGGGGGTTTGACTTTGGGCGGAGGTGTTGGTTTCTTGACCGGCGCTCATGGTCTGGCCGCGGATAACCTAGTATCCGCTCGCATGGTCCTGGCCAACGGGCAGGTTGTGACTGCGTCTGATGACGAGAACAGCGACCTGTTCTGGGCAATCCGGGGAGCCGGCCCCAATTTCGGAATTGTGACTGAGTTCAAGTATCGCGTCCATAAACAAGGGCCCGTATTCTGGTCAGTTGGCTGTCACTCCACGATGAGGCCACAAGAATGCTCATAAAGTCCCAATGACAGGCAAATGCTATTCTATAGCCCCGACAAGCTGAAGGATTGCGTCTCGATAGTAAACCAGATGCACAACATCTCTCTGGCACAGAAGGGCGGCGATTTTCAGGTCATGATGGCCTATCTCACGCCTCCCGGATACCCAGACCTTCATCCGGGCCTGCGTATCTTTTACAACGGGCCCGAAGAGAAAGCCAAAGAACTTGCCGCGCCAGCCTACGCGCTCGGACCACTGAGCGTCTCAGGTGGAATGTGCAATTTCTCCGACACCACACGAATCCCACCATATCTGGAGTTCGAAGGCTTCGACCGTTACGCGGCCAGTTCTGCGCATTTGGATTACCCCCTCGACGAGAACCTTCTCCTCGAAGTGTTCACGATGTTCAGAAACGTGATCCACAAGTACGGACACCACCTCCTGCACCCGTCGAAATGTATCCTTGATCTTCGGAACTACGAGAAGGTTGCATCCGTCCCTATCGATGCAACCGCTTACTCTGGTCGCTTCGATGTCGCGTGGATGATCCCCGATTTGCAGTGGGATGATCCTGCCATGGATTCCACGATGCGTATGGAAGTGACGTCGATCACGGCGCACATTCGGGAGAGGGTGAGAGAGGCGAAAGGCGGCCATGTCAACGGTCCTCGCGACGCCACGGCCATTTACCCTAACATTTCGGCGGGCGGAGAGGAGAAGGCCAAGAGTGTATTTGGGCCTAATTTGCCGAGATTGCAGGTGTTGAAGAGGAAGTATGATCCGGATTTCATCTGGAATAAGTGGTTTCCTATTGTTCCCGCCTAGGGTTTGGTAGTTTAGGGAATGCGGCGGATTGTTGTTAGGAACGAGGCTATTCAGAAAGAATTCGATTCTTTGAACAGATCTAGGACAGTCTCTACTCCATAGTCGAACTCTTCTCGACAGGCTAGCGGAAGCATCGGCACAATCCATCGGCACAATCATCCTCCAGGGCCGACTGAGGGTTATCTACCAGTTTCGGTCCTTTCCTCTAAAGATACGTTAGCACATAAATTGTTCAACCATTTTGTATGATACCACCTAGGTAGCCTTTGGAGTTTGAAGTAGGGAATTGGTTCTGACAGGTTTCTACAACTCTTATTTAGGCTCTACCATCTTGTGAGGACACTATCGCCCAGGGCAGGTAGTAGGATCCAGCAAATAGAAAATAGTATTGAATCAGGGGTGTGTTACCGTCATCCATAGGAACTAGTCTTCGATGTCGCTGCCTTCGATAACATCATTCCCATCCTTATCCTTCGTAATCTCATGCGTCAGAAACCAGTGTGTATCACTATTGTTTAAAAACCCCTGGCCTTCCCCACCAATGTAGCCCGCGACCTCCATCTTCCGAATGGTTTCAAACGAAAGCCAGACATATCTCTCAAAATATCCCCCATATGCAAAGTTTTTTCTATAATAGCCTCCACCTAGCGGATCCATAAGTTCGGAACGAAGGCGCGTCCAGATACCGCGGCCCGTGGGCTCTAAATTAGGGGATAAGGTTCCATGCCTCTCATCAAACTGCTCAATCCAGGGGCCCTCTTCCCAGAGGTCAGTGATTCCTAGCTCTGCTGCGCGCTTTTCCAGGTCTTCCTTGTAGAAGGGATTGCCAACTTTCTCAGCGGCCTCCATGGGGCCAATGCTGGGCCGGATATTGAGCCACTCATAAAGACTTTTGTAGTTGCAATAGATGGCGGCAATTGCAATCTGCACGTGCATAGAAGGGCATCGCTTAGCGAGTCTAGACAATGCCACTGACTCCGGTTTGAGGGGATACCATATAAGCCAGGGCTTACAAGGAGTGTCCTCGGTAAATGTGCCAATGTCGTTGATCATTATGCGACGAGCATTAATGGCTGTTTGGATCTCGACCCGCTCACCATCCGTGATCCGGCCTTGAAAAGCATCAGTGTCGAGCTGGTGCTGCCACCACCGAGCAAACATTGTGTGATGATATATACCACGCACAACGCAAAGGATTTCGAGCGAGTTGATTCCCTTCCGAGATCGACGGTTAATGAGTCGGGCATATCGGTCCACACTCCCTTCAAAAGCAGCCATCTGGCGTAGCAGGTCTGTCTTTAACGTTGGAATATCAAGAGGCAGAGGCTCCCAAAGCAGCGCCGCCTCCTGCGGGGTCAATTCATCGTAGCGAGACTCATCAGGCTCGTCAACCTCGAGTCCCATGTATCGATCTTCTTCAATATCAATTTCCTCTGGTCCAAACTCCTCTGTGGCATCTTCTGAGAGCGTGTACCGCCACTGTAGCTTCCACCGAACATGGGTCTCGCCATTTAGAAAGGCGGGCCATGGTGGACTATCCAAGTTGATTGAGCGTGCAAAATCATCCATCACAGCATATCTGACCGGTGAAGACATGATCAACTGATAAATTTGCTCCCCACCTTCAGTATTTCCCTCACGAGCCTCTTCAGCGATGGAGACATCGGGGAGCAGGTCAAGCTCCCGATAAAGGTTGAAATAGCCAGCAGCAGCACAAGCCCGGCCAACCTGATAGCGCATGGAGGGATATTGTTGGGCGACTTGGCGATAGGTATGTTCACTGGCGAAATCCGGGTTCCAGATACAGTAGGGCTGAGCTTCGGGGGCCTCAAGCCCAACAGGAACTATGTTGCTCATAATGAGCCGGGCATTGCGTGCCCGGATGAACTCGGGATAGCGAAACGAAGCACACAGATCTATAATGCTTTGGTTCATTGCGAAGTCGTAGGAGCAGCGCAGCCCTCGGATTACGGCACACCGTGCAGCCGCAGAGGTGAGGTCATTCGGAACGCTCCTTCCCTCCAAGGCCGCTATGCATTGGTCGTAATCGTAGAGCTGCTCGTTTGTTGCGGCAGTGCTCTGCTGTGAGCTAGATGAGCTGGCTTCGCTCTCACTGTCCGACATATTGAAGGCTTCAACTTGGTGAATGACTTCGGAAGGTCGGACTGGCGGACGGCCTGAGCCTGTGAATGAAATGTACTTAAGCCACGTGACTATGGAACTACCTAAACAAAACAAAACAAGGAGCAATCAACGATCGGTAGGAGTACAGTTGCATCCGGGCCGCCGTGGGTCCAAGTCCAGAGCACCCTGGATTCCATTAAAACCTGGATATAAGCAACCAATTAAAAAGTTGCTTGTAGCAAGGAGTTGCTTACACCCGGCCTATACAGATACAGAGTATGTATCTTCCTGGGTGGTGGCCCCCTGAGATATGTATTTCTACCCTACTTCTCATTAACTATCACATCATTATTATATAATAAGAGAATAGTTTAGCTAAAGCAGATTTTTAGTTAGTTAAACCTATATTTTCTAATCCAGCTAATTTTTTTATAACCAACTTTGTATTGGAGAGATATTTTCTGAGCAATTATCTTGTATCCAGATTTATTGCTTTTCTATATAGGAAATCAATTCAGACGCGAAATTTTGTTGCTAATATCGCGTGGTTCCTTACATAGTAGGCGATTGCTTATAGACAGGGTTTACTGTAGTTAAACTAGTAGTCTTATTTAATCGTCCGGTGGGGCCAGGCGTAGCCTGGGCCTCTCTATAGTAAGAGATGGTTGACTATTAAGGAGCATTACACTGAATTCCAGGATGTTACCACTAACAGGGCCCTTTTTCATCGATTCTTTTCCACATCTGAAGGGTCTTGAAGTGTGAAGGGTTGGCTTTGGTCTCCTCTGCGAAGCGCCCATCCGGATTGCCATAATCTGTAACCTACAAGGAACCATATTAGCACACGTAGCGAAGAGAAGGTGGCCAAGTAATACCCAAGCCGCAAAATCTTTGAAGGTTTTGATCTCCACCTGGCCCCCAGTGACTCTGTTGATGGCCTTTTTGACGTCATCTTCATGCTTTTCCCAGGTTTGTCCAAGATCGAGACGCTCATAGTCCGGCCCGCCCGGAACAAGAGACTTCTCCTTGGTTGTCACAATCTTGTCCCCCAAATTCAGGCCATCATCCCTAGAGAAGTGTGTCACCATGAACCGATGGCTGTCTTCAATACGGAGCTGCACAATTCGTTCAGTAAGTGGTTTCATCATGGTATCCCAATCCTTAATCTTGGGGTAGTTCGTCTCATCCCCGCGCCACTTTATCAACTCCTCATTGAGCGCGCTGAATAGGCGCTGGTACCTTGCATCGTCCCTAGATGCGGCTGCTGCCTTTTTCTGTTCGTTGTCGCCGCCTCCGCTTCCCCCCTTTACGCTCCCACCTTTTCTGCCCTTTCCCTTGTTCACCTTCCCACCACCACCAGACTTCCCAAAGCTTGGATTGATCTGATCAACGTCCAGGTTCTTAGTTAGATGGTGGTCAATCAGTTCTTGTGCAGCGCGCTCAAGATCATCAACACTGGATGGAGGAGTAATCTTTGGGGGCAGGTTTTTTTCGTTGGTTGGCTTACCGCCAACTCGCAGCATAAACTCATTGTAATGCAGTGGGCCTTCTCGTGTCCCAGTCTCTTGGTCCCAGTGTTGATTGTTGAATCCCTGCTCTCCACCTCGCCGGTACGTCATGGGCAAAATCTCCTTCTGGTCTATAATCTTTCCCTCTTTGTCTTTTGTTTGCATAGCACTATAGTCATAGAGATATAGATCAGCATCTAAAGCATCACCTAATAGGTTCCTGTGCCATAAAAGGTCCCCAAAAAATTTATGGATTCCGGAAGAAGAAGAAGAAAAAGAAAGAAAGAAAGAAAGAAAAGAGAAGGAGGGAGAAGAAGCATGTGTATATGTGTGACTTACACGGCCATGTTGTATCTCTCCCATAGCCACATTCTCTCATAGGCATGAGCATACATGTTTGCTGTATCCTTCGTGCCCGCGTCTAATTGTATGGCTAAACAGAGCCATAACAATAGCAGTGCGGTCCAAGGCACCTGCGCAAGTAGCCCAGGCATGGTGGTAACTCTATGGGCGCTATGTAGAGCAGATTGAGGAAAAGAACGCCATGCTTCGGTTTAAGATAAAGGGAATGTCCATACTTAAAGCCACTACACAGTCCTCCGCGGGTGTCCATGTTGGCCACAGGAATCTAAGACTTGTCATACATGGCCAGGCGCCTCCCCCCTTCGTGATACATGCCCAGGCGCCTCCCCCCTTCGCTTTCAATGTTGCATTCGTTCTCTGATGCATTCTTTTCTTTTCTTTTCTTTTTCCTGTTTTCTTTTCTCTCTCTCCTCGTGTTGATGGACTCTTTAATAGTGGAAGGAAGCTAGCATCGCCGGTAGTCTAAGAGGACGTCCGACACTTGGAACACGCGGCGTGGTGGACACGATCCCCACAAGGTTCGGGCCGCCAGTTCCAAATTCCGCTCAAGATGGGATCATACTATGCACGGGAAAGTCGATAGATAAGGTAGGAGCTCTCTGAAAATCGGGTATGTGTACTCATCTGCTTGTCCTGTTAGAGTCTGGGCAAGCATTGCCAATCCTTAGCAACAAAGCTTTGGCTCTTGGCAGGGTTGTGTCTATCCACTGGAGTCTTGATAACAGATCCACAATGAGGGATTTTCGGTGATCTAGATGCGCGGGTTGGCGTCCGGCATGTCGGATTGTTTTTTGTTATTTGCATCTGAGCCTGGTCCTAGATAGACTAGGCACCATAGGATGCTAAGCTGGAGACACAAATCTACATTCTTGGGTCCAGCGGCTACGAGAGATTCCCGGCAGACGTTAGTATACAGGGTATAAATAAGATGATAGAAAGTCTGTAGGCACACTTTCTCGGCGCACGGATTTAGCCAGTCATCCGTTGCCTCATTTCTAAGTAGCCCCCATTGCTACTTCAGTCTCTTCCCCTATTTACCTCAACTAATCCGGCTTTGTCTTGCATTTATTCATTATGGAGCCGAATATCAAGACACTCTCAGTTTATTATCTCTCTTTTCTTTCACTCAGCACCTTTCCGACTCCCACAGATGCCTCCGCCAGTGGTGCCCTGGGGCTCGTCGCACCCATGGGGGATCTGAGAACCGAAGACCCTATCGCATCCGCTCTCGTTCATGGATGCCCCCAATCATGTACTACTCTAGGGCCCGACCCTGCGAAATGGACACAGATCCACGACCTAAACATCCTTGAGCGGTGCAAGGGATCGACTCTGTTCGCCTTCAACATTCAGAACGAGCTGAATGTTAATACACCCATGGTCTCTTGTTCATTTCTCGAGGAGTATCCCAAGCGTGTGTTGCCAAAGTTAGCAGAGGCCACTTGGGAAAATATAAACACAGAAGACATTGACACTGTGAGCAAGCATCTAATGGGCTCTGGGACCTGCGGCGCCACCGTAAGCCCCATGGAGGTGGTTCTTCAATCTGGCAATGTTGGAGACCTGGGCTCAGGATCTAACTTTACCAACAATGCCGTCGCTGCTGTAAAGAATTTGGCTTCTTACATGGCTGATGCTTCATCTTGCGGAACAACTATTCTCTTTTCTAAGAAAGAGGACTCTGTGGCTGCGCTGTATGCTGGTGCAGATGTTTTGCACACAGGTGTGGGCGACACACTCGATCATTTTGGGTAAGTGTATCGAACCACATGAAACTGCAATCCGATGCTAACAAATAGGCTAGTACGTCCACATGAAATCAACTTCCACCCTTCTCCTCTTTATCGCCCTGCTGTACATCCCCAATCGAACTTTCATCTAATGCATGAATCTTTCCAAATAGCCAATGAGGTTGAACAGGGAGCCCGAGCTGTTCAGCTTTGCGATGCGAACTCGGAAAGGGCTAGATCAATTGGTCTGTTTGTTGCTCGCTCCGTCGACGGGCTTGGTGACGCTCAACGGGCTCTCCAGACCTGGGCTAGCGGTGAATGCATCTCTCTTGCGAACTTGAAGACATCAAAAACCAGCATACGTTCCTTGGAAGCCACCAACAGAACCAAGCACTCCTCTCCATTCTCCCTCTTTTCCAGTCTCCTCACTCCCCGCGCCGACTGTAGGGCCATCCAAGTTGCTTCAGGCGATAGCTGTGGTGCGCTCGCTAGTCGCTGCGGCATCTCCAGTGCCGACTTCAACAAGTACAACAGCCAAAGGAACCTCTGCGCAACCCTCAAACCAAAGCAGTATGTCTGCTGTTCGATGGGCTCTCTACCAGACATCAAACCGAAGCCTCAAGCCGACGGCACATGCGCCACCTACACGGTCCAAGACAACGGCAACTGCAAGGACATCGCTGCGCAGTATGGTCTGACCACGAAGGACATCGAAACTTTCAACAAAGCCACATGGGGCTGGTCTGGCTGCTCCCGTTTACAAAGGGACCAAGTCATCTGCACGAGCAAAGGTAATACTCCCATGCCCGCCACGGTCAGCAATGCTGTGTGTGGGCCTCAGAGACCTGGGACAAAAAAGCCAAAGGGGGATTTTACGGGCTTCAATCTCACCAAGCTGAATCCTTGCCCTCTGAACGCCTGCTGCTCTGGTTGGGGTTTCTGTGGCACGACAAAGGAGTTCTGTACAGAGTCTCCTGCTGATACTGGCGCCCCTGGAGCATTCAAGGCTGGCACGGACGGTTGTATTTCCAACTGCGGAACAAACATCAAGAATAATAACGAGAAACCAAAGTTCTTCCGCCGTGTCACATACTACGAAGCATTTAACATGGACCGTGATTGCCTGAATATGCATGTCACAGAGATCGACGACGACGACCTGACTCATGTCCATTTCGCCTTCGCAGGCCTAACCAGCAACTTCGAAATCATGTTTGATGATACATATAAGGACCAATTCGATGCCTTCGTTGAGATGCATGCTCCATGGAAGAAAATCCTCTCGTTTGGTGGGTGGGCCGAATCGACCGACGCAGCGACGTTCCAGCGGTACAAGGACGTTGTCAAGCCAGAGAACCGTGAAAGATTTGCTCATAACGTCGTTGCCTTCGTCAACAAGCACAAGCTAGACGGCATCGATTTCGACTGGGAGTACCCTGGCGCAACCGATATTCCTGGAGTCCCAGGCGGCCAAGGCGAGACAGACCACTACCTTAGCTTCTTGAAGCTGATGCGGGAAAAGCTGGGCGATAAGTCTCTGTCTATTGCCTTACCAGCATCTTACTGGTATCTTAAACCCTTTCCTGTCGAGAAGATGGCAAAGTACCTTGACTACTTCATCTACATGACATATGACCTCCATGGCCAGTGGGGTATGGCCCAATCGCATTTTTGTTCTTTTAATTGAGTCAAACATTACAACACTGGCTGACATTCCATAGACTTTGGTAACAAAAACGCAAGCCCCGGGTGCGCGAACGGAAACTGTCTCCGTTCTCATGTCAACAAAACCGAGACGCACGACGCCCTGGGAATGATTACCAAGGCCGGCGTGCCTGCCAACCAAGTCGTCGTGGGCGTTTCAAGCTACGGTCGTAGCTTCGGTATGGCTGATCCCAACTGCACCGGCCCCATGTGCAAGTTCACCGGGAGCTTCAACAAGTCCACGGCTGAACCTGGCGAATGCACCAACACCAGCGGTTACATTTCAAACGCAGAGCTCCTGCTTCTCAGTGACAATGCATTACTGGGCTATGATGGCTACCACGCTAGGTCATGGCACGACGATGACAGCGACTCGGACATTATGGTTTACGGCGAGGACGAGCATGCGCATAGCTGGGTGGCTTATATGAGTGAGGACACTAAAGCCGGTCGTATTGCATGGGTGAAGGGTCTTAACTTTGGTGGAGTGTCCGACTGGGCCATTGACCTTGGCGACTGGTATAATGGGGTGGATCCGGATGATCACAGTTCGAGTGCCTTGTTGGCAGGCGGTAGGACATTCGACGGTTGCCCATCAAATAATTGGCCCGACACTCTGGACGAACTGAATGATAATCTGGATAAGATTGCCGTCGACTGTGGATCGCAGGCTGTGGTTCATGTGCTCCTCATGCAAGTCAACGATGCAGTCTCTAACTACAAGGCCATTTCTTCCGGCGACTACGATGAAAAGGTATTATACCCTACGTTGAGCCCGCTCCCCGATCCTGGTTGTGATAATTTAGTGGCTAACATACGTCTAGTTCAGATACTACGCCAAATGGATCAGAGACGGGATCAACGACTCCCTTGACAAATTTATGCGCCAAAACGGCTCTAAACACATGGATTGCGAGTGGAAGGATGCCGGTGTGAGCGGTTCCGGGCCATGCACTGAAATGAAGCGCGGATCACTCGACGGAAATCAGTATGTGACTTGGAAGATGCGGGACGAAGATGGCTTCTATAAGGACCTGTTGGCAGACTACGGCATCCAGAAGGATTGGATCCAGTGGAAGAGCAACGTCCAGAGGGTTCTGCCCTGCAATTGCCCGCAGGTTGGCGAAAATTGTTTCATGTGCAGCCCAGGCATTCAATACGGAGAGATTGACTACAACTACCCCTGCCGCAAGGACAACGACGACGACATCGCAGTGCCGAATCCGAAGACAATAATCGACAGTTCTATCCCAAATATAACGTCTCTCTCGAGCGTAATGCTATCTAGCTATTTCGATATGCGCACGTTCACCCTTGATGCAGACTATGGCGATGTCGCAACGTCCTTCAGCATGCCCGTTTTTATGTTACAAGACGCCACGGAACAAATGAAGACAATCAAGAAAATCGGAGCCGAGGTCGAAGTTGCCGAGAAGAAGAAGCTCGTTATGGGGATCCTCACTATCGTGTTTATGGCCATTCCCTTCGCTGGCGATGCAGCTGCTGCCTTAGGTGGTGCCGCTGCCATTGCGCGTATGGCGTTAGTTATTGGTGAAGCCGGGAACGCAGCACTTAGTATCGCGGATATGATTGATGACCCATCTTCTGCTCCCTTCGCGATTGTAGGTTTGCTTCTTGGAGCCGGGGCTGCGGGACGGCCGACAAGAAGCGCTTTTAAGCAGGCGGCGGATGCACGCAGAGCGCTGTCTGCTGATAAGCTAATGCTTTTCAGCGACACCTTCCGGCGCAAGGATACTATTGTGCAGAATATTGTAAAGAGATGTGGTGCCTAGTCTAGGTTAGATATATAAGATATTAATTAGTGCTAGGATGCTAGGACTCCAGCCTTAGCTGCCTTACAGATTCTTAGAGTACCTAGATAAGCGGCATCCCCTTTCTTCCCTCAGCAGCTTGTGTCTACAGACTGATGAATCATACAATAATGGTAGCCCAGGCCTACTGTAATTCGGAATAGTAGGGCGAAGGTATATTCTGTATATAGTTGTTGGATCGATTGCCGTTTCCCACAGCGTACTGGTCTTAATCTGCACAGCCCAGTCGTCATCAGGGTCGGTTGATACGATCCCCAAGCCTCCAGAGGGTAGTCGCGCGAAGATAGTGGCGTATGTTGTTGCGTAAAAGAAGCGAAGAATATGGATGCGAATGTAATTGGCACCCAGGACAAGGTATGGAGCCAGATCGACCTCGTCATTAACCCACAGGGCGCTGTCACCCTTTACAGGGCCGAAATGGACGAGTTGATGATTGACATATAGTTTGTACTTGGTGTCCGCAGTAACATATAGACGTAGAAACGCCGGGACTTGGTCTTGAATGACCAGATTCCGCCGGAAATGAACAAAGAGACCCGCTGTGTCTGGGCGGTCTTCCGTGAAGTATGCTACTGCCTAATGGTTGCCCGGATTTGAACACTGACGAACCCTATATAACATAGCTGTCCAGGCCCCTTCCCCTGGGCCTGCATAGTAAGACCTCCCGTCGCTAAGCCTATCTCAAGCTCTTGGACCAGGGAGGGCGGACCTCCCAGATGTTGATCAGATTCCTCTTATTGTTGAATGGTTGATATAACTATTGTAGCGGGGGATTATGAGAGACTGTCTTCTTCCTCTTTGAGTAGTAGTCTTATCCTGTGCAGGCCTTAGTTGATTTCGATACTTCTCTCTACTTTTAATACCTCTCCGAACTCTTAAACAATCTATGTTCACGAGGTACGTTTACTCCATACATTTTCGAACCTTCAGTTCAACCTAAGTATATATAGCAATAGAGGTATACTCCTTGAATAGCCTATTAATTGGCGCTGATTTTTATACGATTCCGCCTATTAACTACATCTAGCTACCTGCAAGGGTCCAGCCTAGTCCCATTACAAATATATATCATCAAGTGGAAGCCGTTAGTATCTCGACCATTTTGCAGTCATTTGGACAGCAATAAACGTTCTGATTTCTAGAACTCCAGTTGCTATATACCAAACACGCTCAGTCCTCCTGCCGGATCCTCAGTGTGCCTGTTTTGGTGATCATGAACTCATCAACCGCGACATCTTTCCCACTTTCTTTGCCCCATCCACTATCCTTGATGCCTCCAAAAGGGGCTTCTGTTGCTGATCCATTCCCCGCATTCTGTATGGAACCAACGACTGAGTCAGCTATGTATCCTCATATTTGATGCATTGCAATCCAGAGTTACTCACCAAACCGATCATTCCTGCTTCCAGATTCTCCATCATTCTCCATAGCCGATTCATGTTTTCGGTAAACACGTAGCTCGCGAGGCCGAATGTAGTATCGTTTGCACGCTTGGTGACCTCTGTCTCTGACGTGAATGGATAAAACCCAAGGAGCGGACCGAAGACCTCCTCCTGGCTCATTAACATGTCGTCTGTCATGTCGACCAAGATGGTGGGGTCCATGAAGTATCCGGCACATGAACCAGCATTTTTCGTTTCATGGCTTATCCGCCTCTGCCAAGATCCGAGGAGTAATTTAGCTCCTCTTTGGATGGCATCTGATGCGATTGCTTCAACCTTATCTAGACTTCTAGGCACAGTCACTGGGCCCATCGTGGTCTTTGCGTCCATTCCATGTCCGACAACCAGCGAGCGCGTGCGATGGACAACTCGGTCGATGAATTCCTCATATACGCCTCGTTGGACGAACACGCGATTAGCGGTAATGCATGCCTGGCCCGCATGTCTCCATTTGAGGGCGATCAACTCATCCACGGCATGATCGAGGTCAGCATCATCAAAGACGATGAAAGGACAATTCCCGCCTAACTCGAGAGTCGACTTGGTGAGACCGCTAGCACAAAGCTCTGCCACAATCTTTCCCACCTGAGTGCTCCCCGTGAAGCTGACCTTTTTCACGAGTGGGTGGGTGCAGAGCGCTCTCGATACGGCCGGGGTGTTCTCCGCACTAGTCGTCAACACGTTGAGCGCGCCAGGAGGAAAGCCAGCTTGCGTGGCTAGTTCAGCTAAACACAGTGCTGTAATTGGAGTCTCGGGTGATGGTTTGATCACCATCGTGCAACCGGCTGCCAGGGCGGCACTAGCTTTCCGCAGGACCAGCGCAATAGGGAAATTCCACGGTACCATCGCGACTGCTACCCCGATGGGTTGCTTAATCGTTATGGCACGTCTGTTCGGCGCGGCGCTAGTAAATGTCGAGCCTTGGATGCGGTCTGCCTCTCCCGTAAACCACCAGGTAAAGCTGATCCCGTAATCCAACTCGCCGTATGCCTCAGACAATGGTTTTCCGGTCTCATGGACAAGAATCTTTGCCAAGTCATCCCGTGCAGAGACAAGCAAGCGATGCCAGGACGCTAGGAGTTCAGCGCGTTTTCGTGGATTCAGTTGCGAGTAGGAATTGAACGTGGTATGTGCAGCCTTCACGGCCGCATCGACGGCGTCTGGCGTACTGTCTTGACACCATATCCAAGTCTTACCCGTACCTGGGTCTTGAACTGGAAATGCTTTATCAGAGACAGACTGTTTCCATTCTCCGTTGATGTAGAGCTTGTTGTGTAGAAAAGCCGGGTTTGATAACTGGAACGGCATTTGGCCCTCCTGAAGATGAGTCTGCATTGCGGTTGGATGTCGAGTGTCCAGATGGTATTTTCCGTCGAGAATTGGAGCACCCAAGCTTATCCCTTCAGTCGTGTCCTCAAATATAGGTACAGCAACTACGTCAATACGGAATACTCGCCGACTTTCTCAATGAAACGTGCCACTAGCGTGTCGTGGCACGGCCGAAAGCCTATACGGGAGGAGGATAAGTGGCACGCTCCGAAAAGCCCCATCGTTCGAGTCCTTTAGAAAGTCCGTCGCCCCACACAAAGCCCCTGTGACTTGCCCCGGATTTCCAGTCAATCTGTGGGATCTATCTCCAAGAGCTCATAGTCGACATAATCCGCCATAGTGATATCAACTTCTCGAACTGCAATGCTCAAAAACGGTCGCCCCGGTGCCTACAATAAGCTGGTGACCGTTGCCGTCGCTTTCGGCTCATTGGTGCGTCTCATGCATGATTCTGGCATAGTTTTCGTGACTAACACCAACAGACATACGGATATTCATCATCTATCATCGGTAGTACTATCGGTCAACCGGGATGGTACTCCTTTTTCAACCTGCCGGTGGAGGGCGAGCCTGGGTATGCAACGACGACCACGCAGACAATTGCCACTGCAAATGGACTCTACAGTACCGGCGGTGCAGTCGGTAGTCTGTTCATCATGTGGGCGGCCACTGCAATTGGACGCAAGCGGAATATCCAACTCGGGGCTCTCCTTGCGCTTCTTGGCGGGGCGTTGCAAGGCGGTGCTGCCAATATAGCGTATGCCTATCCGTGTCATTGAAATTGGGGACCACAGACTGATTGATGTCTCATCTCCTCTAGGATGTTTCAAGTAGGTCGCTTCATTGCGGGCCTGGGTATTGGAATCTTGGTTACAGTCTGTCCCATGTACATGTCCGAGCTGGCACCACCAGTGAAGCGCGGCTGGTTGGTGGGGCACCATGCTATCTTCCTCGTTTTTGGATATCTGCTCTCTTCCTGGCTCGGTTTCGCGTGCTTCTATGCAACTGACAGTCATCCGTCCTTTGCTTGGAGATTTCCTTTGTGCATGCAGTGCTTAGGCCCACTGGTCCTCTCGATCTTGTCCCACTTTATTCCCAAGTCCCCTCGCTGGTTGCTACAGAAAGGTCATACTGAGGAGGCCTGGAAGGTTCTGCAGAGATTGCGGAAAGATCCCTTGGATGAGTATGACTTGGTTGCAAAGGAAGAGCTATTCCAGACTAAACAGCAGATTGCTCTTGAGCAGACCAAGCTGCAAGCGTTGGGTTGTGGGCCCTGGACCGCAGTGCTCAAGAAGCAGAGCTACCGGAAGAGAATGATCATTGGATTTTTGACTCAGTGGGGGGTTGAGTTTGGTGGTCCACTGGTGATCGTATGTCCTTTTATCGAAAAGCCCGAATGACTGGCCACTAACTGTTGCAGAACAATTACGCTGTCATTTTATATACGAATTTGGGCCAGACTGGTTCAATGCCTCTTCTTCTTTCGGCCCTTTGGCTAACTACTGCGGGTGAGTGGCTTTTGAAGACGGAAGATTGGGAAACTCCCAAGAACTGAGGATATCTGACCCGTGTCTGTGTATAGGAGTCATATACAATCCGCTCGGCGCTTGGCTTCATGACAAGGTCAACTCGCGTCGAGGGATGCTGATGGTCGGCATGACCGGTTGCCTTGTCACGACTTCAGGTTTGGCCGGATGCATCGCTGAATATGCCGGAACATCAAATCGCGCGGGAAACGCAGCAGGGGTGTTTTTCATATTCCTCTATCTCGCGTTTCAAGGGTGAGTCGGCCCATCTCTGGCACAGGGCTGCCACTAGAATTGCCAATGTTGATCAATACAACGTATAGGACATGCTGCGACACGACGATGTATTTGTACGTGTCTGAAATCTTCCCTACCGAGATTCGAACAATTGGGATGGGATTCTCTCTCTTCGGCCAATTTGCTGCCACCATCGTCCTCCTTCAGACTGCGCCCATCGGCATTCAAAATGTTGGGTGGAAGTACTATCTCGTGATTATCTGCTGGTGTATCGTCTTTGTTCCTCTTGTATATTTCTTCTGGCCTGAGACGGCCCGTCTGTCATTAGAAGAAATTGCTGGCAAGTTTGGCGATGACGTTGCTGTCCATATCAATGATGTGTCTGAGGAACAGCGAAGGGAACTCGATGAGTTCTTGAAAAACCAGAATGTGGTACACATTGAGGACACCAAGCAAGAGGGGCTGCATACCAGCTCTCCTGGGAGTGGTAATGTTGAGCAGATAGTCTGAGCGTCTGGGTATCTCTTTGTTTTCTTTGCAACTGTCGTTTTAGGAGAATGTATCTACTCTCGGCTTCAGGATTGTTCAATATGTCTTCGGTAGTGGTCATCGCAGAAATCCATCTTCTTAGTTCCTTATGGCGTTCCACTCATAAAAATATACCATGTAGTAATGGGAAACGTGCCCCGCGTATGCGTTGGTACAAGAAGGGCCGGGGGTGGGGACCTCCGAGGGACCCTGGAGTCGTAATCTGTCGCCAGATTTATAAAGTAAGGTCCATCCGTTCTCCCGTGAGTCAACTGACGCGTATTTTCATGCCATCTACGGTGTTCATCTTGTCCGAGAGCCACAACTTGTTTTTTTGGTTTGCTGAGACGTCTTCAATCACAGACCTGGCCACACGATGTCCCCCGGGGTGGAACCAGAGAGGATGCACCGAACAAAAAGTCCAGCGAAAAGTGACACCCTCTTAAGCCTTCATAAAACGCCTTATGACAAGCTCCCAGACAAAAAGCACGTCTGGAATACCCCATCGAATTCAGAAGAAGAAGGTCTCGGTCGACTCATCATTCTCACTCCTGACATCGTCCAAGCGGCTGCAGCGTCTTGCATCCGAACCGGACGGCGAGTTTGTCTAAACTGGGATATGAACAAGCTCGAGACAGCCAATTTCAGCCGTCAACCTGCACAACACCACATCGTGCCACTCTTGAATGGCGTCGCTTTTGATGACATCTATATTTTCAATCCACAACAATCGAGTCAATGGGACGGCCTGCGGCATTTTTCAGCCCCGTCTCCAAGCAGCGACAACCCCTCGAGAAGAGTATTCTACGGAGGGGTTGATGCCGCCGAGATCATGGATCGAAGGAGTACTCGAATCGGGCTACAGCACTGGGCTAAGGAAGGAATATGTGGGCGAGGTGTCCTACTGGACTATGCCGCCTACGCCGAGAAAAGAGGTATTCAGTTCTCGAGCTTTTCATCGCATTCAATACCCTTGTCTGTATTGAGAGAGGTCGCCCAAGAGCAGAACGTCACCTTCAAATTCGGAGATATTCTCTTTATCCGCATCGGTCTCGTTCGAGAATGGGAAACACAAATGGATGAAATTGCCAAGGCCACGTATGCCTCATCAAAGGCTCCTCAGCATGCTGGAATCGAGGGGACCGAAGAGATGCTTCGCTGGATATGGGATTCGGGCTTTGCTGCGGTGGCATCTGATTCGGTTTCCTTTGAAGTGTTTCCTCCGAGGGAGAGCTATCCCAGAGAAGGTGGTGCTGAGAATGTTGATGGTGTATTCATGCATGAAGTTTTACTACCTGGGTGGGGTATGCCGATTGGTGAACTCCTTGACTTGGAGGGCTTGTCTAAGCTTTGCAAAGCAGAGGGTAGGTGGGATTTCTTCGTTGCCAGTGCACCACTCAATATGCCTGGTGGTGCTAGTAGTCCGCCAAATTGCGTGGCAATCTTTTAAGGGTTACTTGCATCTACCATTAACTGTTATGGGGGTCTCCTGGGACCCTCCAGCGAACTATACGCATCGAGGAGCAGTGCTAAATGGTCTCTGCCGAAAGCATTGGTATTGAATTAGTTTATCAGTCCATAATCTGCTGAAACATTTGGAGAATTTTGACAAATTTCTGCGATAAGCCCCAATACTGTATTCGAGCGAGGAGGGACTGAGCTAGATGGCTGACGTGCGACGCAAGCTCATCAGAATAAATATCCTCCAGTCCAGCAATACTTGCCTGCCCACCGTGCTGGATCCAATCCGTAATGAGGTTTTTCTGGTTGTCATTGACGGCCAAGTCGTCCAGCCTGACAGGTGGGCCGGGCCTATCGTGGCTGCTCTTGTGAAGAGAGGTGCGGCCGTATTTGGCAAAGGTCATCAGAAAGATGCAACCCATGAAAATTCGCAGAATCTCACAGGGTGCTGAAACTAAATATTCGCTTGCGACAGCAGTAATTTGCACTGCATGCCACACGAGCCTGCGCGTCCGACGTGGATCGCCGGCGAATTTTGCTTCCAGTTGCTGTTTGGCAGCTGCCAGACTGGTCTCTGCTTGGGCACGCCGTGAGGTTGTGACAACTCGTACAATGAAGACGACAAGTTCCATGAAATCTTCGGCACTGTATAGGTGGCAATAGTGGATGATCAAACGAGTAATACTGAGTGAATAAAAATAGTGATGATTAGTTGAATGCCCAGAGGATGGAACAAATTGGGAGCGAGCGTACTTGTAGTCTATCAGTTCCTTCGTCGATAACGGGCAATCAATGGTAAGAGCCAAACTGTCAAAGCCCTGAAGCAGAGACACCTTGGCCTGATTCTGGGCAGATAGCAAGGGGGGGCGCCCAAGCCAACCGCAGAGGGACAATGTATCGAGCTGCTTAAGATCCCATAGTAGTCGACCGATAATTTGTCCGCAAAGTCTCTTGGCCCAAGAGGAGAGGGAGATGTCGCTCGGGATCGGTCGTCCAGCCATGACGTTACGCAAAACAACGTCAACAGATGCTCCGAACGACGTGGGAGAGGAGTGCGAACTGAGAGCTCGCCATGCCATCGCTGTGGGAGCGTCCCACAATGCCTCAGTACATGGCAGCCTGCTCGGAAGCTCACTCAGGTCGATTGCTCCCCGGCGTCCGGTTAGCGTGCAAAGGCTACAGTCGTACTCAAAGCAACTCCATGTCACCCGTTTCTCCTGTTCCTGGTTGATCCAATGGCTCCATTGTCTCTGAACATCCGCTAAGTCAGCTCCGATTGATGGCTGACACTCAGATGTTGTCATTTCCACAGAAAGTCGCGAGTGAAGGAGGCCCATTCCACGTAGGCTCCCGACTAGGATGCCACGAGAGCGATCTGCATCCTGATACATCTGCCAGTTACCGGATCCCAGAGAATAGATCTGGTGGAGGCAGCATGCAATAAGATAGGTGATGTCATGGTATTTGTTACTGTCTGAGTCACCCTATGATATGTAAGATTCGTCTCCGATTGCCACATGTGGTCGGGGTAGTAGACGAGACCTACCAGCCAGAATATCATACGCGCACTGATCATGCTTAGCGTCCTGGATCTGTCCATGGCATTCTCATCGTTCAGAAACATCGCACCAATACAAGCCATGCTCGCAATCAGCACTGTGGGGCAGCTTGACAAACTCCAGCTTGGGCGGTGGATCATAGGAAGAATGCTGTCAAACTCAGAAAAGAAACAAACTATACTGCGCTGTACTAAGTGCACAGCGGGCAGAATGGTGCAATCCTGTAGCATCTCAAGGTCTGGAAAGCGGGATTCCAAGAAAAGGTTAATAATGCATTGCGAGATATCTCTTGTTCCGTCGTGGTCCGCAGTCAGGTTGGTTTGCAAGACCTCACGGAGGGGAGGAAGTTGGTATGTGCGAGGCACCTGATCGCGGCTTTTATCGAATGGCCACTGCTGTGGGGCTGGCCCTGAAGTATGTGTCCTTGTTATAGACTGCTCATTTATCTCACTGTGGCCGAATGCAGCATCTGTTGATGACGAAAGACAAGACAACGCTCCAGCACAGGAACCTCCGGCACTGCAATAAGGTGAACATGGTGTCGGAACAGAATTTAGTGGGTTGTCCTTTCGTGCTAGTCCAGGATCCACGGGTGAGTCAAGAAGCTGAATATCCAACCAGTCCATACAGCCGGACCCTATTCCTGTGATGTTTGTCAAGCCAGACATGAATCCACCGAAGGCAGTATTCTCTTGCAACATGATCCCGGAAAAGAAATCCGAGCGAGGGCTTCCACCTGAAGGTATTTCTGTCTGGGAGATATCGGGAAGCGCGGCTGAGTTGGAATGAGGATCACAGGAATTAGGGTCAAATTTACATAGACTTCCGACTGAAATTTCTTCATGTTGGATCACCTGCGGCTGGGCGCAAAACGGTTCAGGGAAAATTTCGTTTAGCGACTCGGTCCGCGGGACTTCGCTTGACCCTACTGAATCGTCCACGCTATCGACAGTCATGGAATTGATTGAACAGGGTGATACAGGGCTGTTCCAGCCTGGTGATTGGGGCTTCCCTTGGTGATATTGACAGGTCGTCCCCGCCCGTTTACATGACGAGCACGGCCGAGTTCTGTCGCACTTCAGCTTTTTGCAAACGCAGCGGTAACAAGAGAGCCGTGTATTGGGCTTGGATAAAGGAGACTGTCCGTGGACGCTCCGAAGATGCCGCAGAAGAACATCGTTTCGGAAGAATGTTCTATTGCACTCTGGGCAGGAAATGTGGTCACGCTCGTTTCGAGGACGATGAGAGTCGGCGTGGCGAGCGAGGTGGCTCGGTCTGGTAAATTCCAAGCTGCATTCCGTGCATTTGTGAGTCTTGCGCATCTTCAGAGCTCGTTCAGTCAAATGTCCCAATATCGACTATCTAAATTGTACTGTCATACCGAAACAGATCTTCTTGAGCCCTCCGTCGAGGACATATCAGGAGAGTGAATGGCCATGGCTTGAGAGGCCGGTGATTCAGTTGGGGATGAAGTGGCCACACTGCGCCAAGGACAAGGTTGTCGGTGGCGGCGGCTCATTTTTACCCCACGGGGAATTTGGGTGCAGTGCGGAGGTGGTACGATCCGACAGAATCACGTGATATTATCTACGATCTGCAACAGGATAGGTGGACCCAGAGGAAAGGGGGGAGGGGGGCCTGCCCGCTAAGATTACGTAGCCTTTCATTTGAGTCCATCCAAATTTGAGTCAGACTTCGAGTAATTCCTATTAGTGCACTTGTATGAGCCACTCACTACATCTCCAACACAATCTCCTATGTACTGATGAACCTTGCCTGCCTAAGGCATCAGGCAGTCACCCTCCGTTAACTAGGTATACAAGCACGATTTGCCTCCTCTGCACTCGCAGGCATTGCTGACAGACTCTCCAGTTACACACATCGACCCCCATCGACCTAAGATTTGATGAGTCCATGATCGTCAACTCCATACTAGGAAAGGGGAGGCAATTTAGGGATGGATAAGAAGTTGGGAATGAGATGGTATCTCGCCTACCTGTAAATCGACGCCGGTGATGAACTCGGCCTCATCGCTGGCTAGGTAGCAGCATGCATTGGCAACGTCGAGAGGGGTCGAGCCTCGACCAAGAGGGATCGTACTCGCAAAAGGTGCGCGATTCTCCTCGGTGTCAGGCTTTCCAATGAACAAATGCGTCCTACATATAAGGTTAGAATCGCCCGAAAAGTAGCAAAGGCGTCAAGGAGGAGGACCGCTTACAAACCAGTGCTTCCCACTACTGGGCAGACATTGTTGAAACGGATGTTTCTGGGACCGAATTCCACAGCCATAGACTTTGTGGCAACACTAACGGCAGCTTTGGAGGCGTTGTACCACGTTAACCCTGGACGCGGTCGCAGAGCCGCGGTAGAGCTAACTTGGATAAAGACGCCAGGTCGACTGTTCTCCAAGAAATAAGGCAGAATAACCTTAGTTGATTGATAAATGGACCTGACGTTCACATCCATAACCAGATCGTAGTCTTTCTCCGACACTAATGTCGTTGGTTTGTTGGCATATGTAGTGCCAGCATTGTTGACTATAATATCGACTTGGTGGAACTCTTCCAGTGCTTGGCGCAACAATGCCTTCCAGCTGTCCTCGCTGGTAACGTCCGCCACAGCAAAGCTGCATCCAATCTCCTCCGCTGCTTGTTTTCCAGATTGCTCGGAAATGTCTGCAATTAGGACATGAGCACCTTCCTCCACAAATTTGGCTGCGATTCCTTTTCCGAACCCTGACGCGGCGCCAGTCACCATTGCGACTTTGCTTGCAAGTCTTGGAGCCATTTGTGCTGGCACGTATTTGAGATTAGGATATGTGGAAGATCCGACATTTGGAAGACTCACTGATTCTTTCAGACCAGAGTCGATCAAGACAAGGTTAATGGCGGCCTGATGTTGGACCTAGCCAGCAACCTCTAAATAACCAAAACCATCCATGGTGTGGTACGGTTCCGTCGGACAGCGGAGCTACTGCCGGAGCGTGCCACCGGGCTCCCCACGAGCTACCCTTGGCTCTCGTCACTTCCAACTCTCCTGTACCGATGGGTTTACAAATTGGTATGATCTGCTACACAGTCTGCATCTCATCCCATGTTCTCTGCCGTTACTATTTCTGTAGTTTATAAGGTGCGAACTATTATAGATCCTTTAAAAGATTTTTTCCAAGGTCATAGATTAGGTTTTCCATCTTATTATATATATAGACAGTAGTGTTTAGAATAGAGAACTATTAGGCCTTCAGAATATATAAAAACCAAATACAACCCTTTTTCTAATGGCAAGTAATCTTTATCCAATCTATAAGCTTAGTTTGTAGGCAACGGCCCTCCTGGAAACTGGGTCCTGGCATTTCCGACTGTGAATCCACGTATACCTACATACCAATAATCTTCCCCATAGTCAACCTTACCCCGGCCGATACCAATTCCTTGCAAACTCCAGAGGGAGCATACAATGCAACATCGATTTACGGACCCATTTTGAATATTGTGGCCCCGTCCACGCTCACTGCTCCTACATTGCATCGACCATGGACATCGTGGGATCTTGTCCATATTAGTATGCGAGACCACGGGAAACATCGGGACAGAATATAGCAGAGTATGCAAACCAGGTACGGCTTCACGATGCGCGTATCTGGAGAGAGGAATCTCCCCAGAGTAAAGGGCGAGAATGACTCGTATCTACAATACAGCACATACGGTTGCCTTTCCGCAGGCTGCCTGTAGGTGAAACCAAATAGATCTTGGATCTTGACGTAACTATAAGCCATGGAAAAATCAGCTAAGTGCCCATGAAACAATATATATAGACTTCTCCACACACATTTACCACTAGCAAGGGAATATCTTTTTCTAGAAGGATCAGCTTACTAGAAGGATCTATAATTCTATAGAAAGACACTGACCAGCCAGTGCACTTCAACATTCCAATCATGCGGCCTTTCGAATTGGCTGCCCTTGCAAACGCAAGAGAACGAGATCCTAGTGGGCAACTATCAGAGTCAGTGATACCACCTAACAACGTAGTAATAATCGCCAGGAAAGGAATCCGGCATATGGACTACAACAGGCCTCGACAAGACTTCAAGTTTGTTCTTATAAAGTGGCACATATGCGGTTCAAAAACACATCAATAGAGATAGTTGCTGCCTGCATATTGCCGTCAGGCGAGGGGCGAGCGTATGAATTCAGTCAATAAATCCATTCTAATATTGACCGAATGAGTAGGTATTCTTGAGCACTCCACAAATTTCCAGTTTCGGCCCGTAACCCAACAAACCTTTCCCATTGCAAGTTGAAACACGTCTAATCAGACACTCTATGAGACGGGCGCTGGACGCTGGTTGCCCAGGGAACGTCTTCGATAATCAGTGCTGTAGAAGGGAGCGGGCGCGTATGTATGTTGAAAATATATTCTTCCCCTGAGACAAAACCCATCAATTGATAGCAATACCAGAATCTGTACCAGCAGCATGGACTACCGGCAAACCAGGTGTGGGAGGGAGAGCCCACCTGCGTAAACCGAATTCCATGCATAGAACTTTGCTTGCGCAGGGTTATACTGTACCAAGCTACGTTGCACGTTCTACTGCCTGTTGGTGGGTATTATGAACAAAGAGGTTTTACCTGTCTCATGCCAATTGGAGAACATGCAGGAGACTTTGGATCTTTGCCAGGTCCAGGAGGAGGGGAGGGGTACAACCAAATAACCCCGCATATTGTCGCTAAAAGGGCGCTAACACGCAGTGGAAGATAAGTGAGCCAAGTTTCAGCAGATGCAAAGTTCCAGACCCGTGAATCTTGATCAATATACAGAGTCCTAAAGGCCCTCGCGGCAGATGATCTTTGCGGGGAGTGGCATCTCGTCCAAGGTCCCCGACGTGCCAGTGATCTACGCGAGCCTAACGAGCCCAAAGTTCCTGGCGGGTGCGCACGCATCTTCCTCAAAGATCCCTGCCTTTGACGTTTTCATGAAACCAGAAATATCTTGACAGCATTGAATGATACACTGCCCATCCGTAGGCTATTTAATGGGCCTCTCGATCGAGCGCTCCGTTCTCGAAACTTCATCAAGTTTCAACATCATTTACACTGCACGATCCACTACCTTCAAACATCCGCCTGCACCATGACTTCTACACAGCAAGACCATATTGTTCTTCTTGTTGACACCCCCTTCTTTGAAAACCTACCTGCCTGGGTCACCGACCACTTCACCGTCACGCCCGGAGGCTACCATGATGGCCAGCCCTCTCGCAACAAACTAGTCATCTTCGCCGACGGCAGCTACCTGGAGTTCTTCAACTGGTACGACAAACCACCATCTCTAGACGCTGACAACCTGCCGATGAGATTCTGGGGGCCTAAATCGCCGGGCCTGATCGACTTTGCAATCACCGACACAACCCACTCCGCCGAGGAGTCGGTGAACACGGTCAACGAACGCTTGTCTTCGAGCCCCGACAAAGACGCCGGCCTCGGTATCAAGTTCGGCAAGCCAGTTGCGGGCTCACGCAAGAAAGTTGACGGCGTCGAGATCAAGTGGAAGGTCACACGGCCCGAGTTCTCCCAGGGGGAAAACACGCCCGGCGACGAGCTGTTCGCCGACGGCAGAATCGACGTCCCCTTCTTCTGCCACGACGTCACCCCGCGAACCGACCGCGTGCCCAGTCTGGATGAGCAGAAAACGACACACCCCTGCGGCGCGATTGGCATCGCCGCCTGCGAGATCCTCGTACCACCTCATCTTCTGACCGAATATGCGCGAGTCTATTCCAAGATTCTAGGCTCCGACCTCAAACCTGTCGCCGCTGCCGGGAAGAACTCGTATACCCTCGACATTGGGGTGCCACAAGGATCTGCCCGTTCCACGGTTGTAGTGCGTGCTGCCGAGACTGAGCGAGACATCCAGCGCATCCAAGAGAGAGGCATTGGTTTCTCGGACCTTGTCATCGCTGTCAAGTCCGATGACACAGGCGGCGAGACGAGGTGGCCGTTGGGCTCCACTGGTATCGAGTCCACAATCTGGTTGGAGAAGGTGTAGGGAAATTAGCAACACTTTAACGCATATCTAGTGGCGTGGGTAGTTGGTTCGTTCCATTATTTTGCTTATTACTGGAAATCTCGGGCAGATTGCATGGAGACTAACCAGTGCGGGTGCCGTCTGGGCTATCAAACATGAACTTATCTGGCTGGACCATCTACAATTGTCGGTGCAAATTGCATCTCATCATGGCTGTTTAAAATATGTATTTTCCCTGCAATGTTGGAGGTGCCACTGATGCTCTGGCTGAGCGAACATGAGGCAAGGTAGCTTTAAATTAGCTGCTTGGTGTTGGGTGAGTGATGTACTCCGTAGGCGGTGAGCACGGCGGAGAATAGGCACTAAAATCCATTATCCTACCACAATGACCCCCACGGTCACACTACATCCATCCATCTATTGTTTTCTGTTCCGTTATCTGAGGTCTGCTGCATAACAGTGCAATATAGCGCCGAGACTACCTATGCCAAAGTCACTTTCTGTTAGCGGACGACGCAAACCTCAGAAAAGGAAGAGGATTGTCTTGTCGTGTACCGAATGCCATCGGCGCAAGCAAAGGGTAGGGAACCCCGGGAGATATATAGCTCAACAAGGGTTTACTAAAGGTTGGATAGTGTGACCGCCAGTATCCATGCTGCAACTGTACCAAGCGAGGTACGCAGGTAGGGATACATTCGAAAGCAATCTTTGCGTATGGTCTGATTGGCGACCGCAGAATCTTTGCCAATATGACGCTGAACCGAGGGGCTGCCAACCCTCACGAAGCGGTTCCGGTGACGGCGATCCTCCGGAAACCTGCCGCGGCACGAATATGGTTCATGTCTGCCAGCCTGCTGAACCGGACACTGAGTGGTCTAGCGAGTTTCAGGACAAAATTCGAGATTTTGGATACTCCAGCCACGGCAATTTCAACTCCATGAGCCTATTGCATAGTGCTAAACTGTGTGGCGGTCAGGCCACTAGTTTATCTAGCTCCCGTACCCCAACCGAAGCCACTTTCCGAAATGATGCGAACCGCAAGTACAAGGAAGCAGTCCGTCAGCTGCCCTCACAAGCCTGCATCGACCTCTTGGTCCAAACCTTCTTCTCGGACATCAACTGGCAGTACGACGTGCTGGACGAGGAATCCTTCAAGGAACACCTAGTCGCATGGAGAGAGATATCATACTCCGACCTCCAAGTGGGCTTCGAAAAGTTAGCGCTCGAAACGGTTGTGTTTCCAGCACTACTCTTTCAAGTCCTCGCACTTGCCCTTCTTTTTCACCCTCCACAAGATGAACTGATCGGTTCTCTCATTACCATGGCCGACATGACCTTCCATGATCTTGGAGGCGAATATAGCGATGCAGGTGCTGACTTGCTCGCACTGTTGGGGAAAAGGGATATAACAATCGCCACAGTACAAGCAGGTTTGCTACGAGCCTCGTTCTTGAAAAGCAGTGGTAAAGTTATTGAAGCCTGGCATACACTTGGGGCAGCAATCCGCGACGCACAGGAGATTGGTCTACATACCGGGCGGATCGTATCTGATCGATCTCCAGTGCGGCTGAAGCGCGGGAGAGAAAGTGTCGGTCTCGTGGGTCACAAAGTCTGGGTAGTCTTGCATATTTGGGACGTCCACATGGCTGTCGTTCTCGGCCGACCGATCATCACCGATATTCAAGTCGATCACTTCGCCCACACAGTAGAGAATGAGGAAGAGCGGCGAGAATTGTTTTCGCATTGGCAGACCGAGACCGAACCACCTCGACCATTTGATATCATCCTCGCCGGCTATAATGTGGCGTATCGATATTTCAAGGACATCCACCAACTGGAACACAACGGTGCTAGATCACAAGACTACCCTATTGTCGAACACATCAGCGCTGCAATCAAAAAAGGCTTGGAATGCCTGCCCTCTTGGTGCCGTCTGGAAAATCCAGATACAAAGTTCGATGGATTACGCCCGTGCCGGTGGTTACCAGCTGCTCGAGAGGGACTATCGTCGCTCATCCACTTTGTTATTCTGGCACTTCATCGACCCTACATATTCTCTGTTCCTCATAGTCGCACAGAAGCCCTGGAAGCTGGGATATCCGTTCTTCGCGCACAAGAACGACTATTTGAGCAGTCAGAGCCACGCCAGCGCAAGGTGTTCAATTTTGTCTATGCTTCTTTCGATGCGATTGTTCTCATTGCAGCACTCTGCCTTGTTTCGAACGAGGACTGTGAACTACAAACAGCGTGTATCGATGTCGTTGAAAGGGGGATGCAAAGGCTGAGTATAATTGGCCAAACCAACTTCATGGCAAAGTCAGCACATGGCGTTGTCTGCAGCTTGTACCGTCGTCTCGCACATCGACTCGGCATCCCCGAACCCGCCAAAGACGATAGAGCGTCTTTCACCAGTCCAGAACGGATCCTGCCCACTAACAATACTAATCCTGTTCATGGGGCACCGTGCGGACCTTCGTTTGACGCCGTTCCACCCCCGCGTCCCACCCACGACCTATTCTTCGACCATCTTTCAATAACACAAGTACCGTTCACAGATACATCTGACAGTTTTCCCTTGGATCCCCTTACTGTGAATATTACAGATGGATGGAATTTTGAAGGCGACTTCTCAGATACCAGCTTTTGGAATTTGATGAACGGACTCAACCATTAAAATGCACATGTCCCTAAGTTGCATCCTATTTGATCCCGGCAAACCAGGTTGCAATATCCCCCACATTGCGATCAACGCAATCCGGCTGGTCGTAGTGCTGGAAGTGCGAAACCTCGTTATTCCAGATCAACTTTTTCTGACTGGTGGGAATGGAATCGTAGTGGCGCTTCGCGGCCGCCGCATTCATACAGTTATCGCCGTGGATGAGCAGCGCCGGCTTGTTCAGCTTCGCCACGCCAGGTACGGTGGTATAGTCAAAATGGTCCAAGTCACTCATCACTGCGTATCGGTTCTCAAATCCCTTCAGTGTCCACGGTCCATACCAAGACCAAATAACCGGTCCCGGAAGACCGGCCAGCGACCCTGTATCAGGATCAGCGGCCTTCGGATCAACCAACGGCTGGTACATCACTTCCCCGGTCTTGTTGTACAGTTCACGGGCTTTCTTAGCTCGTTCAAGCCGGGCTCTGTACAGGGCTTCTCCCTGTTCCGGGGTGGGCATTTTCATCGCCGCTATGTCTGCGCCGGGCGTCCATGCAACACACCCAGCACAAATCATGTAAACGTCGGTTTCATGGTCTCGGTAGTATCCAGAGATAGAAGCCACGCCTGCAACCCGGCCATCGTAGGATGCCACATCCAAAGATTGCGGGCCGCCCTGGCAGATACCGACCAAGAACAGCCGAGATGGATCGACATCGCCGCGTGCCGATAGATAGTCAAGGCCGGCGACCATGTCCTCGTTTTTCATTTTCGGGTTTTCTTGTCGTCGCGGTTCGCCGGTGCTTTCACCAACGGTGCGAGGGTCAAAGATCAGAGCTGCGTAGCCTTCATCTGCGAGACGGGTTGCGTATTGCAATGGCGCTTGCTCTTTCATAAAAGAGTATGGGCCAGTTATAACAACGCCGGGTGGTTTCGTAACATTTGTGGGATAAAAGAGAATCCCGGCGACAGTGTCCCCATGAGAAGGGTATTTGACTCTTTCGGTGTTGTATTGACCGTGGGAAGGCATTTTGAATTCGGTTCAGGGAAGTCGGGACTCTGGGTATGAGGTTTGACTGAGAGGATCTTGATGTTCTCAAGGCGGCGAATCTGGCCAGGTTTAAATAGCCCAAAGCCATCGGCGTTATACCATGGTCATGGCCTCATGATGGTACATTGTAGGGTTCATAGAAACCTATGACGCATTGGAATCAATGGGTAGCAGAATAATTCCCAATCATATTAGCGCGACTAACTCCGTTTTCGTATTTCTACCATTATCGCCGATAAAAGCGGGTCAGATTGGGCCTAACGCCGATAGACCAATCAAGGACAAATAAGCCGTGGAACTTATTCTATACAAAAAGTGCTCGCTCAGTTCAACACTGACATCCAATACTCCAGCCTAGTTTACTAGTATCCCATATTTGGAAAGCTTAGCGCCTGTAGTTGACAGGACATTGTTTAATGAAGGCGTCTTGGTCCGTAATGCTTTCCCGGGTCAGATCTTACCAGCAATGTGGTCCAAGCTAGCATGACGAGAAAGGACACAACACATCGGGTTAAAAACACTGCACTAAGCAAATTCATGACTAGACGGGCTTTCTTCAGCATCCAGTTGAGCGTCTTGCTCGTTGAGTAACAGACGACCTGTTACCGGCCTATCCAAGGGTAGTTACGACCCATTAGATAAAAGTAGACATTGTATTATTTCGCACTGTAATTTGCAGACTTAGGCATTCACTCGTTCGTGGTTTTATGATTAGCTATAAAGTATTTCTTTTTCTGCGTCTTTCAGCTGCGCCTTACCAGCATCAGCTCCACCATTGATTTCTCTGCCCCGTCTAAAAATTCTGGCAAATCATTTGCCGCGCTTTGACCCTATACCTAACATTGTTTCGGCCAGAAATTGGTCCCATGACTGGTTCCTGACCGGAAAGCTGGAGAAATCCAAACAACCTAGATTTTCACTCTTATCTGGGCCCCGTGCTGGCGCCGCGAAAGCAAGATAAATTGACCGGTTGCCCTTCAGCAGAAACAACTTATCTAAACAACTAAGGTTAACTATATTTTCCTCTATTCTTCTCCGTCTAGCCTTCCACAAGAACACCAGCACAAATCACAATGACAAAGATCAACACCCAGGATAAATATGTTTTCGGTAGGAGCCAAAGGGAATCAAAGCGGTAAGTAAGTCAATACACCTCGAACAAAGTGACAAGAGCCCTAATAAAAAACAAAAAACAACCCCAGGCTCGACGCACAACACAAACTTCTGAAAAGAGTGACTAATAATACGTTGATCCATCCTTCAATTCCCCTGGGAAAGGCGCTTTCCGTTGCAGATATAGGTACTGGAACTGGGTGAGTCCGCTGTCAATCTCGTAAAGCGCAGGAGACTAACCAATACGGCGTGGCAAGTATCTGGCTGAAGGATGTCTCCCAACTCTTCGAGAAAGCGCACCTTCAGTGTTACTGTCATGGATTTGACATCTCAGCGGAACAATTTCCTAAAAAGCCAGGAAACATCGAATTTTCTGTGCAAGATATAACATTGCCGTTCCCCAAAGAACATTGGAACCGGTACGACATAGTTCATGTGAGACTACTAGTTGCTGCCCTCGAAGAATCTGAGTATAGAACTGCGATCTCGAATCTTTCTGCCATTTTGAGTATGTAGCTCCTAATGTTTTATCAATCCCTCGGATAATACTAACCGCCGTTGTTTAACGAAAAAGAGCCCGGTGGCTTCCTTCAATGGGAGGAAATCGACGAGGAAACATACATATCAACCGACAACCCAGTCATTCGGGAAATGCACCGGTGTTTCGATTTTTCACTGAAAACTGAGGGTAAATGTTTCACAGCATCAGCTAAGGTCTATAAGGAGTGCATTGCGGCCAGTTTCATGGATGTTGTACGGCTAGAGTATCGCTCAGACTCGAATAGTGATATCCGCCTCGATACAGAAGAAAGGCTTGCGGCAATTATTGAGACGCTGTATGCAAGTCTTTTGTTCCGCTCTGGGCAGGTTGCTGACGAGGCGGAGGCATCGAAATGGGCTGCAGAGTTGATCGAGCAGCATTGGCGTCTTTGTGAGGACGGAAAATCCCCACCCTTGAAAGTGATGAGAGTAGTTGCCCAGAAGCCACCGAATGGTTCGTCCATATGAAAAGGGTAACCAACTTCAGTCATCGGTAACCACTTCACGGCTTCCCTTCAGAGAGAACGTGGTGATCAGTGTTGTGTCCCGTGGAATTGGCAAAATAGGGCTTCTATTATTCTAGAACTATTTACCAAGAGCCTGACATCAGAATACGAGGTGGTTAATTCAAGAACCAGTCGGCCCCATCGAATTTAGAAACAGCGATGTCCTAAAGCGTTGAGCAAAACTTCTGCCTACAATCTCGTACCCTTCTTGGCCAGTCGTCCGCTATCAGCTCATTCTTGTAAAATCTGGGAACAGTCTTAGTTCATTTTAATCAAATGACCTGATTGACATCAGCTGGCCATATCGGAGCTCATTCAGAATGGCTGGATCTACGTGTATCTAGATGCGTATCATATGCTGGGTCCCCGTGAAGACACCTCTCTCTCACTCTAGTGAGTGCTACCTAAGGAACCAGGCTTGATGGGTGACTGAACTATATCTTGTTTTGGAAACCAAGTATTGATAGATTCATTTTGCCTGTGCTCAATCATGTAAAAGACTTCACATCTACTCAACCATCCAAACGATAAGTAAAAATCATCCTCAGTCAGACAGCCTATCCTCCTTCCCAGCATTGAAAATATTTCACAATTTCAGCTCAACCAATCGAGAAACTCTGGAGTGAAATAGCTGATGATGGCTTCGGTACCAGCGCGACGATGACTTTGGTAGTTTCAAATGCAATGTATTTCAGATTAAAAACACCCACACAGGCTGCCGCATGGAGCATAGCAAATTCGCTGGATACCTGCATTGCAACGAGTGGCACGTTAGAGATGCTCTTCGCATCGCTGAGTATGCTTGCATAAGCCGGCTTGACAATGATCATATCGGCACCCTTATGCATATCACGAAGCATGACTTTTTGGGCGAGTTTGCATGTCGGAGGCGTCAATAGGTAACGCTTGTGCTCTTCGGTAACGAGGTGGGATGAGATAGTCTCTCGGAAAGGCCCGTAGAGACAGCTGTCGTATTTGTAGAATATCAAATAATAGCGAGTTTACTTTCGAGCCGAGTGCGGAGGAGCTTGATCTTGATAGCGCGGATACGACCGTCGCTCATATCCGATGGAGCCACACAGTGAGCGCCGGCCCGAGCGAAAGACAGTGCAATATCGGCAACGCGATTGACAGTTGCCTTATTGTCGACCGTGCCGTCGCCGAAAGCACGGAGCTATGTCCGCGGTCAGCGTACACACGGAGACTTACATCGGCGATGACATATACACCGGGAAAGTTCTCGCGGATAGCCGGTATTGCAGGCCTGATGGGACCTCTGACACTATCTGCCATAGAACAACATTATCCTCTATGTGGCTGCTAAGTAATGTACTGAATAGAATAACTGAGTGGAGGCCCTTCACAACGGGGGTAGAGAGGAAAGGTAGTAACCTCGTGTAGTTGTCGTTCGGCTTGCCACATGACAGACACGCTGCTGCTGTAGCCGCTCTTCAGCTGGCTAGGGATCTGGGATATGCCATCCCGAGCACACTGGATGCTGCTAATAGGACGACTGGCGACCTTATCTACCAGGGAGGCCCTAGAAGCGTTATGATGTAATGCTAAGCTGTACGGTGCTTTATGTAGGTGCAGCTTGGAAAGTCATGCCACCAATTAATATCAGTAGGATTGTCACTCAGATACCGCCAATCTCGCTCGGCTTCAGGCCAAGGTCACCGATGAAAATGAATGCAAATAAGTGAGATTTTTCCTAAATGAGTTCATTCCATGAGGCGCATGGAATAGGGCAAGTAATTCGTGTGTGTGAAGTGCTTCTCAGATGCATGGCTTACATATCTACTGTATTACTAGCCCTATTTTCCTACAGTCGGAGTGTCCGGCCGAAATAACTGAACCGACGGGATTTGTGCCCAAGGCGGAATTAAAATCTCAACTTGCCATTTTACAAGGGACATTTGTGGGATCGAATCTCTCCTGATGGTCTGGGCCATCACACTGGCTTATCGCACCAATCGGCCACGGAGTCTCCGCATGCCCGCGATGTAAGACAAGAGGGGTCCCATCCTTACCCTATATTATACACGTGAACTGCCTTCTTAGTTCTCCCTTCCAACTAACATGGCGAAGCTCGAAGAAGCTCAACTATGGACAGATTGTTTTTCTTTCGACTCACTTTCACAGGAACTTTCCAAACTAACAGACCAAGTTCCTTAAGGATCCCGTGCCTAGTTTCCTCAGACTGCTGATATAATTTCAAGGGTGGTCAAACCCAGATGGAGACGAATTCTTTTAGGGACCGACGAGGAGCCGCAAAAAACCTAAGTAGACCTGTTGGAGATGACTTCTACCGTATCGCAAAAGAGATCGGTGGTAGCCTAGCATCAAAAACAGGGAAACCTCAATCCTCGGTCTTGTCAGCCTCATATTCTTGATCTGTGTATGGCTCCCGGCGGAATCAGTATAACTTGGAACTCTTCAACGCTATCTACGACGCACAGTTTATTAAACTACCTCCTGCTCCGCGATCGGTGACGCCAGGGCAACCGACAACTTTGCCTGGCCTCAGTAGCAGCTGCCAGTGTACGGGACTGTAGTCGGTGCATTCGACATGGTCTGTTGGATATGGTGCGTCAGACATGGTGTGTCGGACATGGGGCGTCAGATATGGTGTGTGGGACAAAGTGCGTCGTGGGTTCTGTTAGGGCAGAGAGAGTTGGAGAGGAGATGTGCTGACAGGCGATGGGGTTCGTATTCGGGTTTTTCGGACGCCACGATATTGAGGCCATGGGCCCATAGAAGCTTTGTATACTCCGGACTTGCAGGGTCAATAAGCCGGCGAATATGTAGCAAGTTCGTACATCAGTCTGCGTGCCCCACTCTGCCGTCCTGGTTATAGTAATCCGATATCTATATAGCGCCGACTCTGCTATACATCGTAGGCCAAGCCGGAAACTACAATATCCTTTCAACAGACTGTTAATTGGAATCAAAATGTAGTTATCAAGAGCATTGACAAAATAAGCAACTATTTCACGTGTTTAGAGTCCCGGTCAACTCTCTAATTATTAGATTGCGCCGTCTTCTCAGCGGCCCGCATTGCATGTTGAGAGGCGTCCATTAATCATCCCTACAATCCAATGTAACCAAGACCAAACATGCATACAACCAATCAGTTGAGAGGGAAGGTAGGCAGTTTGTATGCCACTAACTGCAGCAAACATGCGCGACATCTTCGGTAGGGGGAGCTGAAGCCGTCATCAATCCTGTGATGTGTCAGACCATCGAAGCCACGAGCCCCTGGTAATAGGAGCCTAGCAGAAGCAGCTACCTGATCGGAATACGAGATAGCCACGGTTACACCGGACACCAACAGATTACCTTGCTTCCGAGGGATTCCGCTTACAATATCGGCCAATATGTCCTGGAGCCTGATGATTCTCGGTAATAAAAGCACCGTTCATCCCCTACCAACCGAGAGCCTACTACATGCCAACTGCATTATCTGTTTTCTCCAGTATCTCATCCTTTGGAATCATCAAAATGACTCGGGCTACAGTGACAACTACTCTCAACTATCATATTCCCAATGGATGTACCGAGATCAACCTCGGAACAGCCGAAATGATGCGGCTCGAACCTGATACTCACCAGGTCGAGATTGAAGATATCCGTGGCCAAGAGAGCGAATTCAACCTAGATACACATGGGTTTGCCTTATACTCTCACGTCAGCAAATACATCCCACCAGAAGACGAATCCACCATCAGGAACGAAATATACGCTGAAACAGCAGAAATGCTTAAAGAGATGTAAGTTCCCTGTGTCCATATCTCCAGTCTGCCGCTAATATATTATCCAGAACGGGTGCTACGCGTGTTCACGTATTCTCGCACCTACTCCGCCGCGCCGATTCCAAAGACATGGCAAAATGGGCGGCATCTACCACATCTAAACGTGTTGCGGACGCCGTTCCACCCGCCAGGGTCGTTCACATCGACCAGTCCGAGTCCGGGGCTCACACCATCCTCCGTCAAAACCTCGGTGAAGAGGCTGACCGGCTTCAGAAGACCCGCTGGGCTTTGATCAACGTGTGGAGGCCTTTGGAACCTATCCGACGGGACCCCCTTGCGCTCTGTGATGCGCGTACCGCCGATGACAAAGACCTTGTGTGTCTTGTTGCTCGTCTGCCGGCAGAGCCAACTGGGGACAACAAGTATAACGACCTTACGAAGGGACGAGTTTTTGACATGTACCGTGTGTTGTACTCGGAGCACCATAGATGGTATTATGCCTCGAATATGGTGCCTGAGGAGGTTCTGTTGCTGAAGATATTTGACTCGAAGGATGATGTGGCAAAGCGGACGCCGCACTCGGCATTTGAGGATCCGTCTCTGGACCCTACAGCGGGGACGCGGAAGAGTATGGAGATCCGATGTCTGGTGTTCTGGGAGGACACTGAAGCCTAGCGTATAGGAGAGCTCAATGTTACTTTTCCACTTATTACAACCCAGTCACTATGCTGAAGTGCCAATTCGGGCTGGATGTAATTGGCAGGAAAGACAAGGCTCCTACCCTGTTTGTATCTGCAAGGTGTCCTTAGTCAGTCTCTCCATATGTACAATATAGAGACTGACAGATGTGCGGCCCAAAGTTCGGTGCTGAGGAGGCTGTGTTTTAGAAGAATGACTAGTCGGGCATGCAGCGCGTCTTTGGAGCAAGCATCTTGGGATGGAATTCTCGGAGTTCTCGCACTATTACAATGTAGGTCCCACGCTATCTTGCGGTTTGAAGCCATTGCCCCTTAATTCATAAAGAAGACAAAGCTCAATCTGTTCCAGCTCTCCTAACCCCTGACACCATATGTACCCATCTATTAAGCAAGGGTGTAGTGGTCAGGAACAGGGTTGTTCTTATCCCAGAATTTAACGGTAACATCACAGTTTTTGTACACCGCATAGCAGGATGTCCCACCCCCGAACGATGTCGGCAGTTGAATCCAGTATGTGCCATCATAATCACCGAGGTTGAAGTTATACGTCAGATCGACGTATTGAGAGTTGCTTGGTACCGGGAATATCAGCAAGATACGTCTTTAAGAGGAGATATGTTGACACTGAGTAAACAAGGACTTACCCAGAGACAGATTGAGTCTCTGACTCAAATTTGGCGTTTATTACACCGCCGTGAAATCCATCGGCAAAAAATGTTGAACCGACGCTTGTGGGCAATTTATGGTCGAGACTGTGGGAGTTTCGGCCGCAATCGTCACTGGCGACGAGGTCACACTGGACTGCTGCAGTAGCCAAGCCCATTAAGCCGAAGGCAGACAGTAGGAGTTTGACAGAAGACGAAACCATCTTTCAAGAAAGCTAGTAGGGTAGTTGGCTGCGAGAGATAGTTGTTGAGATATTTGAGAACACAAGAACGCAAGAACAGGTACAGAGAACTTATAAGAGTACATCTGCGGGCTCTTTATGTCAAAAATATATAATTCGGTTGGCTACATGCATGAAAGGGAGGGCCTACATTGACTTGGGGCACTTGACTGGACCAATTAAAGACTGCAGGTACGGACCATGTGTGCGGAGATATAGAACAGAGGCGTTAAGCTTCCGTAGTATGGTTTCTTAATCCTGGAGATAAGCGAAGTATAAATTCAAACCTCATGATTTGCCCGCATAACCTCACTCCGCATTTGTTTGCCACTGACATGGTGCGGTACAGTGGATCGTTCACAGAACCAACATGGCTTCGTCGGAGAAATTGAAGTTTATTGCTTTCACAGACTTAGGGAGCATTTTGTGATTGGTGGCCTAATGGCAACACCCGAGAAACCCATATGCGTAAAATATATTATGTATCACTGCTTCGGAAATTTGCCCTACTAAGCAAAATAGGTCTCACTATTACGTTATATATCAGCAGACAGAGTTTGGTATTTTGTGTATGCAATGAGATAATATCTAATTAATCAATGGAAGCTTCTTGCTTACTCTGTTCTCCATGCATTCTAGGTATGTCTTGAACTAACGGGTGGCTTGCGGCACGTTTTGCCCTCTCGTCCATGAACCAGTGGGACTTCTTGCCATATTGCTAAACAATGCCCTGGATTTGGAACTTGGCTTTTTACCTTCGGGGTATTTCATACTACAATTCCCATATACTGAGAATGTACATGGGAAAGTAAGGACTCAATTTCCAGCCCGTACCGGGCTCATTCCGCTGACAACTCAAAGCCTTAGCGTTATGGTTGAGTGGATCGATGCAGAACTAGTCAATTCTTGACTTCACCTTGCTTTATTTTGGACAGTTCTTGAAATGAGGATGAATATGGTTCCCCGATCTCGATCGGTATGTCTCTGATGTTGATCAATAATTATGCTTCGTATAATGGTCCTTCATTGTCTCACTTGAGGCCATTTCCGGCGGGGGGGCCACGGGGATTCTTCGGGAACTTGGCTCAAGAAGTGATGGGTGCAGGCATACCATAGCGGCCAAAAACTGTCTTCATAGCGGTTCAGCGTGTCTGAGGACAGTTCCTCATGCGCAATGGACGGACGCCACGAGACACTTAGTGAGGAACCGTGGGCTACTCTTACAGAGCTTCGCAGAGGAAGAAGACGAAGGACAGGAGTAGCCCATAAAGCTCTTGAGATAGGTGAAGAACGATCGGAAGGGAAAGGATCCTCCTCCTCTTTTGGCCCCTCTGAACCAAACTCAGAGCGATGGAATTCTGCGGCCAGAAACCCGCAGCATACGTACACCAGGTGAGACACAACAGAGCAGGAAAGACCGGGCAGGAGTCATCTGCAATAAGAACCGGAGTGAGCAGAGTTCCGCCGAAGTCCGAGGACTACAGTACTTCGTAGGAGTCAACGGTTTGGCCGGTCATTCTTCGGAGGAACAACTCTAAGAGCCCTCCATGTAACCTAAGTAAGACAACCCATCTACCCTGTTTGGAAGTAAGGTTCTTAAGAATCAAACAAAAACTGTATTATGCACCTTGGGTTTTGTTCGACCGTGGACGTCGTCGGAATGGTCGTCATAGTGTCTCACCATAACCAACTGACCTAGTTTCGTATCCTGTGCATTTAGCTTTCTGCAGGAGTATAGATCCTCCTCCCATAAACTATTTATATGGCCCAGTCAGCTCAAAAAAAGGTTTCGATTAGACACTATTCCATTTCATAAAGCCCGACGGACAGCCCTTCAACATGAAATATCTCCTGTTTTTGTGTTTGGGAATCAGCCAGACCTATTGCCTCTCCACATCGGATGGTTCTACGGCGACAGAACCTCTGTTTGTCAAAGGGCAAGGTCCAGATGGCCTCGATATTTTCAAGCCGTACCACCGCTTTAACCTTACCCAATGGAAGCCTGATAGTACTTTCTATGAAGGTGTCCCAATGGTCGAGAAGCAGACTGTTATCAATGGGGAAACACTCATTTACCAAGACTTCAACATCTCTGCTCTTACCTTGGGGCAGTTTAAGAAGTACGTCATGTCTACCCCCGACTTCTTCGATAGCCATGGCAGCATTATCTTCTCCGATGAAGATGCACAGGCATACAGGTAGTGTCATTCGTCCTTCTCAGTCTGGCGGGTTTCTTACTACCACATAGGGAGTTTATGATTGCCGCGGAGGACCATGGGGACACTAGCGTTGCTATACCCCTCAACCTCACCAAAAGAGATTCTCTCCCTGCAACAGACTGTTCCGACTCCGGCATGTTCTGCAAAGACAAATGCCTCAAATTAGTCCAGCGAGGTGTGGTGCAATCCACAAATGATGACGTGTATGGGGATTACCACTACGATTCAGACAGTTTTTGTGGTTCTGGGAGTATCACCAAGACCGTCTCAGTCACTGATGTTTCAGGGATCACTATCGGCGGTAGTGGTCAGATCCCAGGAGTGAGTTTTGACCTCCTTAATATTTTATTTCAAGGTTGCTTAAGCTTGTCTACAGTTTGGCAAGGGTTGGACAAAGCTGGTGTCGACTTTCTTTAATACCTTTGGGTTTAATATCGGCAATACTCCAGATTCGTAAGCAATACCTACCCAGTCATATAATTTCATTTCCCAGAGCAGACCAACTAACAAGGGGTTATTAGTGTCACAACTGCTATTGGTTACACAGGTAACTGTGGTCCGGGCAATGTCTGCTTCCTCTGGCACAGGCCCCACTTTACAGTGAATAAGGGAGTTGTGATTGTAAGTGAGCGACAGTTTGAAGTCCCTCTTTATTATCGTATTATGCTAATTTCGAATCAGACCCAGTTTATCGATGCATTTACGCAGAAAACCTGTCAGGATCCAGAAACAACCCCTTACGAGGCCCATATAATGCATGAAGAGTCTGACAGTGGTGGCGCGGGTAAGTTATTATCTCCTCGTTCTGTTACGAAGCTCAAATGAATGCTAACCGGTTGTTATAAGCATCCCATGGTCTTTGTTATTCGATGCAGGCTCATGGGTGTCCTAGTCCTGTCTCAGCTTCGTCCACAATCCCCCCCTGCCCTAATGGCTTTTAAGGTACCATGTCTTCCGTTCTCTTGGAGGGAAGTCCTTAGGTCGCCACGGTCCTGTGTAGATGTCTGTCTAGTACTTTCTGTTCCGAATTTTTGCTTGGAATTGCCAGCTCTTTATTATATTTATTTGTCTCCCCTATCTCTGATTTATATTCTACTACGTTAGCTCACCTCGTTGAACAATAAATATGTCCTGCATATCCTTCCTCAAGCTTCGAGGTGACATGATAAACAAAGAGGGGGTGGTTAGGCTTTGTATTCTGTAATTGTACAGTAACTGTATTGATTGAACGTACGCCGCTGTGAATAACATGCTACCTGGTCCTTCTAGTAAGAATAGTCAGGTGTTCGTGATTGCTGTCCAGCACCAACAAAGATCTCCCAGCGCATATACCTAAGGCCAAAGCTCGTGCCACAGACCTAGAAGCATGTGGGGGCCTTCTTCGCTGCCCGCCGCCGCCTCTTGCCGGTATTAGAGGTGTGGCTGCCGAGTACCTAGGTATGTTCGCTCCTCGTCGCGGGATGATGATGGCTGCCCGGGGGACAAAAAACTTTCTGACGAAGAACCCACGGACGTTACATTAAGTGTAAGTAGTAAGTATATGGGACACGAAGCTGCCCGGATTTGTTAAGAAGGCCCTAAATGCGTATTATAGTATCGAATGTATCCACTACCTTAGATCCAAAAGTGAAACCTACATTATTCCGCAGTGTACCTAACTTTTACCATCACTGGCTGCTGTAAGTCACGCTATATAGAAAATGACGGTGACTAATTCAAAGTCGGTGTAGGATTTTGGACGACAGAGGAAGCCTTGTTTAGTAGTCATTGTCTGTCGTCGTCTATATGAAGCTTCTAAGTAAGACTGTTTAGATGTACGATGTTTCTCCCTGGGTTACGCTTGTCTTAACTCAAGATCACTTACTATATCTAGCATGTTTCCGCCTATGTTAAAGCCAAATTCTGGTGTAACTGAACCTTCTTGGCTCTCCAAAAGTGCCCTAGGCACAATGTACCTGGTATTACCACGGCCGCGAGCACAGCCTCCAAGATTAACGCTTGCTTTGTATTTATCGGCGGATTAACATTGCTATCGGCCCGCAATGCATTGGCGATTAAAACTAAACACCCACCGACTAGCTGACCCCTTAGGCATGAACCATGTAAAAGCAGCACATCTCGAAGACTGGTATAGCGATTAATCGACCTGCTTTACTTCCGTCAAGAGCTTTGATCGGGAGGGGGGCCCTATATAATAATGCTAGCGTAACGGACGGCCAAAGACATATTCCCAGCTTTCTGAACCCACATAGGAACAATAAATTCAGCTAGAGCCGCGCCGAGAGAGTTGGTAAGGCTCATTAAAGCGGTGCATTAGACACGGGCCGTGGTGGACTACTAAATATCGGAATAGAGACTGGGAACAGCCAGCACAAAAGGCTGCGCTAGGTCGATGACTATGTGACCTATTATTGTTGCCCACACTTGGACCCCGTCCCTCGAGCACCAACCCGCATATCGCACCCAATTCCCTACCAGCAGCAGGCTCGAGGCGATTAAAGCCAAGAGGCGGGGACCTCAGCGGAGAGACCAGATAGCCACTGGTGAAATGACGCAAACGGAAAATAGGAAGTTAATAGATGTCCAGCCAATTACGGTGGCAGTGGTGGAATAGTACGTCTTTACAAAGGGGGCGACAGAAGTAAAAGTGAACCACTATCTCCGAGGAAATAAGTCACCCTAGAGGACGCAGGGGGGATACAGGGGATAATCCAGTACTCACGTCAAACTCATTACCGCATTTAAGAGAGTCAATTGTGCCAGGCCAAGCCAGCGACGCGGGGAAATTTTCCAGTCATAGATAGGTGCTTGACTTACCGTCCCCTGTTCCATCTCAATGGCGGACTTGAGATCCTTGTTCATTCTACTAGTAGTATAATCTTTAAGTAACAAGGCAGACATGGTGCATCAAAAAGAGATTATGGATGATGATAGTGAAGTTAGGACACTTCTCTATTGGACCTCTTGCGCCAGAGAGATTCTCTGGAAGAGGTTTACATATGCCTGTATACCGGCTAACCTACTCCTCGCTTGGCCGCTCACTTGCCGCATGGCTGCCCCTCTTTTTGTCCCCACAGGCATACCTCAAAAGGCTTTGCCGGTTGCATATCCTAACATTGTAGAATGGAGTGTTAACGGGCTCTTTCTACCCAGATGCCGTCTTTGGTGTGACACTAATGATAGTTGGCAGATCAAGTCAGGGTTCCACGTAGTTCGATTAGTACGAGTATGCAGATCATTGGCCATTGCCTTGCTTGTGGATACGTAGCATGGTCTTCTTTATCCGGGCTGAAGGTTAGAGCGATAGGCCCCTACTCTGCTGGTGAAAGGCTAATCTAGTGGCCACGTATGGCCACACACGTCAACTACCTCCTCAACCCTCCCTCACTATATTTCCCACTCAAAGAGTAAACCTTGCCCAAACCAGGATGGACCTCTACCTGGAACGGGGCGAATGGTACTCGCTCCCCATCTATGCTAATACATCCATCTTGATCTCGGGGCGAGATACGGAACGCTGAGATCTTGTAGTAGTTCACGTCAGGATGGTGAAAATGAGCTGCATTCTTCCCAACCTTTCCGAAGAGCTCGAAAACTTTGAGTATCGGGAGGTCCGAACTAAAGGTCACCAGATCAAGCAGTCCGTCATTAGGATGCGAGGCTGGGAAGAATGCCACATGGGGAGCGATGAACGCCATCTATTGACCCTGTGATGTCAGAGAACACAGGCTAAAATATCGCACTTAAGGAGGATCTTTCTCTTACCTTTCCACAATAGAAGTTCCCCATATTGTCATATTTAATCCGACGCCAACCATCTGAGGGGAGCGGATCCTGCACAGTGCCATACTTCAACAGTGGTAGTCCTTGGGTCTCAGCATCGACCGCCCATGTATCGATCGGGTCTTTCACGGCAGGAATGGCAGCAGCAGCGTGGAAGGCTAGCTGGATGTCTGCTTTATCCTCTAGCTCAACTTTCACGTCAATGTCACACGGGTAAGCTTTCTTGCTAAGGATTCTCGTGAGCACGCCCACATGAAACCGAGCAGCCCCCATCCAGCGCATATGCTCGGTTCCCAGGTCGGCCTCGGCGATGATACCCAACGCCTGACTTAGGAAGCTTACCCCTCGGCGGTCCCCCTGCGTGTAGCTGGCCAGGTCCATCGCCGTATCCACACCTTTGATTATCCCGAGAGCTGCAAGGCTTGCATGGTGACTGCCGTAGAGGTTGCAGGCCATCGCGTTGCCAGAACCGCAGGGTATCTGCGAGACGGCGACCTTGCCAAGAGCGCGACGCGCATCGGGTCTCTGAGCAAACCCGTTAAAAATCTCATGAGGAAGTCCATCGCCGGAACAAGCAATAACCGTATCGAATCGGTCGATGTGAAGGTTGCGAGCTATCGCAATGGCCTCACCAGGCTGGCTGGTGACCATCACTTCTATCTCCATGCGGGCTGCCTCAAATAGAGGTAGCACCTTATTCCACTTCTTCCACGCTTTCCCGGGTCCAGCATGAGGGTTGATCAGAACTAGGGCTCTTTTCCGTCTTTGCGCGGTGCCATACGCCCGGCGTATAAGAGCGGCCACCCACGTATCGATTTCGGAGCTGGAGCTGAGGGCTGGGGTATAGGTTCGAGTAGTTGGCCGCAACTCAGTTGGACTGGTGTACTCTGCAAATGTGATTGAAACAGTCCTTCCTTGGCATTCGGCCCACAGAATCAGCTGAAGAGGAATGAAATTGTGTAGCCCTCCCTTTTTCTGACTCTTGCGTAGACTGGACCAGCGCAGCGGGGGTTTGCACTCAGGTCTGCCTTGAGGTTTTGGGAGGTCTACACAATTCTTGCACAGGACCAGTTCACGGCCGTCCGCGAGAGAAAGTTGCAAGTCACAACCGTTGCCATCCATGTTAACTTTGGTCGCCTTCGGGGATAGGGTTGACCCATATGCTTGGGGATCTTCAGTTGTCGCGGTGGCCTGTCGAGCGGCGAACGCCGTTTGCGCACCATTAAAGTAGGGTCCGCTTGAACAGATACCTTCCTCCTGCACCCAGGTAGACCTTCCACCCCTTGAATGGTTATGGTTACCCTAATGTGCATATGATGTATTCTGCGTTGGATAACCAAGGCAGACGTTCCCCGTTTCCAGGCGAGGAGGGCAGGGTTCGGTGCAACTCTCGGCCCTCCGAGGCAGTTGACCTCGGACCTGAACTTCGGACTTGAACTTCGGACCTGAGCTCGGACTTTGTTGACAAGGGTGGTGGACAATAATACAAAACGTACATGCCTTCATTCATCATCCCACAGGTTGCTTCTTTTCAATAATAGCGAAGCAATCTAATCAAGCACCATGTCTGAGCATGCGATTCTGTTGGCTGTGTGGAAACAGGGACAGCACCTGTCCCGGCAGCTCCAGCCCTTTCTGTGGCCCCAAACTACCCCAGTCGACGCGTAAGTATCTCCCTCTCTCTATTTTCAGCTGTATTTCCGTTGGCGCGTTTTTTAGAGAATTTTAATTGTTCTCACTCCCCTTGGCCCCTTCCTGCGATTTCCAGCTGACACGATTTTGCCTGCATCAGCGCCCGGAACGTTGTCTTTTCTTACTTTGTCCTACATGTACTCCAACGCGCTTACTGGCAACTCAAAGGCCGTGGGGTGATCGGCACCGCAGTTGAGTTTTATCACAATGTTCGAAAGATTGCCTACGGATATCTCCTTCGGACCCCCTGGATCCGCCGCAAGGTGCAGAAGCAAGTGCAAGAGGTATTGACCAAGCTATCCGAGCAATTCTCCGCCCACGATCACCCGCGGCATTTGACACTGCCAAAGGAAGGTCTTCAGGTGGGAACGATCTTGTCTGAGCTCGATAATTTGGCCAATTTGGACCATACGCGCTGGGAGGATGGATACGTATCGGGCGCCGTTTATCACGGCGAGGATACTCTGATGCAGTTGCAGACAGAAGCCTTTGGCAAGTTCACTGTCGCCAACCCGATCCATCCAGACGTCTTCCCCGGAGTGCGCCAGATGGAGGCCGAGATCGTGACCATGGTCCTTCGCTTGTTTAATGCTCCCGACACAGCAGCTGGAGTCACGACGGCTGGCGGAACCGAGAGTATACTGATGGCCTGTTTGAGTGCTCGCCAGAAGGCATACGTCGAGCGAGGTATCACCAAGCCAGAAATGTATGTCAGCCTTTCTTCTCCTGCTCCTTGTCGTGCTCTAGCTCTAAGACTTGTCGTCATGACAGGATCATCCCCAGCACCGCACATGCCGCCTTCCGGAAAGCCGGTGAATACTTTAAGATCAAGGTCCACACCGTCGCCTGCCCAGCCCCTAGCTACCAGGCAAATGTGCGCGCCATGTCCCGCCTGATCAACCGTAATACCATCCTCCTCGTCGGCTCAGCACCCAATTTCCCCCACGGGATTGTCGACGACATCGCCGCGATCTCCAAGCTTGCTGCGCGCCACAAGATTTGCCTCCATGTGGACTGCTGCCTGGGCTCTTTCCTTATGCCCTTCCTCGAACGGGCGGGCTTCCCCGCCCCTGCCTTTGATTTCCGGCTGTCCGGCGTGACGAGCATTAGCTGCGACACGCACAAGTATGGGTTTGCGCCCAAAGGAAACTCCACCGTGTTGTACCGGACGTCTGAGCTCCGCACTTACCAGTACTTCGTCGACCCGGAGTGGTGCGGAGGCGTTTACGCGTCCCCAGGAATAGCGGGCTCGCGACCAGGGGCGTTGATCGCCGGCTGCTGGGCGAGCTTGATGTCAGTCGGAGAGGACGGCTACCTGCAGGCCTGTACACAAATAGTCGGTACGGCGAAAGAAATCGCCACGGCCATCGGGACGAACCCCTTGCTGGCCTCGGAGCTGTTTGTGCTAGGAAACCCCTTGGTGTCAGTTGTCGCATTTGGTGCCCGCCACCTGGATGTCTATAGGATTGCGGACGGGATGCTCAACAAAGGCTGGCATTTGAACGCCATGCAGGATCCGCCGGCCATCCATGTTGCAGTAACCATGCCTATTGTCAAAGTTTGGAAGCGTTTGATTGCGGACTTGGAAGCGGTAGTGCAGAGTGAGCGGAAGGAGGCGGAGAAACGACTTGAGGCTGGGGAGAGTATTCCTGAGCCGACTGGCAACTCGGCCGCGCTGTATGGCGTTGCTGGATCGCTACCGAACAAGAGTATTGTCGTAGAGCTGACGAGGGGTTTCTTGGATTTGCTGTACAAACCTTAAGAATTCCGACATCCTTTCGCCTCTCTGTCCGGCTGCTGTTATAGCTATAGTTCATCGAATTCTACCACTTGGAATCTGTCGGAGCAAGCACTCTATCGTAAACTGCTGAAATGGTGATGGCTATCTCTGACCTTAAAGGAGCTCAGCTCCATACAAATGGTGGTGGTGGTGGGCTTTGGCCTGGCGGGGCGCTAGGCCTAATTGGGCAACCGAGGTGCTCCGCGCCGATAGAATCCTTCTCCGACTACTATGTCCATTGATAACCAAGACCGAGATGATCGTAATGGAAAAACAGTAGCCGCCTGTGCAGACTACTGTTCTGTGCACTCCTGCATACCTCGGCAGGTGAAGACCGAGGCCCTTCCGAGGTTGATCCGAGTTCAAGGAACCGTATAAATCCGTCCCCAATCTCGCCTCTGCTACCAGGATCACCCTACTTGCCATACTACAGTTACCACTTCAATAGACACCATGACAACAGTTCTGATTACTGGATTCGTATGCGTTTAGCTCTCGCTCAATCCTTTCCAGAGTATGTTATAACAAACTGACATGGGGGCACCCCGGACATTTTCTGGGGCGGCGGGATGGCAACCACCTCGTGGGTGACCACCTGGTTGCCGGAGTGGATGACAGATATTTTGACCGGGCGGTTTATCGGGCAGCCGGTTATCGTGCGGCAGCTACGGGAGGCGACCGATGGGAATGCATTGAAGCGGGCTTGAATCGTGGATTGGGAGATTCTATTTACTGTAACGGACTGATGATTTGGGCCCTTTGGAAGATGTATATGACTCTGCGCAAAGGTCCTTGTCCCTCAAACCGATGATGTCCTTCAGCATAGCTTGATGATTGGTCCACTCCCCTGATTTAGGCTTTTGTAAACCAATTCATGCATTTTATAGTAATAAGACGGTGCATTAACCGGCTTGGACAATGATACCTTTTACCCTTAAACAGTACCCTAATAGTCTCCAGGGTGCATTTGCTTGCCATCATAATTGCTTTACTGTGCATGGTCCTCGTCGTGTTGCTTCATCAACATTCAACAAATTTGGAGACATAGAGGGAGAAAGGAAAGCATTCTACTCAAATAGACACCTCCGAGAGGTGTTATCATAACGCAGTCGCGGCGAAGGCGCCAAAGTTAGAGCCATTTTTAATTCAGACGGCCCTAGATAGCCGCACGACTGGGATTGGATTGACCAGAGAAAGGCCAGCATATCCGTACTTTCATGTCCCCGTTACGGTTGATTCTCCCCAAGCGGCCATTCCACAATTTGAACAACCACTGACATGACGTCTCGAGCGCGAAATACATATTGTACGCATCTGGGTATTAATTGCCGCGTGTGGCTGGCTTCAAGAAGCCTTTATATACACCTAGACTCTTCTAGTTCAGAGCCTTAACTAGCTGCCCTAATATTTTGGCCTCTTTCTCCTCTACCCGGTGCTTCTTCTAATGTTGATGGATTCGTTGGAGAAAGCGGCCACGATCGACCGGATAATTGGTTGATCCGGTTGCCCCACTGAGCTTGATCTACCCTTCTTGTCTAGCTGCTTTATCTACAGCATCGTTTCCTGCCACGCATATGTAGGCAGAGCTCCCCCGTACCTGTACGTATGCCAACTCGCACCCCTGGGGCCGTTGCCTTCATCTAAATAGTTGAGAGGATACATTAGCCGGAGGGGCGACACGGGGTTTGGACTTCCTGAATAATAACTAGGCAGCAGGCTATCGGTAACAAGGGTAAAAGCGAGCGGGGACTCGCATCTCTGGCGGTTCCCACCGTCGTGCGGACCCCATCTAGTTTAGTGGCGTACACTATTGAATCTGCCTCTGTGCCCAGATGAATCCGTCGAATCCGTTGTGGTGAGAACGCGGTTGCTGCGGTGGAGAACGTCGAGACCTACAGCAGTAAGTGGAACCGTTAGTCGAAGGACCTTTCTATGATGACAGGTAATCCTTAGATTACCGTATAGGTGACTGACGACTTGGTGCTAGTGAGCGTTTTCCTGGTAGAAGGATATTCAAAAACCCCACGGCGAACAGGCTACATTACCATGATCTCCTCTTCTAAGAGCAGAATCTTATGGACATACATCGACTCCGGGCGCGTCTCTAACACCGCGCCGGATGTAATTCCCAGCTCAAAGAAAGGTGCGTAAGGAAAGAACTTCATAAGCTGAGAGGGGGAATACAGATGCGCTTGGCAGAATTGCGATGGAAACAAAAAGACAGTAGACGCACAGCACATCGCACAGGATATGCGCGAGGCTAAGGGAGTCGTAATCAATGGTCCAGTTAGGGCCAGAGTTCTCATTGATGACGAACCTTGAAAGCACTATTATGCAACAGGATGAGAAGCAGCCCTTATATGACCAATCTCTTGATCTCGCTACCGTACCGTAATGGCAAATTAAGCTCAAGTGACTTCGCAACGACACCATAGCAGCTAGAAAGAGACAAAGGGGGTAAGCAGTATCAGGATGATCTAAGGTGGGCTGAAAAATGTATCATAATCAGACTGTATCATGGACCCAAAAAGCTCCATCACATTGAACCCTGTAGCGGAGTCGGCATCATGCGCAGACGCGTCGAACGTCGGTAACATCAAAGGCAGCGTGAGTGGTAGATCCATTGACGGCGGTAAGGGGCCCAGAATTTGGTTGGTTCCGCGTACAGCGGACGCCGAGTTATCTGCCAACCAATCATTTTGGGAGATGAGTCTTGATGGGGAAGCTCCGTCACTTCCAGGTTGACACCCGTGGGTACGGACATAATTCCGAGCAAGGTAAGCGAATTCAGCAAGTATAGAACTTGGTAGAGTACCCCCGCTGACATACTCGAGTCTACTAAAGTGACCGGCAGCCACTTCTAACAGCGCCAGATTGCCGGAGGTTTCGGGATGGCTGGGATTGTGGATAATTAGATCGAAAAGAATGAAAAGAGCACTCAGCGGTAGCAGTGCAATGGTACTGGACTAATTTAGCAAACTCCTTGATGATTCCATTCTCAATGTCAGGGTACATACTAGACGGGGGTATATGGTTCGATGTCAATGTGCCTCAGCAACTCTATTATCGACCTCGCTGACCGCATGAGAATTGTCTTGCTCTCAATTTGTCGCGGTCCATCTTGGTTTTTCCCAACATGGAGCGTCAGACGGCATAGGGAGATTGAGGCATCATGATAGTAGAAATGTGTTGTCAATGCGACGAGGGTCTCACACGAGCTCCTGAATGATCGAGCATGGAATGCTTCTCCGGGTCGAAAGGCAAGAGGGATAGACAGGCGCCATCGTTCAAGTAAATCCGTAATCGCGTCCAATTTTTCATAGTACGCTTCCTGGGTGTTGAGGGTAGCAGAGATTGAAAAGAGGCCTTCATAAGCTCGTGACAGTAGACGCGCGAAACTGGCAGTAGCAAATAGCCAGTCATAGTCTCCGAATGTCGCCTCGGGAACGGATGGAATGGGGCACCCAATATCTGAGTCCATAATCACCTGCGATGAATGAGCATTGCGAAAGTCAAGTAGTAGAGCTTAATGACATACAGAGCTCTTTGCATGGTTGAAGGCCAGTAGTTTCTCAAGCGCATATATCACCCAGAACGTCTGATGTCGGACGGTACTTTCTGGCAAAGTTGAAGCCTGGTTCAGGCCAATTTCCTGTGCTGTTCGAGCCGCTTCTCCAATCAAAAGCTCATCTATATGCATATAAGAGAAGTTTAGGGCCACAATAGCCTGAGAATAACTGTTAGTGTGCTCGAGGGACGAGAGGAATCATGCTGAAAGTGAGACTACCATTGCTGTAAGGGCCTATGTCGTCAAATTAGACGGGTACCAGATCCATTTCAGGAATATTACCTGTGCAGTGACAAGAGTCTTCTTCCCGACCAGTATCTCCGGGAAAAGACCTAAAGCTATGCGATAGAACTTCCAGGACTCCCCTTTCCTGGGTTCGAACGCAGCTCCTCCATGATATTGACATCCCAGAGCAAGGACAGCATGATATAACGCCGACCAAGAAGCATCAGTGGCTAAATCAGCGGCCAGGCCGGATTTGAAGGATCTGGTCTCGAAAGTTTGGCGATCCAAGAATGGATGGACAGGGTGGATCTGACTGAAATAGGCTGAAAGGCGACGAGTATTGTCAGAAGGCACCTATGAGGGCAGCTGATGGTTACCTACAATCAATGTAAAGCTTGGTTGCATCAGAAGAGGTAACATTTGCGCTGTCAGGTTGTTCCCCGGATTTGCGGGTGGAGGGAGAATGTTCCAAGCGGTGGTACCGGTGATCCACTATCGAAGATATTCTCTCCAGAAGCGGTTCCAGCCCGTTATGACCTAAGAGCCGCGAAATCATTCTTATCCGGCTTTGGGAAAAGTACGACAAGTTAGAGCTGACAACTAGGTATTAAATCCATTAGCGTGATTCTCTTGATCGTCAGTCAGCTACCTGTACCGTGGTTGTGATCGAAAGCCTAGATAACGGGATTATTATCAACACTATCTGAATCTTTGGTTTGGGGCAGTAATACCTCAAAGATAACGTTCCTCTGCCGAGAGCTTCCTGTGGTCCGATGACTTCTGATCAAGTAATCTACGTATAGCTCCTGCTGACCCAGGCAGGTTGGTGAATGTTCAAGAGGTCTTTCAGAATGACTTGGAGAGTGAAGCGTTTCATGAGCAGCATTCATCAAACTGGGTTCAGTAGAGTCGAGTGAGACATCAATGCTTCCCAAGCTAGGCCTATCGAGCGAGAATGTTGTAGTATCGTCGGGGTGGCGGCTGGAGCTTGCCGAGGGTCTGTTATCAACGCTCAAAAATTTTCTCCTATAGAATCCATAATGACATTCTTCGCCCCTTCTCTGACATATAATGAGCTAAATGCGTTATAGGAGTCAAGGGGATTGACACAAACCCGGCAGTTGTTGCATGTTGAAAGGTCACCGGATTCTTGGATCAGTTAGCAACACGGGACTGGTAGCGGCTGGATCCTACGTACTCTGACATCGAACCTTTCTAGCTCTGCAGTGATCACAAGTTTTCGATAGACGCTCTTGCAATGTAGGACTCGACATTGCGTAGAGAATTGGATATTGCGTTAGGGGTGAATGAATGGCCAGGCAACCTTTGTGCCGGACCTCACCGCCTTATTCCTTCCAGAAGCATGGGCCACGTGATATATTTCTGGAAAGACCGGTTGATGTATGTAGGTCCAATGACGGCCACATTTTTTGTTGGCACGATGGTGCCACGTTTCCGACAATATAGTATTCTGCTGGACAGGGAGTAGATAAATAACACCTTCGCGAACGACTCGTGGAATCGGTATTTTACGCGAGCGTAGGCAATAATCAGGCGGTCTGGTTGATGCAGCGCCTATGGTGCAAGATATTAATGGAACGTGGCTGTAAGTCTCCTTGACTTTGGGACTGCTACCATAAGAGACACTGCTATACTATTACCCTGGCATGCTTTGGCCATTCACCAAGGTTGCCGGGTTGTCAGTCATCATCCGCAATGACATTCCCACGCTTAGCTCAATAGAGTCGAAGTCAAGGCCCAGATGGAGGTAAAAACCACAACATTCGTTCGCCATTACCAGGAAGTTTATGCATAAGTAGTCACTTTCTCATTTTCGGGATGACCTACAAGTGACAGCGAATTACCAGTGATGTGGATGTGTCTATCCTTGCATAGTCAGCTTTCGGATTTCGCTGTTCGGTGCTCGGTGAGTATGGATCCGAGACATCTGGGCCCTCGGCCCTCGGCCCTCGGAGCGTCGAGTTTAGCTGAACTCAAGGCCCCGCTTACCCTTGCGGTACAAAAATATATGGGAACAGAGTGTATTAATCTTTCATCCCAATTCAGAATACTGCCTCTATGCGAGACATACCCGGCAATGACTCATGGTGTTCTGTACTGAGTGACGACGGTCGAGCTGTTGACGCCATTGTATCACATCGCAGTAGATGCCTGGCGAGACGACCCTTACTTTAACTAGTTTTATCCTGGCGGTCGTGAAACACCCGGCGGGCTTGTATTACTCTATGGAAACTCCTGCTACAGTGTGAACTTTTTTGACTCCACCAGCAAAGAATCCGTGCAGCCCTGTTGTTGGTTATTCGGCAAGTGATATCTTACGTGTACAGAGTGGTAAACGGAGAAATAGCCCGGGCAAAGCAGAGGGAATGTCCGCCGATTGTGGCTTCCACCATCTCTGATTTCCTGGACCCGTGAGATGGCCACTAATCCCTTTTGGGAAGTTGAGCAGGGGTTCAACTCGGGGTCATCTCAGAACTCGAACGAGTCAAACAAAAATTACGACTCTGCATTCAACCATTGTTCCCCGGTGCAGGAAGAACGAGGCTTACTACGCCCATCCAGCAGATTCTGCTTGTCTCCTTGCTTTATATTACGCAATAATGCAATATAAATTCTTCAAGACTTGGTCTGCCCAAGGACTTCCTGTAGATGGAAGCAAGATATATATATATATACCATGACCAGTGTCACGACGGACCAGCGGCGCGTGTGCTACAACCTTCCTCTCGATTCAATTCCAGATACCTAGATCACATCTCATCGACTTGCATATTAGTTCCAATTTATTTCACAATCCTCTATACAGTCAGCGTTCAGCACCTAATATCATATATAGCTTCGCTTAACCGGTCAACACAGGAATTATTTATCTCCCTGAAGACAGGATATAAAGTTTGTAATTCATCACTGGATAAGGTAACGGACAGAACTAATCGTCGTCTTGATTCGCATCTTGTGCTCCGATTGTAAAGTCTCATGCGCGATGGGCTTTAAGAAGCGGATCAGGCTAAATCTCCCATCAGCGACGTATCCATCTAAGATATTTAAATCATAGATACTATAAGTCTGCACGAAACAGCTTGTCCAGGGAGTTTCTACATGCACAGGCAGCAGCCCAGGGGACTGACCGGCGGGCGGTTGCATGCATTCTGTGATGGTCGTGGCCATCCATCTTCATTTCACCCAGTCAGTTATATGGTTAGTGCCACTGCCAAGCATTATGACCATTATGTAAGGTTGGCCTTCTAAAAATTCCCCTTCTAACTAGTTAATATTAGATGGATGTATGGGGACTAGCGCAATGGGCCAGTCCATTTCAATCCCCTCCATCATCAACAATGGCCACTCACCAAACACATATTGATTCCTCGACTTCAACAGTCCCAGGTCGAAGGCGTTCGAGACTATGGATACTTTCGCATACTACCAGACCGTCGGTTCAGCCGCGAAACTAAAGACGCGCACTGGTTGCACGATTTGCAAGTATCGCAGAGTTTCCTCTCTCCTTTTCTCCAAGCATTCGACACAAAGTAGTGATTGACTGACTATGCTTGTTGTCCAATGCAGAATTCGCAAGATCAAATGTGACGAAACAAAACCATGCTGCGGGCGCTGTCAAAGCACCGGTCGGAAGTGTTCGTATGAGCTCGATGGTCGAAGTCGGCGCAGCGCGCCTCCGCGCACGCATTCGATATGGCACAGTCAGCCACTATCCGACATTGTGACTTATGCCTCTCGCGAGCGACGTGCTTTCGAATATTACTGCCAACGTGCGGGTCCTGCGATAGCGGGGAGCATCAGTTGCCCATTTTGGACAGGCGCGGTCCTGAAAGCCTGTCGATCGGAACCCGCCATTTGGGACGCAATCATCGCGATTAGTGCTCTGTACGAGAACCTCGATCCCTTTATTGGGCCTCCCATGGTCACGGAAGCTGTGCTATCAGTGCGAAGGCCTCGAGAAGCCTTCTTGTGGTACCTGCGCTCGGTGGAAAACGTCCGATCGCAACTGGCACGGAACAAAGTACATCCGCAGATCGCACTCATCTCTTGTGTACTGTATATCTGCACTGAAATGCTACAAGGCGATGTAGCCAAGGCTCTCCGGCTATATGGACAAGCCGTGCAGCTGATTATCTCTTGGCAGCAACAAAGCCCAAGTCTCTCAGAAACTACATTAGCTGCAAAAGACATGATGATGCCGCTGCTCGTCCGTCTTGGGGCGGCCATTTTTATAACAACTAATTGTTCGCCGGAGGGTTTGTCGGACCTTTTAGCAACTCCTAGCAATCCCGGGTCGTTGTCTTTTGAAGCCGCCCAGACGGCGATTCTCAAGTTGATTGCAGAGGCCCACATCCTCCGATGTTTGGGGGCCCGACATTACCGCAGTGGTTACAAAGTGCCTAGCACAACGTTCGATTTGACCGTACAACAGCACGCCCTGGCCCGTCAACTGGACGAGTGGGACTGTGCGTTTGCCTTCCTCCGGAGTGCGGAAGGCCACCCCCAGCTGTGTTCGCCGGATCGGAGAGCAATACCAGTGTTACTGAGCATTCGCTCCGCTGCATCCATCATGATCTCCACCTGTTTTGCAGAACAAGAGACTGCATACGATGAGCACATAGGCCAGTTTCGACTGATTGTCGAGCACGCAGCAGCTGCGACGCACACACCGGTGGAACGGAATGATGCGCAACCGGGTTTTACTTTCGAAGCTGACGTTGGCCCGCCGCTGTTTTTCACTGCGGTGAAATGTCGAGACCAGATACTGCGACGGACGGCATTAGAGCTGCTTCGACAGACACCAAAAGTTCAAAGCATGTTCAAATCTATGTCGTGGGCTACACTTGCGGAGACGATCATTCGGATAGAGGAAGGCTCTGTACAAGGCATGAGGAAACGCCGGCCGCATCAGCCTACGATAAATGACATTACGGCTCCGGAAAATATGGAAGAGCCGGACAGCAGCACTCGTGGGGTTCTACCCGCCACAGGAAGTGTGCCTTCTTTGGCAGAGCTTGTGGAGATTGATAACAACAGCCTGGACAGATCATCAAATAAAGTGACAGTGGCTGAAAGGCAGTTCATCCCGGAAGACCACCGTGTGCATGAATTTGGGATCTTTCAAGCACATGGAAGTGCCCCGGTGGCCATGTCCCAGCATATGCAGCATCCGGTCATCCTGAGATTTACCAAGAATCAGAAAGACCCAAGCACAGGGAAGGTTGAACTGGTGGAACGCTTTCTTCCCATGAACTTCTAGCTGTCGTTATCAACTGCATTCAGACAGCCAGGGAGAGATGCCCGTTTGAAACGGCTTACAGGCTCTCCGTGCGGTTTGGCAATTTATGTTGACTACTGTTGGCTTTCCGTCGATATACCTTGATGCCAACTAACTGACAACACACGATACTATCCAGAATACTGATGAGTCATGCTTGAAGTTCGTATAGATTCTCCCACCGCTCCAGCTGCCGTTTAGCCTAGACCATGTTCGGCAAGCGCAGTAAGCCGCCCCATAATTAATACTATACTAAAGTCCTTCCGTAGCTTCTCTCGCTCGGATCCTGACGTCAATCACCTTTTCAGGTAAGTCGGCCATGGGAGTTGCATAGTTCTAGGCCAAACACATTGGGCTGAAGAGCGAGGGTTGAGCGAGTTTCAGAGACTCTTGATCCACATTACCCTATAGACATTCGAATACATCAAGCTAAGGGAATGGGTCGATACTTAAAAAAAAGAACTGGAAGTAATTAGATGAATATAAAAGGGTCATACTTAGCATCTTATAAACTGCACAGGGTTGGTTGTATGAGCACACAGCATTCAATCTTAACTGAAAGAAACTACCTACCCGTGGGCATTCTTCATTCGATTGACTTTGCTTATTACCGACACAACAGCTATACTTGTTCATTTATATACTCGGTCTTGCCTTTCCTAGGCGATCATCCTCATCTATATCTACTGTTCTACAAAAAAGGGGCAACACCGTTGGTCTACACTCATACAGTCTCGAATATAATCATTATACTAATACTAGCGCTGTCTCAGCCCATCGACACGATTTTCGCTTTTACTAGTCGCCGATAAACCACTTCCCACACGATGACAACCGATGCGAACAACAACGAGGGTAACGGAAGCTTAGTCGTCGGACTTATTATTCTCGGCATGTGTGTGTCAGTCATGGTATACTGTGGAATCCGACAGATGCTGGATCCTCCGCCTCCTCGGCGTCCGGAAATGTCCCTGGATCAAAGGGCGTATATGCGCAACGTACGCCAACGGAATCTCGACCAGCTCTGGTCCACTGCGCAATCTAAACACAGTCCTCCAGCAACGGATGTGGACTCGATCAGGAACCTTTGATGGAACACAGCTGGCTATAGTCTTATTCTAGTTCTAGATTTTTGACGGAGATTTTGGAACGTCTTCGAATGTTGCGGGTTGCTGTCTATCGGAGGGTCTCGTGAATGTCGACTGTGGGCGGCACGCAGACCGTGTGAAGGGTCAAAGCAACTATACAATGTTTGGCTTCCGTAAAAGGCAATGCAAACACATCATTGAGGAAGATTGGGAGACGTTCATTAAGGCGATTTGCGTTCAGGATGGTATAAGAAAATATCGACCTCAAATAGATAATCAAATCCGTGCTGATAAGGTAGTCTACCGTGCAGTGTTTGGCTGCTTCATTTGACTTTAAACGATATCTCATGACCCTACCTCTACCTTCAAGGCGGAGAGAATAGATAGTGTGTATTCCTAGAGTAACTCCACGATCGGCCAGACCTATTTCCGGCCTTAGAATAACATTATGCAAACCCCCACCCCCCAGCGCACTACTACCACCTTCGCCCCGTTCCTCGTCCTTCGCCATATCCACATCCATGTCCCCCATCTTGGCCACTAAACAGGCCTTGCTGCCCGCCTGCGCCTGATTAGTTGGGCATCATCGCCTGGGCGTGGTTCATAAAAGACATGGGGTCCATAGAGGAAGGATCGTCGACTCCGAGGGCTGGTTCCACACGGGCGACTACGGGTACCTCGACGAGAACTACAACGTCTTTATCATAGATCGGATCAAGGAACTTCTCAAGGTCGGAGACGGTTACAGGACGCATATCTCCGCTGCGGAGCGGGAGGCCGTGGTCTTCCAGCATGCTGCCGTGGCCAGTGCGGTAGTTGTAGGGATTCTCGGGAATCCAAACTACTAACCGCCTAGTGAGTGCAAACAGTCCTCCCTCCGCGGGCATGCTCTAATCAATGTATTGTCGGCGTAAGACTAAGTTTGGTAGCAGCATCCTAGCGCCCAGAACACGCCTAAGGAGAATAGCCACACGCTCATGTAGCATCCTGTATATTGATTTTACCGCGGAGGCGCCAGAGCTGAAGCGCCAGCTGGAACATGCTAAAAGTCGACAACAAGCGTTAGATTGATCAGATTAACAGGACAGTGAGGAGTACACCGCACAAGAACAGGCAACAGTAGACTAATTATCAGCTACAGTAATAAGAAGCAAAACCAAAAAGAAAAAAAAAATAGAAAAAAGAATAAAAAAAAACAATAACACAGAAAAATATACAGTATTTATTAAAAGCTATAAATAAATAGACAAACAAAAATAGATAATATAAAAAAGAACTACATAGAAAATAATAGATAAAATATATAGATATATATAGTAAGATAGAATAGAAAGCTACGGAAAAAATAGCAGAATATCTATAGATAATAAAAGGAAACCAAGGAAACAGAAAAATGAGATAGAGTAAGAGACGGTAGAATACCCGCAGGCGGTAAAGAAAATAGATAAATTAGAAGCCATACAGCATACAGAAAAAAGAGAAGTCTCCTAGATACAAGTCTAATAATATTAATCAGCTCCGCGCAAGTGTAAAGCAAGCACCCCCGCCCCCCTCCGGAGGACAAGTTACCACCCCCTTCAGAGTTTCAGAAATATACTATTGATTGACGGCCGCGACGGACGAGCTTGACAGGGGATATAACCTAAGTTACCTTCTATAAAACATTCTTATGGATTATAGGAATGGAAACAACACACTTTTGGTCATAAAAGAGCGGTTGGAATATACATAACCCTCCATCCCGTTAGTCTTAACTCTCTTTTCTTGCTGGCCATGTAATCTCTCTGTTTCTAACCCTATATGGGAAGCGGTTCTGACAGTGTAGCCTTTCAATATATAGCGTTTCAGAAGGCGGGTGACAACGATCTTGCTGACATACCTAGAAATGGGTCCGCCCCATGCGTACTAGCCAAGAACATCAAAACCTGTGCTCAGTTACCCGTGGACAGTCCCTCCCGAAGCTGAAACCTGACCTAATTTGTGTTTTGGCAGGTCTAGCTGATTTAATATCCATTAGGCTATTAGATCTAGACTTTTTTCCGTGTAGTGAAAACTACAGCCCCAAGTAACAGGCACTGCTATTTCCGGCGGCCTCTGCACAACCTTATGATGCAAATAAATACTTGTTCCGAGGTATTCGGCAATGATCCTTGGTTATCCCAGGATGTATGACTTCACGATGGCTCTAGCCATTACTAACCTAACCAAAGATAGTCCCTTCACCGTAGTGATCTCCCCTACTACTAGGCGTCAAATATATTGTAAGCGAAGGAATAAATTCAAGCCCCTCAATTCATTCAATACCTCCATATATTGTCAGCAAGTACCTTTCTTAATAAGACCCAACATTTGGTATTAGTTGCAAAATCTGCAAAGATACCCGCTATGGCACGGCTCTCAGAACGACAGATTGGATTGGTCTTTGCTACATTAAGAGTCGTACAATGGCTAAGTACAGCTATTGTCATGGGAATCTCTTCGTACTTTATTGCAGTCGGGCCACGCAATCAGCATGCATTGTACTGGGAAGTACTTGTAGGTTTGCCCTAGATAATTTCCTCTTGTGTACAGTGGAATTGACGTTACAGTCGGTTGTGTCTGTTGTTATATTCTTTCTCGCCAGCGCTTTATCCTACCTTCTATTTCGAGATATGGGAAGTTTTACATGGGCGTACTACGTGATCTTTACTATTGACTTTACCTTTTCATACTTGTAAGTCACCACAGCCCTATATATTCTAATCAGAAACTGACCGGTTATACAGGTGGTTAACAACATTCATCTTTGCAGCCCAAGATTACAACCTCAATAACTGCAAGCTTGGCTCACCTTTAGGAGTCTCATGCGGTGTGAAAAAGGCGAATGAGTCTTTTATGTTTATAACATTGTAAGAACGTTTACTACTCCGGTAAAGTCTCGTTAAGATCTAACATATACCTTTAATTTAGCATATCAAGCATCTGCCTTGCTCTTTTTCTCGGAAGTCCTTTATCTCCATTTTCTACTTATTCTTTCGACGAGTCCCAAACGCAAGATGCGAATAATTTCCCTGCTATAACCGAGAATGAAGCTCGTTAACGGTTACTTCCTTTTTTAAAGTTACTATTTGGCCTGTGCAGAACCATGACGCTACTGTGTTACTTTCAAAATTTACTTGCTAGTGGAGAGGACTTATTGCTAGTTTTGGACTTAGAGACTATGAAATAGTGAGGAAAGATGAGAACGAAGATCCATAAGATTCTTGTTTTCATCGCCTGTACTCCTCAGACAGCCCCATTTATTAACTTATTATAGTTGGATTCACTTTGTAACTATAAAAAAGCTTCTAAGCTAGTCGCGTTGATCCTGTTCGCATTGATGGATTTAAATTGTGATTTTGCGGGGAGTTGATGCGTATGATGAACTCCCACTATCGGCTATCCAGCGAATCAGTCAGCCGAGGGGGGGAAAAGGTCGTCACCTCGGTGGGCGTTCCCTTATGAAGCACCAGGGCCGAGCTGATTGCCACGCCCCGCAAGGTGTAGCTCCCTTGTGATCCGCTGATCTGCCGGATCGCCTCCCCGACCATTGACACATAGCCCGCACACGGGCGAATGATATCCACCTCAACTTTGTGATTCCGCGCCAGGAAGAGTGCTCGACCCGCATCATGGTTCGCCAGCTCGGCTCCAGGTCGGTGCCGAGCAGCTGACGATCGCCGAGAAGCGAATGGCTGGCGAACTGGCGGAATCTCCAGTCGCAGAAGACACGGGATTTGCGCCAGTATTGGACCCTATGGTCCTAGGGGTATCGGGGCAATCCGGGCAGACAGGATCCCGAGGGGTAGAGGGTATTCAAGTTGACCGGGACGTTCAGCTGGAACAGCTTTCCGAGCGCTGTCAGGAACGACTCCACGAAATTCTCTCCGCGGCTTATCGCCGCAATGTAGGGGGCCGGGTTTTGCAGACGCCCGAGTGGTCCGGATCTGTCTTATGGGCCCTGCGAGCGCGGCGTGTGGTCCGATCTCCAAAAAGGCGACATCGTCGACATGGTCCAGTAGCTCGGACACCGCGGCCCGGAAAAGTACGGGGGATTCCAGGTTGCGTTGCCAGTAGGCCGCGTCCAGACGCAGATCCTGTTCCTGCTTGCCGGTGACGCTGAAGAAGAATGGCTTCCCGGGTCGCCTTCCAACCAGGTCGCGGCCAATGGTGGCTGAGTAGTCGTTTCCAACCTCAAGCATGTGGTAGCAATGATAGGCCTTGTCGACTTTGAGCAGCCGAGCCGTCACCGTGGGATGTTTCTTTTGATCGGCGCAACCACGGCTTGCACCCCTGGGCGTATCCAGAGAGAGTGACGCTCTTAGGGAAATTCTCGCAGGTGACCGCCCCGGTGGGAGGCGAGAGGAAGCTCTGGACCTCCTCCCACCCCAACCCGATGGCTGCCATGGCGCCAGGGCGGGTTTGCCCTGCAGCGGTCAGACCTCGCTGCCAGGCCGCGATGATGGCCTCCCGCGCGGTCAAGCCTCTGGCCACGTAGGCAGCCACAATCTCCCCGCTACTGTAGCCGACCACCGCTGCAAGGGTGACACCAACTGCTGCGAAGAGATCCACTAAGCCGATTTGGACGGCTGTGCACAGGGGCTGTGAGAGCTCGGCCATCTGGACCCGGGACGTCAGGGCCGCCTTGATGAGCTCCAATCGCCACTCGGGGGCGCTCGGGGCTACTTTCAGGTATTTGTCCAGCGCCCGGATGGTGCTTTTTGGAGCGAGGAGTCGGAGCGCAGGAGGTCCCGTCCCATGCGCGCCTATTGTGCGCCTTACCCGGTGAAGACCGGGGCACCTTCCGGCCGGGCGATGGGGTGCCGACTTGGTCTGGACCGGCGAGGAGGGATCGATGCGGACGGTCAGCGTGCAGGCCAGATCGGTCCTAAAGATTACACCTTCTATAGGAAAATATTTGTAGCTAGCGGCCAGATATGCAGAGAGTGGGCGCTAGGCTTCAGGGTGTCACTCAAAGATTTCATGCTAGCAAACGTTTTTCTGGAATATAGAATTATCCTTGGTTAATCTTCAACGGGAACCCTAAGTATCTGCAAGGATCTGTTCTAATTCATATCCAATCGCTAAACCGTTACCTGCCGCTTCAGCCTCACGGAACCCCGGAGCATAACAGTCCACATCGTCGCGCCAATTATTCTCAAAGATTTCCACGAAGGGGCGCCGCATATCAACCCTAACTAACTGGGGGTGGTGCACTGTATATGCGGCGGATATAGGGTACAGCCAATTTATATAGAGCGCTAAGACTAAGATTAAATATATCGGATTTAATTTTTTAAAATAAAGTATCTTTATCTTTATAATATTAGAGAAGCTAAAATTTTACTAGTTAACTAACTAATTATTTAATTATATATTAAGAAAATTTAAAGATAATATCTATACTATAGCTAGAGTAATAATAATAAAAAGTTAGTATATTTTAATAGAGTATTATTATAGCTAAGGCTAAGTAGATTAAATATATATATATAAATTTAGTAATTATTTAACTAATTTAATTAGTATACTTACTATATATAATAAATAATCTAGTAATATCTATTTTTTTATTTAATAATATTAATTAGTTAATTTACTGTTTAAATTAAATACTCTTTAATATTAGTATATATATTCTTTTATTTATATTCTTTAAACTAAATAATTATATTAAAATATATACTAAATATATAAATAAATTTTTAGAAATTAGCTTAAATAGTAGATAAATTAAGAAAATCTTATTTTTAAATAAAATTTCCCTATTCTATTTATATAGATAATCTAAGATTATTATTAAAAAACTTTAGAAATATATTTTAATAGAATATACACGCTATATTTAGCTATTCTATAATAAATCTCTAAAGTAAATATCGCGTAGAAACTTCTCTCTAATTATTTATTTTTTTTTTTTTTATTATAAGTCTCTTTATCTTTTCTTTTAATCTATTTCTTTATTCTAATTATCTAGTTACTAAATATCTTTCTTAGTATTCTTTTTATTTTTCTGTCTCTTTCTCTTTTTTATAGATAGAGAAGCCTTACTATTAAATATATTTTAATACTATTCTAAGACCGCTAATCTACTAACAATCTTCTACTATTAAAAATTTAGCTTACTACTATTTAATTAATAGATTAAATACTATATTAAAGAATTAAAATATATATTAGTTCGGGTTTTTTTATTAATTAGATCTATATTAGTCGGAGCTAACTCTAGAAAATAGTCTTTTTTCTACGACTTAGAATCTAATATTAAACTACTATTTTAGCTAAAGAAATTTAATTTTTTTTATATAGTAGTAAATATAATAAAAAAAACTATTATTAGTAGATTTTTCTTTAGATTAGATATAAAGTAACTATTTTTATATAGTTAAATTAATAACTTTAGTATAGTAGTAGAAGCTATTTTTAATTAATTTTTTTTAAAACTAGATATATAGTTCCTATCTAAGCTTAATTAATTTAATTCTGTTTATAGAGCGATAGAAATAGTTATTAGTTAATTTTTCGTAGTAGTTTTAGCGGGAAAATTATAGAATATAATCTAGTTTTTAGAATAATTAAATTAGTCGAGATTCTATAATTATAATATATTTATTAAATATATTAGTATATAAGAAAATCTTACTTAAGAATAAGTAAATATTTTATTTATTAAATAAAAAGCTATCGAACTCTAGGAGCCTCAGGCACCTCGGATGCCTTAGGCCCTCTAGGGTTTCCTAATTGGGAAGTCCCTATTGACCTGACTAGATAATATGAACCAATGAGAGCTAAGGAAATTGACAATTGAACTAGATGATTAATTGAATCTAGTAAACAACTCTGGTTGACTCTAGCCCTGAACCATGGGTCAGAAGGCCCTATTTATAGTATGGTCCTAAGGCCTAGAGTCTTCTAGAAGCAGGCAATCAAAATCAGGAATAACGTAGGAACGCAAGCAGATGACGCAATAGAATCAGAAAGAATAGATCAGAACAATGCAAATCAAAACAATAGAAATCAATAGAATCAATCTGGTGGTTGCCTAGACAATAATGGCTGCCTGAAACAGATGCCTGATTCTGCTGACTAAATGGCTGCCTGAGGCAGGCACCTCTACTGTCTGACAAAAGCCTTTTCCAGCGATAAAGTAGTAATAATTATTAGCTTTAAATAACTCTACGTTAGTATTTAATTAACTAAATTCTAGTTAGATTTAGTTATAGAATACTTATTAGAGTTAAAGAGTTATTTCTATAGTTATTAAGTATTAGTCCCGCCTATCTAAATTATAAGAAATCTTATCTAAAGATAAGAAAAGCAAGAAAAAAAAAAGAAAAATTCTTTATTACTAATTCTTTAGTAGTGTTCTTTTTTTTAGAAATAAATTAAGTAGGTAGCGCGTCTTTATATAGATTTAGCTTCTAAATACTATTTTTAGGTTTATAATCTAAATTAGCTAAATTACTAAAATAAAGTTAGAAGTACAGCTAATCTAATAGTTTTATAATTTTTTAGTCGGCGCGAGCGCTAATATAGATATTCTCTAAATTTAAAATAATTTTTTTCTTTTTTTTATTATTTTTTTTTTTTAACTCGATATTAGATATTAGATAATTTTTTATATAGTTAATCTTCTCCTTTAAATCGGCCGTAATTTTTAGTAGTATTTTTATAGTATATTTATATTTTAGTAGCCAGTTTATAATATAATCTTAAAATAGAATTTATATTTATTAGTGCTTACACTAGTTAATTTAATATATTTATCTAAAGATCTAGAAAAGATTAGCTATATTAAAGAGCAGTTTAAGTACTATTAAATAGAAATATTAATAGTAAAGATTTAATCTAAGCGATCTATATATAAAACTAATAATTATATTTTATAATTAGATAATTCTGTAATAAACATATATATAGTAGCTATTTATTAGTTAATATTTATAAATATTTAGATAGTTACGTACAGAATCTCTAGGAAGTAGATAAATATCTCTACTATTTATAAAAGAATAGGCTATTATAAGAACAGTAAAAACTATAGTATCTAATAAAAAAGCTATAAAAAGCCGGCTCCTGTAAGAAATAGACTGTATTTTATAAACAGCTTTAATAAATACTAAAGCTTAGAGCAGTTATTAGCTAGGTAAAAAATTATAACTTATTAGATAGTTAGTACTATAATATTTATATTTTTCTATATATTATAGTACTAAAATATAAATTTTAGATTTTTTTTATTTAAGTATTTACTAATATTTTACGCTAGAAACTTTTTTTTTCTAATATAGTATATAAAGTCGTCGGCCTAAGAAAAAAATCTATAATAATATATAATTTAAAGAGTTTATATATTTATAATACTATTAATAACCTAGAGATTCTCTATTACTGCCTTATTAAGGCCGAATCCGACTTTTTTAAGCTGTTTCTATAGCCTATAGTAGACTATATTATATATCTACTAGGCGTTTTTACTATACTATAACTTAATAATTATAATCTAAATTAATAGAATTTTATTTCTAATTATAATTCTACGTCCCTTTTTATTTAAGACTATTTTCTTCTCTATATTCCGATAAAAGTAGATAAATTTTATAATTATTTTTAGTATATAATATTTTATACGCGCTATAAAATAGCTATACTAGATAAAAGCTGCTAACTACTATAAGGCTAGCAAAAATAGAGAAAATTCTTCTAGTTTTTCTATTACTAACTTTATATTATAGTACTAGTATACTGTAAATAGATCTAAATTATCTATTAATATATTATTTACCGGAAGTATCATTTATAAGGCTTCTTACTCGCTATAATAGAGAATTACTAAAAAACTATATAGATTAATTATTTAATTAAATATAGATATCGCTGTAAGAAACTATTATTTTAATATATTTAATAATATAACTAACTAGTACGCGTAGAAAAAAATTATTTTTAATATATAATTTTTATCGGCTATAATATAGTAAAATAATCTAGTTACTAAGAAGATATATTTTATTTTATACTATATTTTATATAGAGTATTCTTTTCTATTATAATATTTTAGTATTTCGCTAGAAGTTTAATAATTACTCTCGCCGAATTTATCTTTCTTTTCTTTTTATTACTCTTTCTCTAACTTCTTATTTCTAGATAAAAATTAGTAGATTAGTTAGTTAAAACTATATAATTCTAAGTAGCTAAATTCTTAGATAAAATATCTATTTTTTTTTTTAGCTATTTTTTTTCTAGTTTTTATTTTTCGGATTCTTCTTCTTATTATTTTCTTTTTAACTTCTTATCTCTAGATAAAAATTAAGGGTTTAGTTAGTTAGAGCTATATAATTCTAAGTAGTTAAATCCTTAGATAAAATATTTATTTTATTATTGTTCTTTCTTTTATTATTATCTTTTTTATTTTTATTATTTTCGGACTTATTATTTTTAATTATTATCTTATTGGCTTTCTTAGTAGTTTACTTTATCTAAATTATATATAAATTAATAACTATAGTCTATATAGTATTTACTTTATTAAAGTTAAAAGTCTAGATTTTTGCCTTAAAGTTAGTTAGATTATTAATAGTATAGTATTTCCGATATAGATCTAAAATATAATAGATTTAGCTATAAAAAACTAAGAAATTTAGGATGTTATTAAACTGTTCTGTTAGCTTTTTAATCTAGATTTTTATTAGACTAGTAGAATATAGTATAAATATTAGATAATATAGCTTAATAACTAGCACTTTCTAATAAATATAGATAAAGACTACTACGGTTTTATTTAATCTATACTAATTTACTAAAATCTCTCCGGCGATAAGACTTTATTTTTAATATAATATCTAGACTACTTTAATTATCTACTAGAAATATAACTAGCAGAGCTAGGAGTCTAAATTCTTATCTAAAGTTAAGATTATTAGATTTATTTTTAAAGTTATATATATATTTATAAACAGTAAAACAGTCGCTGTTACTATCTGTTTAATTATATATATTAAGCTCTCTGTAAACTTTATTATTTTTTTAGTTTTTATTATAGATAGTAAGGCGGCTATATAAATATTAGATATATTATTATAATTAAGTTTAGACTTATAAAGAATATACTTTAAAAACTCTAGATCTTTAGCTACTAGAATATAATAAAGAGTTTAATATTTTACTATTAATATTAGCGTCTATTTTATATTTTAAAATATACTATTTACTAGGAACGTACTAATTATATTAGAGATTATATTAAAAATAATAGAATCTATAAGATAGACGTCGAGATCTTTAGAACTAACTTTGATCTTCTTATTACTAAAAATATAATTCTTTAGTAGATTTAACCTATCTATATTAGAATAAATCTTTTTTAACGCCTATTTTTAATACAGAACTAAGACAGTAGTAAAAATATTCTATAGTTAACTTAACTACTTAGCCGCGTTTAAAAGTATACACTAAGTATAGTCGCGACGGTAG